>OU383785.1:18094640-18663601 GCA_910950805.1 Acrocephalus scirpaceus scirpaceus | reverse complement strand
GCCTACAATGATTGCAGCCACACAATTCTACGTCTATATGTCCCCCTACAGTTTTCTATGCCACCCTAAAAGTGATTTGAGTTGCAGCTCCAGACTGCCCTTCCCAGCAGTGATTGCAGCTCAAGCCCCAGAGTCCCCATCCTATTAGCAGTGAATTCACTGTTCACCACAAGCTTTATTTCACAGCCAGGTCTACTCTTCTGTCTCCAGATGCACGTTCTCCAACTCTGGCAGCTGAATCTTCTCCAGCTTCAAAGGGCAGCATCTTGGTCTTGGCTTCTGCTCTGCAGCAAACCTTCAGCACCCCCTACAATCTCTAAGCCACCCTGCAGTGAATATCCAGCCCAGAGTGATTCCAGCTCCGCCACTGTGGCTAGCACAGACCCAGGCAATATCCCAGCATTGCAGGACTTCAGGCGCACCCTTAGAGCAATGCCTTTTCAGCACTGCACAACATCCCACCCTAAAGTCAATAGCACAGGCCTACATGATTGCAGCACTCAAATTCTAGAGTCTCTATGTCCGCCCTACAGTTTCTATGCCACCCTAAAAGTGATTTGAGTTGCAGCTCCAGACTGCCCTTCCCAGCCCCAGTGATTGCAGCTCAAGCCCCAGAGTCCCCATCCTATTAGCAGTGAATTCAGCTGTTCACCCACAAGCTTTATTTCACAGCCAGGTCTACTCTTCTGTCTCCAGATGCACGTTTCTCCAACTCTGGCAGCTGAATCTTCTCCAGCTTCAAAGGGCAGCATCTTGGTCTTGGCTTCTGCTCTGCAGCAAACCTTCAGCACCCACCCTACAATCTCTAAGCCCACCCTGCAGTGAATATCCCAGCCCCAGAGTGATTCCAGCTCCAGCCCTACTGTGGCTAGCACAGACCCAGGCAATATCCCAGCATTGCCAGGACTTCAGGCGCACCCTTAGAGCAATGCCTTTTCAGCACTGCACAACATCCCACCCTAAAGTCAATAGCACAGGCCTACAATGATTGCAGCACACAAATTCTACAGTCTCTATGTCCGCCCTACAGTTTCTATGCCACCCTAAAAGTGATTTGAGTTGCAGCTCCAGACTGCCTTTCCCAGCCCCAGTGATTGCAGCTCAAGCCCCAGAGTCCCCATCCTATTAGCAGTGAATTCAGCTGTTCACCCACAAGCTTTATTTCACAGCCAGGTCTACTCTTCTGTCTCCAGATGCACGTTTCTCCAACTCTGGCAGCTGAATCTTCTCCAGCTTCAAAGGGCAGCATCTTGGTCTTGGCTTCTGCTCTGCAGCAAACCTTCAGCACCCACCCTACAATCTCTAAGCCCACCCTGCAGTGAATATCCCAGCCCCAGAGTGATTCCAGCTCCAGCCCTACTGTGGCTAGCACAGACCCAGGCAATATCCCAGCATTGCCAGGACTTCAGGCGCACCCTTAGAGCAATGCCTTTTCAGCACTGCACAACATCCCACCCTAAAGTCAATAGCACAGGCCTACAATGATTGCAGCACACAAATTCTAGAGTCTCTATGTCCGCCCTACAGTTTCTATGCCACCCTAAAAGTGATTTGAGTTGCAGCTCCAGACTGCCCTTCCCAGCCCCAGTGATTGCAGCTCAAGCCCCAGAGTCCCCATCCTATTAGCAGTGAATTCAGCTGTTCACCCACAAGCTTTATTTCACAGCCAGGTCTACTCTTCTGTCTCCAGATGCACGTTTCTCCAACTCTGGCAGCTGAATCTTCTCCAGCTTCAAAGGGCAGCATCTTGGTCTTGGCTTCTGCTCTGCAGCAAACCTTCAGCACCCACCCTACAATCTCTAAGCCCACCCTGCAGTGAATATCCCAGCCCCAGAGTGATTCCAGCTCCAGCCCTACTGTGGCTAGCACAGACCCAGGCAATATCCCAGCATTGCCAGGACTTCAGGCGCACCCTTAGAGCAATGCCTTTTCAGCACTGCACAACTTCCCATCCTAAGGTCAATATCACAGGCCTACAATGATTCCAGCACACGAATTCTACAGTCTCTATGTCCAACCTAGAGTTTGTATCCCACACTTAAACTGATTTGAGTTCCAGCCCGAGTCCCCTTCCCAGCCCCAGTGATTGCAGCTCAAGCCCCAGAGTCCCCATCCTATTAGCAGTGAATTCAGCTGTTCACCCACAAGCTTTATTTCACAGCCAGGTCTACTCTTCTGTCTCCAGATGCACGTTTCTCCAACTCTGGCAGCTGAATCTTCTCCAGCTTCAAAGGGCAGCATCTTGGTCTTGGCTTCTGCTCTGCAGCAAACCTTCAGCACCCACCCTACAATCTCTAAGCCCACCCTGCAGTGAATATCCCAGCCCCAGAGTGATTCCAGCTCCAGCCCTACTGTGGCTAGCACAGACCCAGGCAATATCCCAGCATTGCCAGGACTTCAGGCGCACCCTTAGAGCAATGCCTTTTCAGCACTGCACAACATCCCACCCTAAAGTCAATAGCACAGGCCTACAATGATTGCAGCACTCAAATTCTAGAGTCTCTATGTCCGCCCTACAGTTTCTATGCCACCCTAAAAGTGATTTGAGTTGCAGCTCCAGACTGCCCTTCCCAGCCCCAGTGATTGCAGCTCAAGCCCCAGAGTCCCCATCCTATTAGCAGTGAATTCAGCTGTTCACCCACAAGCTTTATTTCACAGCCAGGTCTACTCTTCTGTCTCCAGATGCACGTTTCTCCAACTCTGGCAGCTGAATCTTCTCCAGCTTCAAAGGGCAGCATCTTGGTCTTGGCTTCTGCTCTGCAGCAAACCTTCAGCACCCACCCTACAATCTCTAAGCCCACCCTGCAGTGAATATCCCAGCCCCAGAGTGATTCCAGCTCCAGCCCTACTGTGGCTAGCACAGACCCAGGCAATATCCCAGCATTGCCAGGACTTCAGGCGCACCCTTAGAGCAATGCCTTTTCAGCACTGCACAACATCCCACCCTAAAGTCAATAGCACAGGCCTACAATGATTGCAGCACACAAATTCTACAGTCTCTATGTCCGCCCTACAGTTTCTATGCCACCCTAAAAGTGATTTGAGTTGCAGCTCCAGACTGCCCTTCCCAGCCCCAGTGATTGCAGCTCAAGCCCCAGAGTCCCCATCCTATTAGCAGTGAATTCAGCTGTTCACCCACAAGCTTTATTTCACAGCCAGGTCTACTCTTCTGTCTCCAGATGCACGTTTCTCCAACTCTGGCAGCTGAATCTTCTCCAGCTTCAAAGGGCAGCATCTTGGTCTTGGCTTCTGCTCTGCAGCAAACCTTCAGCACCCACCCTACAATCTCTAAGCCCACCCTGCAGTGAATATCCCAGCCCCAGAGTGATTCCAGCTCCAGCCCTACTGTGGCTAGCACAGACCCAGGCAATATCCCAGCATTGCCAGGACTTCAGGCGCACCCTTAGAGCAATGCCTTTTCAGCACTGCACAACATCCCACCCTAAAGTCAATAGCACAGGCCTACAATGATTGCAGCACACGAATTCTAGAGTCTCTATGTCCGCCCTACAGTTTCTATGCCACCCTAAAAGTGATTTGAGTTGCAGCTCCAGACTGCCCTTCCCAGCCCCAGTGATTGCAGCTCAAGCCCCAGAGTCCCCATCCTATTAGCAGTGAATTCAGCTGTTCACCCACAAGCTTTATTTCACAGCCAGGTCTACTCTTCTGTCTCCAGATGCACGTTTCTCCAACTCTGGCAGCTGAATCTTCTCCAGCTTCAAAGGGCAGCATCTTGGTCTTGGCTTCTGCTCTGCAGCAAACCTTCAGCACCCACCCTACAATCTCTAAGCCCACCCTGCAGTGAATATCCCAGCCCCAGAGTGATTCCAGCTCCAGCCCTACTGTGGCTAGCACAGACCCAGGCAATATCCCAGCATTGCCAGGACTTCAGGCGCACCCTTAGAGCAATGCCTTTTCAGCACTGCACAACTTCCCATCCTAAGGTCAATATCACAGGCCTACAATGATTCCAGCACACGAATTCTACAGTCTCTATGTCCAACCTAGAGTTTGTATCCCACACTTAAACTGATTTGAGTTCCAGCCCGAGTCCCCTTCCCAGCCCCAGTGATTGCAGCTCAAGCCCCAGAGTCCCCATCCTATTAGCAGTGAATTCAGCTGTTCACCCACAAGCTTTATTTCACAGCCAGGTCTACTCTTCTGTCTCCAGATGCACGTTTCTCCAACTCTGGCAGCTGAATCTTCTCCAGCTTCAAAGGGCAGCATCTTGGTCTTGGCTTCTGCTCTGCAGCAAACCTTCAGCACCCACCCTACAATCTCTAAGCCCACCCTGCAGTGAATATCCCAGCCCCAGAGTGATTCCAGCTCCAGCCCTACTGTGGCTAGCACAGACCCAGGCAATATCCCAGCATTGCCAGGACTTCAGGCGCACCCTTAGAGCAATGCCTTTTCAGCACTGCACAACTTCCCATCCTAAGGTCAATATCACAGGCCTACAATGATTCCAGCACACGAATTCTACAGTCTCTATGTCCAACCTAGAGTTTGTATCCCACACTTAAACTGATTTGAGTTCCAGCCCGAGTCCCCTTCCCAGCCCCAGTGATTGCAGCTCAAGCCCCAGAGTCCCCATCCTATTAGCAGTGAATTCAGCTGTTCACCCACAAGCTTTATTTCACAGCCAGGTCTACTCTTCTGTCTCCAGATGCACGTTTCTCCAACTCTGGCAGCTGAATCTTCTCCAGCTTCAAAGGGCAGCATCTTGGTCTTGGCTTCTGCTCTGCAGCAAACCTTCAGCACCCACCCTACAATCTCTAAGCCCACCCCGCAGTGAATATCCCAGCCCCATGGTGATTTTGGCTTCAGCCCTGAAGTGGCTACCAGAGTTTCAGGCAATATCCCTGCAATGCTGGGATTTCAGGCTCAACCTTACAGAAAAGCCTTTTCAGCTCTATGCACCCTGTTCCATTTTCACTCGCCACATCCCACCCGACAAACAGAATCACAGGCCTACAGCAATTTCAGCACACGAGTCCTACAGTCTCTGTGCCGTTGGCAGTCTCTATCCCAGCCCGACAGTTATTGCAGCTCAAGCCCTGGAGTGCCCTTCCCTCCCAGCCCCAGTGAATTCAGCTCTCGCCCACAAGCTTTATTCCACTGCCAGCTCAGTTTCTGTAGCTCCACATCCTCTTTTCTCCCGGTCTTCTTGCTCTAGCTGCTCCAGGGACTTTTTGTCTCCAGTTGTGAGGTTTCAGCTTCAGCTCCAGAAAGACCATTGCACCCCAATCCCGGTAAACTTTATTCCATTTCCAGCCCCTTGGTTTGTGTACCATTTCACGGTCGCTTGTCAGGTGTACAGTCACTATCCCCTTTGAACAGCTATTGCAGTTGCAGCACTGCAGTCCCCATTCTGACCCCAGTGAATTCAGCTCTTTCCCCACCCACAAAAGCTTTATTTCACTGCAGCTCTTCTCTTTCTCTTCTGTCTCCACATCTTCCCAGCTGTGGCACATAACGCTGCTCTTGGTTCTCAGGGTAGGATTTTTGTTGTAGCTCTAGCTCTGTGTTGTTTCAGCTCAGCTCCTGAACCCTTATTCCAGCCCCAACGTGATAATCCTTATTGCAGCAAGAGTCCCTATTACCCCAGCCCTTACAGTGATTCAGCACCAGCCACCCAGTTCCCATCCCGCCTCCACAGTCCCTATCCCAGCCCCACAGCGTTTCACCCCAAACCCTACCATCTCTGCGTCTTCTCCAGCTCTGCTGTCTCAGCTCCATCTCCTCAGCTTCCCACTGCCTGCAGCTAAAAGCTGCTACTGCTTCTCACTGCTGCCCCGGGGCTGTTGATAAGGCCACACGTCAGTTGCAGTCATCACTTCAATGTCCTTAGGAGCTGTACCCCCCACCATCCTGGGTTCCCAACCTTGGGGACAACACTTGAAGCCTGAAGCCCAACATCTTTCTTCCCCCTCCCCCTGGGTCTCAGCCCAGCACTTGCCCAATGGCCTCCTCTCCTCCCCCAGGCGGCACCAGGGGCTGGCAAGAGCCACTGGGCCCCTGCTCCCCCATCCCAAAAGGTGCCCTCGGGGTTGCTTCTCAGGCCCTGGAGCCCTCCAAGCCCCCACACCCTCAGCCTCTGCTTGGTGCCACAGGGCACGGGCCAGTAACTCCCCAGGCACTGCCCTGCCAGGCCCGGAGCTGCAGCTCCATCCCCTTCTCCCATGACATTTATCCAGCTCCAGCCCCAGCCTTTCCATTGCTCCACATCGGTTTGGGACTGACTCTAGTGCCAGGGTCCTTATTCTACACCCTGGGGCATTATGTCTCCACTGGCCTCCCAACTGGTGTTTCAGCCCCAGCCCTACAACCTTTACTGAATTAACATCAGCTATCTAGCAAAAGAAAACAAAACCAATCAAAATAACATAATAAAAGGAGTAAAATAATGAAGTAATACAATAAAAAAGCAATTCAGTTATTTCTAAAGAAAACAAAATAAAAAAAGCAAAAAATACAGCTTTATTCTGTATTTATTTTCTTACTATATTATTCATATATATGAATATATAATATTTATCATATATCATAATATATCATAATATATAATATATCATAATATATCATATATATTCAGAATATATTATATTCTGTATTAATATATTTATATATAAAAATATATAATTATTTATTTATTAAACATTACTTTAAAGGCAGAAACCACGGAAGCCCGTTTCTCCCCGTTCCCCGGTAAGAGCCCCCCTATCCCGCACCAGGCCCCGCCTACGCCCCCAGCAACCCGAGCCGCGCAGGGCGCGGCGTAAAGAACGGGGCACCGCCAGCCCCCAGACACCGGCGCAGGCAGACGCACGAGTCGCGTCCGTGCTCACCGGCGCCCACCGGCTCGGCAGCTGCGGGGACCCCGCCGTGGCGCAGTGCCGCTCCTGAGCCCGCGCACGCACAAGCGCCGCCCTCAACTCCGCCGCCGAACTGAAGCCCCCACCCCCTCACCGCACGCTATTTATGCCCCAGGGCGGGCCCGCTTAGCCAATGAAATTTAAGCCCCGTCTCCGGCCCAGCCAATCGCAGCCCGCCCGTTCCGCGACCCCCCGCTGTCCCCTCAGGCCCCGCTCGCGCCATTCCGCCCCGCTCCCCGCCGTCTCCCCGTTTCCCTGGGAGAACTCCCGGCCGGGACCTGAACGGGGAGCTCCCGCTGCCCTTCCCGGGCCCCAACAGCACCTGCCGAGAGTGCGGCAGCGGGAGCACGGCTCCGCCGCTTCCCAAAGCGGCGGCGGCGGGAGAGACGGAGGAGCGGGGCCGGGCTGAGGGGCCGGGCCGCGACTGAGCGGGCTGAGCTTGGCGGCACCGCGCCCGGATTGAAAGGGCGGCTTGTGATTGGACAGCGCGGAGAAAGGCGGGCCGGGATTGGCGGGGCTTGGAAGCTGTGAGGCTGCAACTCGTGGGAGCGGGAGCGCTCAGTGGGGCGGAGCGAGGAGCGCTCCAAGGGTCCGCGGGCGCCCTGGCTCCCGCTCCCGAGACCCCCGGCCCCTTCTCCGACCCTCTCTCGTGCCCAGGTCCCGGCTAAAAGCTCCCCGCAGAGCCCCTAGCGGAGCGCCCCGCCGGCTCTCGGGGCAGGGGGAGGGGGGGGGCGTAGCCGGCAGCCCGCCCGGGGGCGGGTCGGGCTCGCAAAGGCGGACTCTGCGGCGGCAGCGGACCAGGGAGCGGCGGGGACATCGTGGGGGGGGGGTGCGGCGGCGGGGAGCGGGGAGGGCGTGCGGAGCCCGCTGGCGGCTCTGGGCGCCTCTTTCCCCGCAGGGGTTCCGCTTCTGCGGGGACTTGGGCCCCTAAAACAAAAACAATGTTTTTCCCTTTCCATTTAAAATAGAACACAGGGATTCCCTGTCAACTGATACCCCCAAAACCCTGGAAAAGGCAAGTTTTCCTTCCATCAACGCCCTTAAAACCACAGGTGAAGGGGGATTCCATCCATTTAAACACAGACAATAATGGAAGAGGAGTTTCTTCCCTCAATTTAAAATCCTTTTGTCCTCATAACCCTCAGGTTTTTTTCTGGGGACGTTGGAGGGGGATTGGCAACATGAACTTGAAAAGGAGAAAAGTCCCCCCTAGAAATCAACACTGGCTTACCTGCTGCTGCCTGGCACTAAGGTTTGTCCCTTGTCTCCTCCTCTAAGCAATGCTCCACATCCAACTGCATCCAGGTGCTCCCCCAGACCCAATGAGATGCTCTCACCATCATTCCATGAGACACCCCTGGGAGCCCAGCATAAAACCCTCTCCTCCAGCAGCTCCATACCAAAGTGAGCTGAGGGAAACCCTCTTAAAGCAGCCCCCAGTAGGAGCTTCCCCCTCATGATCCTTTACAGCTCTCATCTGGGGCAGCTGCCACCCCAAGTGTGAGGACAGGGGCAGAGGGGATTTGCTGCTCGTTCCCTGGACACCTCATTGTCTGACACACTGGGGCACCAGGCTTGCCTTGCTATGGATAAGGATCCCTCTTCCCCTGCAGGTGCCCAAGGCTGAAATTGGGATCCACCTCCAAAATTCTGAATGTCTGAGGTTAATAATTCCCAAGGGTATTCCCCACTGATGATAAGCCATCACCCACAAATTTTCCTCTGGAGTCATGACTGCTTTGGCTTTCTGTGGAAGTGTTTCAAACATCCATGGAGGTTCAGGGGCTTGGTTGGATTGTTTATGGCTCATCGTGACAGGCCCAGGCCATCTCCAACCACCTTCATCACTGCTGCACCCCCATTTCAGGGAGATGTTGATACAGTTTATAAATACTCCCCCCTTCCCTGCAACTCAGTCCTTCACTGCACATCATAGGAGATTTACTCCATCCTTTACTGCCAACAGCACCTCTCCAGCACAAATCCCACTTCTCACAGACACAAACCAAACAGAAATCTACTACAGGTGTTTGCTTGAAAAGTAATATTCCTAGTACATCTGGCTACATGATTAAAACACATACATGCATTGATGGTCATAGAGGGAAAGCCTTTCAGAGGAGAAAATAGCCATTTTGCTAGCATACTTTAAAACACCTTCAGAAAAAGCAGAAATAGCACCAAATCCTAAGATCCCTGCTGAGGAATCCAGCCCTCCTTGGGACACTCAATGCAGCAGACATTGAAAAAGGAGGGGAAAAGCCAAGCTTGGAGTGGAAAAAGAGAACAGAAGTACAGCAACCTTTAAAAAAAGCCTTCACACACCAGTAGTGAGAAACAGTGACATTTACTGTTTCCTTGCTTTTTGTGATGACATAAATATGAAGCAGAAACACATTAAACACAAGGCAGAGCTAGGATTTCACAGGTCTTTATTTTGGCAGTCTGGATGACAAATGTCTCTTCCTGCACTAACACCCAGCCCAGTTTAAAGCCGTCTTTAGCCCGACTCTTCCTCACCTCCCATTTCCCACCACTCTGCTCAGGGCTTTGCACCCCATGCTCTTTCCTCCCGCAGCGGCATCACATCGGAACGCAGCAAGGTTTTGGCTCGCACTCACATTCTCTCCAAGCTGATCTTACCAGGAACTCTTCCGCTCTTTACCGCACCAGTCGTAACAACATTTGCTCAGAAAAATACATCTTTTCCACAATGAACTTCAGGTACAAGGGAACAAGTGCTGCACAGCAATATTTTTCAGCCTATGGACAAATAAATACTTTCTAAGGTTTGGATCCTGTTTCAGCACACCAGAACCAAATCAATCTGCTTCGGCTCTGAAAACATCAGCAACACAAAACTCAGCTGCCAGCACGAAGCACCTTGCTATTCTTACCCGCCCTGTCCCTCACACTCTGCTTTGTTGTGTCCTACACTACCATGCTACAGACTGCTGGAAGCGAGATTCATCCCTGAAAACCGGTATCCTTGAACATTTCAACTTCAGTATGAATATTGTAGGAACCTCCTGAATGCCATTCCCTAGAATAGCAACAAGACAAAGTCCTCATGCACCCTGTGCCTTCATAAAATCATGTACAAGGTTTAAACAAGCCTCGTGGTTTGAGGGGTACCATCTACCCAAAAAGCCCAAGTCTGCATTCAGATGAAACGAACATCACAAACAGATCAATAAACACCAGATGCATGGGACACTGTCAGCTTGGACCTGTAATTAACTCAGCAACAGAAAAACATGAGCCCGGAGATCCCATAAGAAAATGCAAAACATAGTGAACACTGTTTCTAGAAGGCACTCACATCATTAATTAAAGGTGTGGCTCAATTAAGGAGCAATACCAATAAAGCCCAAAGACGAAAACCCTAGGGTTTTTTTTTCTTTAAAAAACTCATCTATCTAATTCAGGTGAGTTCAGCCTGCCACTTTCTGTAGAAAAAGGATCAACTAAGTCTACACTCTAAGGCATAAAGAGAAGTTCAATATATTAAGGAGGTGGAACACGTGGTATCATTTTCCCACTGAATGTTGGCCACAGGAGAAGCTTCTCTCTGCCCCAGGAGCTGCAAGGAATTTGGGTAGGTGAATGACATCAGAGAATCGCTGTAAATTTGAAGGCAGAAAGAGAAGATTTACCATCAAAGGCAGAAAAAAGGGAAAGGTTTCAGAAAACATCTCTGCAGTCTCATTAATAATTATTTCCAATTCTCCAGTGAAAACAGGAACCTGCAGCAATTAAGGCCGCACCATCCACAGCAGCAAGAGCTCAGCACACATACAGAGAGGCAGTTCCAGCATCTAAAATAAAAAAAAGAAGAAAAAGTTGATTTATTTTGTTTTAAAGTTACTTTAAGTTCATTTAAGAACAGGGAAAGAAGAGAAACCATACAGACTTTCAATGCAATGCTCTAAAACCATCAAGAGATTTAATCTTGTATATTGAAGGTTAAAAATCACATGCATAATTACAGAACACTTCAGAGTTAAAGACATATTTCAAAAAAACAACTCTGACAGTGTACCTGCAACTGCTATCAAATAACTATTTCCTATCTATATCTATGCATATAAATGTAAAAACATGATGATTTTCTGTAATCAGAATACATTTTAAGCCTGCTTTGCTTCACATGTGCTTTACTGCCAAGAGCACTCCCATCTTTTTTAAATCTAAATACAGTTTTGGAAAGCTGAGTTTCATGAAAACTGGCTCATATATTGATTATTCTTAACTTGGAGTTTCCCTTGACACCAAAAGCAGTGGGTAAAACCAGCGTGTCCTAGAAGGGCCATAAGATCCCAGCTATCAGTCTCAAATTCCCTCAGGATTGGTCCATTGAAGCTTTACAGGGTTAATTTAGCAAACTTAAGGTTTTGGCAATTTTTAGGATCAAAACAACAAGAAACCTGTGAAAAAAGAAACTTAACTAAAGCTGGCTAAAAGTGATCTCTGCTCATGACTCATTAAAAAGGAGGCGGGATTGATTCACTACTCACAAACCCATCTTGCCAAGATCAGAGTTCTCTGCCCACCAAGGACACAGTAACCAGCAGGGACCTCCTCTCTCCACATCCAGGGAACTGCAGCCATTCAGGGAACACCAACCTAGTCCTGGGCTGGGACCAGGAGAGGCACAAGGAATATTTTTAAGTCATCCCAACCTCAGTGCTGTCCAGTCCTGGGAGAAAGCACTTTTGACCACTCTTGGAATTTTCTTCTTTGTCCCTTCCAGCTTTGGAAGGTTTCTGGGGGAGCCAGGATTATCGCTGCAGTTCAGAGGGTGCACATGCCTAAAACATTCCCTTGGGAGCATGGAGCTTCCCTCGTGAGTTTCATTTCTTTATCCCAAACACTCTCCCCAGTTGTCCACAATCTAGAAAGAAAAAACAGGGAAAAGAAGGAAGACCAATTAATTCTGACATAAGGACTATTGATTATCCCTAAACAATTCCAGGCAAAAAAACATTGCTGCTGCTCTAAAAAAATCCGCTCAATATTGTCTCAAATCAATAATCGTTATTTAAATATTGTATTAAGAATTATAAGGATGCCATGCTTGGAATTCTTAAAACCAGCTCAGCTTGGCTAGTACAAGGAATTTCACACCCAGGGAACTGAGCGGTCCCAGATTTAAACACCACACTTGATATAAATCTAACTGAATTTTGATATTGTTTGGCTGCTAAGCCTTTCCAAAACTCTGTGGAGTCAAGCTTTTCCACGTCACATCTGGTGTTACCCTCGGGAAAACCCCACTCTGAAGGCTTTGGTTTGAAGAGGCTGCACTTGATGTTACAGACAGAATTCCTTTGGGATTTGGCATTTCCTGCACTCTCAAATACATTAAAAGAATGAAGTGCAGAGTGCTGAGCCTCAATTATTCCCAGTCTCCTCACATCTCTTTCCTCAGCTCCACATAAATTTGTGCCTCCTTTGAAGGTCTGGAAAGGAATTTGGGAATCCCCTTCAGTTTCTTTGTTTCCAGCTTTTTCTCTGAGGTGTCCCAAAAGGCAAAACAAGAAAAACCTCCCATAATGGCACAAAATCCCAGCCCCTCCCAAGACGCAGCTCCTCACACCAAACCTTGGGAGAATCCATGGTGGTTCCAACACTGCTCCAATCCCACCTTGAGCTGAGCTTCCAGGGTGCTCTGCCTAATCCACATCTGAGCCTGGATAGTCCAAAGCCTGCAGGAAAAGAGGAGGCAAATGAAGGGGAGAGGGGAAAAAATGGAGTTTTGGGTTTTTCCTCTGGCACGAGATTGAAGGGCAGGACGGAGAGGTTTCATGGAAATGAAGTCCCAAAGGCTGCTTAATTCCCAGCAATTGGTGCTGAGGTTGAATCCCAGAGGACAAATCCACTGGGATTGAATGGGAGTGGCTGACGGGATGGGTTATAACACCGACCTGCAAAGCTGGAGCCTTCTTTCTTCTCAGGGGCCCTCCCAGAAATTCTTCCTGTCCAGATGTACTCCCAGTCTCCCTGCTGGGGATGATGGACTTGGATATCCCAGGTTACTGGTAAGGCTTAAACAATAAAGTTACGCAATGATCAAAGTGTTTTTTTTCCCCCAAGAAAATGACATACTCTCTGAAACTAATATAACCTATCCCATGACTTTCTCCAGGAAGAGTCACAGTTGGATATGCTCTCCCATAAAGGATTCCATATGGGCATACCTTCTGCTTGGGAGCTTGGCTGAATGCCTCAGCAATGCCAGGGAGTGTGGCCATTTGAGGTTTTTCGCAGATTTGGCTCATTTGCCTTTTTTGGGCTTGTTTCCTTCTCTCAACCTTCCCACTGGATTGTGGTCTCCAAGGAATATGTAGATCCCATTTGATCCCTGTTCTTTTGGACAATTTTTGCATGATTCCTGTACAAACTGAGGCACCCTATTAGGATGCCTTTCCCTACCATTCGCCAGCAGTTTTATCTGCCTGTCCAAGCCCTACATTAGTTGGGCTCTTCCCAGATTTCTGAGCTTCACAAGGCAGGAGACTGACTTGGCTTGGGAACTAAACACTTGTCTGATAACATCTCCATGTTTGACAGCTGATCCTTGTGCTGAAAGGATCCCTCTTTCTTCCATTCAGGCAATTCCAAAGCTCACTGCTCTCATCTGGGAACAGCTCCCCAGTCTGTACCTTCTTAGGGAGTATCCCTCCAGTCTTCCCTGCTGAGATCCTGCTCAGGAATCTATGGAGTACAAATGTTGCAATTAATTCTTCTCACCGCTGCCTGGTTCTAATTCCAAAGGATTTTGTGTCTGCCTTACCTGGCTGGAGTCTGCTTCCTGCTTCAGAAAAAGAAGTGTTTCCAGTTTCTAAGCATTTGTCTCATTCAGACAGAAGAGCTTATAAAACCTAACTTGCAAGAATACTGAGTAGTTTGATAATTCTAATTATCAAAAACCTGTACACATTTATGTTCTGTTAAATTCTATTTAAGCAAAACCACATTCTCTGGTAAATCAAGAAACACAAAACAAAGCATTCAAGCTTTGCATATCTCTTCCAGCTCATTTTACTCATTCTAGATAGAGCCAGTTTTGTTCTCTTCTGAAGCTGATTTCTCTTTAAAAAAAAAAAAAACCAAAACAATAACCACCACCAAAAAAACCCAACCAAACAAAAAAAAAACCCAGCGCTTTTTTGTTATTATTTTTACATGTATTTTACAAACCCATCCACCTTGGGCAAAATCCACATTTGCTGTGCTGACAAACTGCATTATCATAGCTTTGATACAATGGGCAAATATACAGTTACTATGATTCCCTCTCTTACCTCCATGACATCACATCAATCGAATGGATTCATAACCCATTGTACCAGCTGCCGAATTGCCAGCTCCAGAGGCACAAGACACGGGGAATTCAGGATCTGCATGGAAAAAGTCTGGATCACGATGCCAAGGAACTCAGAAGACTGCTCAAGGACACCTCCAGTGACAGCTGGCAACACCTGTATTGTGAAAGAGGAAGAAAGTGCAGTGATAAAAAACATGCAAGTCTGATGACAGGGAACAATTCTGGAGCAGACTCTTCACAGAAGGCAAAGGCTTTGTCACTGAGCATAACACCTCAAGTCAGGGATGCATAAGAGTGACAGAGGTAGGCTGTAGTGACACGCAACGTGATTATTAGTAATATGACTGCCTAAGATTATGATTTGTCAGACAAGCACAGATGACAGGAACAGACGAGGAGTTTGGGCAGACATTTTGGAAATGCTAGTTTAAGTCTGTTATTTGAGTGGATACAAACAGTTGGGAAAGAAAATAGGGAAAGTTTCTGGGAAGAAAGTTTAGTACATTAGCACAAACAAACCATCCCAGTCAGGGAGGCCTTAGTCTTTAATTTCATGTTTTGGATAATGTTTTCCTGACAGATTTTGTTTCGTTGTGTTTTGTTTGTTTGAGATTCTTTTTTATGCTCTCGCTACCAGACAGTGGACCAGAAATGCAAATTACCATTTATGGCTAGAAAAAAAAAAAGGTGCAAGGAAGAGGGATCCAGAATCATTAGGAACTAGAGAAATCTTCAAAAATAGAAGGACCCTATAGGAGGTACATCCTTCCTCAGATATCACAAGCAATCATGATGCTTAAATTGACAATTAAAAAAAAGAAAAAGGGGCAGGAGAGTTTATCCTAAGAATCACAGAAAAGCCAACAAGCGTTGAAAAGCACACAGTTTGGGTCATATACACAAACTTTCATATTTTCCGAAGTATAAACAGCATTCATCAAAACACAAGAACAGTTCAACATCCTTGCAAGAGCAACAAACTCCAGATATCTGTTACAATGGGACATTTAACCTTTATTTTTGAATAAAGTATTAGTACAGCTTGAAAAGTAAAAATATATTCTAGTAACTGAAAAACATTTTAAAGACATCATATCAGCAATCATGCTTTATTACTAGAAAAGGCTAAGAACCAATCCAAAATAATTATTCTGAAAAAGGGGAAGGACAACATCCTTCTTCAAAATGTGGAAATTATGAGATGCAGAAAAACAAGACACGGTCACAAACTGTCATATTAAAATACAGTACAGCAGGCCAGAAATACAGCTTGGGCAAAACAACTTGCAGACAGGAAAAGAACTGGTGACTCGCTTCCCAGCCATATCAGGGACTATAAGATCTATCAAAGAATTCATAAGGCAAGCAGATAGTCAAAACTTTAAGGGGGCACCACAAGTGATTGCCACACCCATTTTAATTCAGACAAACTTGGAAAAGTTTCTGTGCCATGAATTTCCTTTACAGGTGTTACAGAATATTTTACACTGAAATATCTGTAGAACAGATTACAGAAGGGATTAAGCCTTCAGAATGAATCACAATGAGTCATTAGGCCATAAGATATCCCCTCAAATACTTGACTTGAGGATGAAATAACAAGCATAGCATCTGTGGTATTTTACCTCTGTACTAGGAGACTGGATGGTACCATACATAACATGATTTTTCATTAAGATTTTCAGAAAGCTCCAGGCTTATAAATCCTATGTCCGCTCCAGGCATGCTAGTACAAGTATACTAGTAGAGTTAGCTAGAAGAATTTGCACATACATGAGTAGTAAATAGTAAATGTACATAAAACATCAGCACAGTTTTGCCAAGGAAACTCATGCCTGACAAATCCTTTAGAACTATCTGGAATTACCAGTGAACATACAGACATGAGACATACACCTGATGTACTGTATTTGGATTTCCAGAAGCTTCTCAGTACAAACACTCAAAGACCTCATCTGTGATGTGTGAGACAACAGGAAAGGTTCTCCCCTAGAGAAGCAACTCATTAAAAGGCTAAAAGAAATGGAATAAATGGCCAGTTCATAGCTAGGTAAAAACTGCCAGTAGATTCAGGCAGAGATCTCTGATTAGCCCTATGAAACCATACTTACAGAGGATTTGAAAAAGTCAAGTGAATAGCGAGGCAAGAGATTTCTAGAAATGTCTTCCTGAAGTAGTTAAAAAAATTCCCCCATTGTGTTGCTGCAGGGGTTAACAATATTGTGGGAACAAACAGTAAAGCTGCTGTTGCATTTCAATATGAATAACACAAAAAATAAAAACCAAAGGCACACAGGGGATGGATGTTCAAAGTTTGAACAGTAAACTCTGAACACGGAACACTATACATTGTCATAACAGAAAACTGTTACGACCAAAATGGGATCTTAATAATTAATAGGTTTAAAAGCTCATAGCTCAAAAAGTCAAATAGAAGACTTGGAAATACTTGGAAAACAATAGAAAACGTAGAGGGTGGGGAAATCACATTACAATTAATCCACATTGCTCCTCCATCTTGAATATGGTGTACAATGCAGACCTTTTTCTCCCTGAAATGAGGTAACAGTATGACAAAAGGTACTAAAAGATATGCATGTATGAAATAAGTTACAGATCTGCTGCTATACAAAACAGACTCTGCATCTTCAACCAGAAAGCAAACTGGGAAAAGCATGACAAAGTTCAGCAGTTATCATGGAAGTGGTATGATCCAAAATGTTTTATAACAGAGGTCTTAAGAGGTATCAAATGACATGAGGAAGTACCAGGTTTAAACACATATCTCTCTCACCTGGACATTGTAAAATTCACTTTTCCATCACATATAGTATATGCTAAAACTTAGTATAGCTTACAAAATCACTTGGATAACAACAGATTAAACGTGCGTGCAAAGACATGACCTCTGGCTCATGAAATTTATCAGCCATACGTCACAATCACCAGAAAAATAATGTCCAAGGCTGTCTTGGACAACGGACTAGAGACTGAACTCCTTTTGACTATGAGAACTCCTTTAACGAATACCATCAGTGCTTCCTTGCTTATTAACTACTGTATTTTAATGTAGGCATGCTTTTTAAAAAAGATCATCAGGTCTTCATTTTATGACCCTAGAGATCTGTGGCACACTACAACCACAGTTAAAACACCTCAGGTGGCTTGTTTTGTACACAAAAGACCTCCTCCTTAGGAAAAACGTGAGATGTATGGATACCTTCTGCCATTAAATTCAATGCCTCACAGATGTGTTCCAGTTCATTTGAATGCATCTGGAGCTTCGTATAATTCTCAAGCTTATTTCCACAAACAGAACCTAAGAATCACATTCAAGAGCTTTAACCACAAGTATCTTCAGAACAAAATTCTGCTGCTGTACATTTCCTTCAACTTTGTGTCTTATTTTCAATTCCAGTTCTGGCTAATTAGGAAGAAACCTTTTAGACAGTATTCTAAGAACCGCTGAGATTTTGTTCAAAGAAATTGGTAATAAGATTCACTCCATCGAGCCTGTCCCTTCATTTCCTTATGCTCCAGTGTTCTTTCAAATATTCCAAAGAAAAATATAATCAAATGCATTAAAAACAGTAAAACCAAACTCATTTACTATATCGCTTAACCACACTTCTTCAATTAATGTCTAGATTTTACTAAGGTGTGTTTAAAAGTATTTAAAGGGTTCCCCAAGTCTGCTATGACTAGAATTCCTGTGAATGCAGGCAAACCTGGACACACAGTTCCAGCTCACACACTAAGCTCACAGAATGTCGCATGTCAGAAGGCACCAGGCAGTTCAGTGACTCACTATGTATCTGGGCACATTCTGGTAGATAACCTGAGAGCTACACACACTGGTGCAGTCACACAAGTGCAGCAATCAGGATAAACAGATTTTAGATATTCGCTATATAACATGTTTTCATGAGCTTCTAAAGCCATCCCCAACTAAACTTGCCAGATTGAAAAACAGCCACTGACATAAAAAGTAATGCTCAGTCTGTTTTAAGGTTTTAACTGCATCTTACCAAAAGGAAAAAAGCCTTTTCTCTCCCCATCTCTCCAACTCCGATGTTTGCACATCTCTTATTGATCAACAGTTGTACTGCTACAGGAGAAGCCCATTATCACAGTAACTGGGATAACGTAAGTCATGTCATATTACACAGGTCAACCTAACAGAGAACATGAACAGCAGACCTTTCAAATGTCAACATTTACTGGTAGTATCATTGTGTAACATAATTCATGTTTGGAGATATAAAAATGGGGTACGAAAAGCTCACAAAAAAAAATATAAGCCTACACGCTTGTTTAAAAAATGTTTCAAAAAGCATACTTTGATAATGCTTTTTGTATTTATGGAAATGAAATATACACACTGAAAATACTTTTGTGTAACGATCATTTTAGTTATGACAGTGCCAAAAAATTATCACAAATTGAAGCCTGGAAAGTACTAGAGATTATGTATAAGCATCAGCCTCAGCTATTTAGAAGAGTTTCATTCAAGACTATAAATCATTAGGCTAGCAGTCAAGGTTGATCTTCGATTATAGCAGAAAAGGTTAACTATTTTTAAAGTTCTTGTTATTTAGCTACATCTCACATTTCATCCTAAAGTCTTTGTGCACTTTAAAACATGCAATCTCTTTTCTAGGTTTAACTAGTACTTATTAGGGCTTCATTAAGCTAATGTACACAGGCGAAAACATGAGATGTTTAGCTCAACAAACACAGCACCAAGCCCTTTTCATAAATATATTATCTACACTCAAAACTTTTGAGGATTCTATGGTCTACTGGGCCACAAACAGAAAAGATTTGAAATAAACAGCCACTTATACCAAAAAGTCAACAAATATGCTAGCCCTAGTTAACAGTACAGTTTGCTTTAAAAGGGGTCAGCCCTGGCTAACAGTTGGGTTTAGAATGGGTCAAAGACACTTTTCATGAGCCAGACTTCAGCCACTGCACTCAGCTTTAGTCGTGAGCACGTACTTGGCGGCCGCCCTTCTAAGGACATCTGCCGCAGTTCAGATCAACTTCAGTCTGCCAGTAGAGTCTACAAAGTTATTTTTCTTGGGGCTACCTTGGGGCACAAAATCCGGACAGGTACGAGTGAAAGCCCTAAAGGAAAGAAGGGCCAATGTCCACATACCTCTTCATTACAAAGTCTCTGCCTACAGCTCTCTCTTCTCTGTGTCTCCGTGTCTCTTCTCCATGTTGCCTCATCTCTCCAGTCAGGGCCCATGAGCTACTTGGTAAGAGCAGTTCGCAGTCACAACAGAAGTATCCGTAACAGTTGCATTTTAACAGCTTTACAGAAAGCTTCCAGTGGCATTTTTAAAAAACAAAAGGCCACAATGCAACAGACCACATAGCGTACCACACCAGATACTGGGCTCCGAGTATGCTCAAACTTAATTTTAGCTCCCTATTGCTAAGGGGAAAGAAAACCGAACAATCATTTTTCTCTAGTGCAATTAAAGCACAAAACAGCCACCTAGTCGAGGACTATTCTCACTTCCCTACGTGAACAGTCGTTTACAGAAAGGGTCTGCAGAGCAAAAGCTTGGGTAGACAAGGTCACTGGCCTCTGCAGCACTGCTCAGGTTAGACCGCATCCTACCTATTTCGGAGGCGTGTATGAAGAGCAACTCAGTCCCTGTAAACGAAAACGGACAGTAACCAGCAGCGAGGAAGTGCTGACGGTCGGTCTGTGCTCCAGCGGCCTTTGAGAGCCCCACAGAGAGCCGCGGCCCACCGCTCGGCCCACTGCGGCGCGGTGCGGCGCTCCGCTACTCATGAGCCGCAGGACCCACGGCTGGCGCGGGCCCGCAGCCCCCGGCGAGGCCTCCCGAGGGGAGAGGGCGGGAGGGGGAGAGGCGGGGGAAGGGGGAGGGAGGGTGCGCTGCAGCATCCCGGCGGCTGCGCGGCGCTGCCCCGGAACGCCTGAGCAGGAAACTCCTTTTTTGGATTCCGGAAGTTCCAAAAAAGGCGTGGAGGAAATACCAAATATGGTCGGAGAGGTTCCGGACGTCGCGGGGGTGGTGCTTCTGTTCAGCCGGGACCGCCCTCGGCGCGCTGCCGGCCCTGGCGCGGCGCAGCGAGCGCTGGAGCTGGGCGGGGGGCGGGGAAGGGGGGGTGTCTTCCGAGCCCAGCCGGGCGGCGGATTCCTGTCGCTAGTGGTCAGATCTGAACTGGGCTTTAAATCACAAGCAGCCGCGGTTTAGTTCCGAGCTTGGAAATGGGTCTTCTGCGCGTGAGCGTAAAAGCGAGTGGTCTTTGCTTCCTTCCCCGCCGCTGCACTTCCTACAGGAGGGAGAGTTTTCCCGGGCAGTGACAACACCTGCTGTTTCCTTGGGAACAATCTTGAAACCGACTCATCCTACTAATTGGACTAGAAGCAAACTTTTTAAGAATCAGAAATCCTGTCTTCAGGCCAACAGCAAGTGAAAGATCTTGCAGAAAATATATGGGCAATGCTTTCTCATAAAGCACATTTATTCCCTGAAATCTGATTTTGTTTTATGGGACAAAGGCCATGAAAATAGTGGATGCAGAAGACCCCGTGTATTTATTTCCTTTATGTTACGCTAGCAAGGGTGCACTGGCTTTCATGCCTGTGTAGCCAAGCAGTACTGCCTGACTTGGACCACTTTTCACACAATGAACCAAAGAGAACCTGTCTTGGTTTTGCCTCTTTAGCCATGGAAATTACCATCACTGCTCATTTCGAAGTGAGAACCTTCGAGTGAGTGAGTTCTCTGGAGAACCTGGGGCACCCTCAGGCTCATCAGGCATTGCTTAAGAGCCTACTTGATCAAAATTCCAGAAGGCTAGACTAGGAGTTAACTGAGATGAGCTTGAAAAGACATCAACATCTCTATCTTTTTGAGGAGAAGAAGTGGAGAGGAGGGTGTGCTGATCTGTCCTGTGGTATCTAGTGACAGGACACAACACACAGGAGTAGCTCAAAGCTGCATTAGGAAATGTTTAGACTTCACATTAGGAAACATTTCTTTACTGAGGGGGCAGTCAAATGGAACAGGGTTTCTAAAGAGGTGTTCAGTGTCTCAAGCTTATCAGTATTGAAGAGACATTTGTACATTGTAATATATGTATCCTTAATAGCAGTTGGACTAGATGTTCATTGTAGGCCCTGGGTCCCTTCCAACTGAACTATTCTATTCTATTCTATTCTATACATCTGAAGAGAGCAGTGCTCACAGATCTGAATAACCTGACTCCAACTGTTAGTTTGTTCTTGACTTTGGGAAATGGATGTAGGCAAAAATTTTATCATTACCTGTACATAATGTTATTTGCCTCCTTCTTTGAAGCCACTTCATAGTCTTGTCTGCCATTAGGGGAATTCTGTGACTTCTGACATGGATTATATGCTCAGGTAGTCTGAAGCCATATATTCAACTTGCCAGTAAACCTGCCTTGCCAGAGCCCCTTGGGTTGAAAAGAGTTAGCACCTTTTTCTGAAAGAGCCCAGCTGCAAAGTCCCTGTTAGCAGCTTGCAGAAATACATCCAGCACTGCAGGCACAAGCCAGCACAAAGCTGCACAGGTCTTTCCCCACAGCTTGTCCCAGTCCTGTCTGAGAGACGACAGACTGGGATTTACCAACTGGGAAGCTCTTAAGTATCTTTCAGAATTGATGCCATTTGCCAGAGGTGGTCTTCATACCTAAGGAGAAAGACTAGAATTGAGACTTCAGCAGATTGCCCTTCCTAGCCAGTACAGTCAATTTTGATAAGCAGTAGGCACACTGTGTCTGGCAGAGATTGCTAGGCAGTTTACACTGTGCTAAGTACACTCATCAAGACCACTTTCTGCCAGCTAGTCACAACCTTAAACATAAGTATCTCGTAGAGAGCCTACCCAAAAGGAGAAACATCAGAACCCTCTTCTGTACCTGCACCACCAGCTCTCACAGATCCAATTTCCTCTGAATTCAGTCTGCAGTGGTCACATAACCTCTGAAATGCATTTCAAGCCACCAGGGAAGGAGTGTTTTCTCCTATAAATACTGAAACGCCAGTAATTAAGGGTATCAGGCCCACACACTCATATGATCTATGTTGTGTCAAGGAGGAACTTATGGCAGGCCTTAGCTGACCAGGGCTATCTTCTGTCAACCAGCCATTATGACTGTATTTCTAGTCTAGAGACTGCTCTATTATTTTGACATCTAATAAGATTTCTGACTACCTATGAATACAGCTGAGATAACAATTTTCTAACTTCAATTTCAGCACTAGAATAATTGTTTTTCTGTCTAAGGTTAGCTCTGGAAAAGCCAGAAGGCAGTAATTGTGGCTACTTCAAAACAGCTGGTGATGCACCTAATGCAAGGACACGAGTGCACCGTCCATGCTTTTTGCAAGCAACTGGACATAAGATTGATTTCCTCTCCTTTCTTTAAACAGGTATTTTTTCCAGGAGACAAGTGGTACATGTGGCTTTGAAGTTGTGGTGCAGTCTTCCTATGTAGTAATTTCAAGCAAAGTGTAAGTCTGCACAATTTGATGTTTTATTTATTTTTTTTCTGAAGGGTATTGTACACCAAATATCCCAATGGCAGGAAAGCGCATTCAATGTGTTTAGAAGCCAAACAGCCACTTTCATTTTAACAAACACAATTACAAAGTAAAAATAAACCACAAAATAATGAACTGCATGTTCATAACATACAAAAATTGCTGCCTACTCAGTAGGTAACTACAACATTCCAACTCCTGAATATATATATATATATATATAAATTTACATTTTTGTAACAAAAATAGACTTTGAGAGGTGGGGGGGTTGTTGGTGGGTTTATTTGTTTTCCCTTCCATCCCCTGGCCCTTTCTCTTGCTCCTGTCCCCACCCATTCCCTGCTCTTCCTTACATTTTTTGAGTAACATCCTTTCCACTTTAAGGCAAGATGCAAAGCATCCACTCACACAAACGCATGACGTCAGCAAGGCTTCACAAAAAGGCACCAAGACTTGTAACTTTTAAAACAAAACTTCTGCCACATGTGAGAGTCTCATCAGGTGATATTTACATAGCATCACTCCAACATGCTCAAATACAGTAAGTGCTGTTCCCAAAGAAGTTTGAAACGCATTATAGCATTGTCACTGAAATAGAATTAACACTTACAAAATATGGCCCTGCAAACTCCAAATTATACAATAAGAATATGCAAAGAGTTTTTCAACATCAATAGTACCTAAAGGAAAGCAAACCCATGGCACATGTACAATTTACATCAGCTAGATACTTAATCAAAAGTCCTTTCTTCTTAATAAAAGACTATTGTTTACGGGGGAAATTATATTGAACTTATATCCACAGTCCATGCAAATTAAGTCATTCAACAGAGGTGGAAAACTTAAGCAGCAGTTGATTCAGGCAGCTGATGTTTAAACTAAATAGCCTTGCAACGTATAGTGTTGTGGGAGTAACTGGAGACTCCACGTCTTATAACACCAATGGAAAAGGTGAATTCTCCTGTTCCAGAAGATAGTCTCAGCAGATCTCAATTGTCCTTGGAGAAAAGGCTGAGTTCATATCTGAAAGTGCTGAGGTCACCTGTGAGCTGAAATTGTTGGCGACTCCTGGAGATGAGAAGGAGGTGGCCACTTGGGTCTGAAAGGTGGCAGTGCCAGAGGGGTAAGTGGTTGCTATAGAAGGGGATGGAAATGTGGTATGTGCAGGGGAGGGATAGGAAGAGGGAGCAGGAGAAGAATACGCTGTGCGCACTGGGGAGGGATAAGTGGTGGCAATGGAGGAAGGGTAGGATGTAGTCACAGAGGATGAATAGGCAGGAACTGGGGAGGCAGTTGATGCTGGAGCTGCCTTTTCCACTTTCTTGTCCTTCTGCCTAAGGTGGATTTTAGTGTGCCTCTTCCTCTCATCACTTCTGGCAAACTTTCTGCCACAAATGTCACAAGCAAATGGCTTCTCTCCTGTGTGTGTGCGGATGTGCGTAGTCAAGTGGTCACTCCTGCTGAAGTTCCGCATGCAAATACGGCACTGGAAAGGTTTCTGTCCCGTGTGGATGCGTATGTGCCGTGTTAGCTCATCAGATCGTGAAAACCTGCGGTCACAGGACTCCACTGGGCAGGCATAGGGACGCTCATGAGGAGGCGTCTTGCTAGGACGGTTTGGGTATTTCCTCATCCTGCTGGGCTTGATCAGCTGGGACTGGTAATTAGTGTTGAGGGTCTTCAACTCTTGGGAGCCAGTCTGCGTAGCAAATGCCTTAATAGTGGACAGTGGTGTGAGGGAAGGCTGCTGTGCTCTGGTCTCAAGGGCTGGGAAGGGCTTCTGATCAGCTGGAACGAGACTGAGCTCACCCTGTTGCTGAGGGAACAAGTAATCCGGGATCATTGGCACCTGAAAGTTGGTTTTAGCAGTCGGATAAGATGGAGGTGGATACTGTATGGGAGCTCCAGAGGGGTTGGGGAAGGATTGGGTCTGGGATTCAGGGAAAATGTCAGAGCTGGAATTGGGAAACGTTGGTGCAGCTGAATAAATTGGATTGTTCTCGCTGGCTTGGACAGAACAGCTCAGTGGAGAGCTCTGCGAGGAGGATGGTGATGATGAAGTAGGCGTAGAGGTGGGAGGTGCATTAGCCATGCCTACCAGCCCACTGACGAGGCTGAAGAGGGGCTCTGGCCATAGGGAGTTGCTGCTGCTGGGGGCCGGCTCTAAGGAGAAGCGCCCCGTGTAGGTTATCGGTGGCAGTCGCATCGTTTGGTTGGGATAGCTGGTTTCTGGCAGGGTTTTCTCGTTGTTCAGGGAGATTTCGGGAAAAGTGTCTGCAAAGAGAGGAATAGCAATTAATTCCAGCAGCCACTGCAGCTGCTGCCGGTTCTTCGCGAGCCATCCCTCTCACAGCGCAGCCCCAGATTCTGGTTAATTACTAATTGAGCGTAACATATTGCAGCGTCGCTGGCAGGTCTCCAGCCGCAGCTAGTCCGGAGCCGCTGACGCACACAGGAGAATCCCCCCGCGCGGCCGCCGGGACAGAGGCGACGCTGCAGCGCGGAATTCCCGCAGGCGTCGCTGCCCCCGCTGCAGACCGGGACTCCCCGCCCGCCTGGGCGAGGTCAGCGCGCTTACCTGCCGCGAGGTGCTCGAAGTGCTGCTCTCCGGGCTCCCCGGCGGCGCCGAAGCCCGCACTCTCGGGTACCCCGGCCGGGGCAAGGAACTGCGAGCCCCCGCCGCTGAGCAGCATCATCTCCTCCAGCTTGGGATAGTGAGTGTCCATGGCGGGGGGCGAGTGCGGGAAGGCGCCAAAGGGGTCGGAGATCTGCAGCGGGGGCAGGAGCTGCATCTCTGCCTTGGCCGCGGCCATGAGGGCGCCGGGCTCCGACTCTGACGGGTGATGGCGCTGCCGCCGCGGGCCCGGCGGACGGGCCGGCTGCGGCGAGGCGGCTGTCGCCTGCTCTGCGCCCCGCGCTGCTGTCGCCCCGGCACTGTCCGCTGAAAGCGCTCGGCTCCCCGCCCGCGGCTCCCCCCGGCTCTGCCCGCTGGAACCGCTCGGCTCCCCGCCCGCCCCGGCACAGCCTCTATATATCGGGTCTCACCGGCCGCAGCCCGCCCCAGCCCTGACGTACATGGCCATATATGGAAAGCAGGAAGCCCTTATATGGACGCGGGTCGGAGGACCCCTCCTGGCGTCAGAGCCTGGCACCGGGGAAAGCCGGGCCGGGGGGCCCGCCCGCCCCGGGCTGAGAGCCCCATGCCCGGCGCAGGTCTGCCCCCCGCCATGGGCAGCGCCGCCGCAGCGCTGCCGCAGCACCGCCGGTCCCGGGAGATGGGGTCCCCAGGCCCCGCCGGCCCCGGCCAGCCCGCCGGAAACCCGCGCCGTACTTTCCATATTAGGAAACAACCTTATAAGTCTCGATTCCGGCGGACTCTTCCCGCACCTTATATGGCGATTCCGGCCCCGGGTTGGGGGGGCACAGATCTCGTCTGCAGCCGGGCGCGCGCCCGCCCCCAGGCAACGGGGCACGCGGAAGCCCCGGGCTGCGGAAGGGGGAGGCTGCTGCCCGGGCAGGTGGCACAGGAACCTCGGGAAGCACCCGGCAGAACCCGAGGTCGGCGCTGTGTTTTCGTGGGCAGAGCTCCCCCTCGCCCCCACCCCGTTTGCTCAGCCCACGCTACTCGCCTCCCCTCCGTCTCCGTGGAGGAGCCAAGCGCCGGCGGCTAACGGTCAACGGTGCCGCGCCCGCGGCAGCCTCGATGTGAAGTTTTCTGGGTGCTGGCAGCGCGCCCAAGACAGGAGCTGCCCGCTCCCGGAAAAGGCAATCTCCGAGATTCCAGCGGCCTGCCGGGATTGCCCTGCTCCGCCCGCTCCCGACGAGAGTGGCGGAGGTCTGCCCGTAGCGCCAGACCGGGGCAGACCCCGGCTCCGTGCGCCTCCTTCATGTAGCGGCACTGATAAACAGAGAGCCCCAGGTACTACATAGCCGCAGCCACCACTGACTTCAGCGCGATGAAAAGTGGCAGCGCGGGGGACTCTGCTCTCGCGGCCTTAGGATTGTCCCCTGACACGGCTACAGCTCTTTCCTGCCCTCCCCGCAAAAGCTGGCTGCGCCCTGCACCGGCTCCGCATGGAACCCTCGGCCGTCTGCTCGACGCAACACGCACGCCGAGGAGCCGCGGAACAAAGCTCCCGGGGCCGGGGGAGCCTCCCGCGCTATAAATAGTCGCTCGCCGCGGCCGCCGCCACGCCCCGCCCGGGCAGCCCCGCTGCCGGCGCGCGGGGCTCCCCTGGCGCCGGGCCAGGCGGCACCGGCGACGCAGTGCGGCCGCAGTGCGCGTGCGCGGCCATCGCGGCGAGGGCTTCCCCGCAGTGTGCGGAGCTCCGGGGGCGGGGCCGGAGCCGCCGCCTGCAGCCCCGTGCTTAGGCGGGCCCGATGCCGGTGACCGGGCCTGAAGCTTCGCGGCGCACGGTCGCCCCATCGTCAGGTGCAGCGCGGGACTTGCCGGGCGTCGGCTCGCTACCGTCTGCGGCTCCATGTTCTGCCGCGGACGGTGCTCCCTGTGCCGCAGAGACGGAGCGTAACGGCGGGCGACCTGGTTCCTCTTCTGGTCTGACCCCACTCGCTCGGGGCACCGCCCGCCTCCGGGCACGTCCCGCAGCGCCATTCGCGGTCGGTTGCGGAGCTGGCTCTTTCCCGCGGAAATCCTGGCGCCGAGCCGGGCCGGGCCACACAGCGCTTTATAGCAGGCGGCCTTCTTTTGCCGTGGGAAGGTAGCCTAGGCTCTACCGCCTTTGTGATTTATATTTAAGCTGCGAGCGACGGCAGGCCTCTGTCTGCCCGCTTTTGTAGAATATTTAGACTTTCGCCATGTGTACGGTTTTTAACTGTGTTGCTATATTTAGGACCGTGCCTTGTCGGTAACATTGTGCAGTGCCTCCCACACAGGTACATTCCCATCTTAAAATCAGTGATGGGCTGTAGCAACACAATGCCTCCAGGAAAAACGGAGATAGCTTCTCCTTATCTTCAGCTGCTATTACTCAATGGCAGCTACGACACATCTGTTCTTTGGTACTTCCTCTTTATGGAGAGAAATCATACTAGTTTTCAGTGTACCAGGCCAAACCTCCGTTTTGAAGATGTGATTTGGAGCTTTTCCTTTTTTAACAGATACCTGCTGCAGGTTTTGTGACATCCCATACACAATGATTTCAACTAGTCTGATTTTCAGCAGCATGTCACAGTTTGGAGCTCTGCTAGAAAAGGATGAGTAGCAGAACTTGACTTTTTCTACAAACATTGTAGTTTATTTTGGCTTCTGAACATCTTACTGACATTGCATCTTCCTTGTCCTCTTTTTTTATTCCGTTCCTTTTCAAGATCAGAAAGTGGTGCCTGATTCCTAGAGAATTTAATTCATGCACTCTGTATGTTAGGTCCAATATTCCTTTACAGTTTTGGAGTGCTTAATTCAGACAAATTTGGATTTTCTTTCCAAAATCTGAAATCACAGGTGGAAAAATCTAATCCTATTTTTCCTTTCAACTACCTTCATTTTTAGCAATGTAATTCTAATTTATCAATTTGTATAAGAGAAAACAAGAGACTGGCTTTAGAGTTGCAGACAGAGCAGTGTAAGTAGCTTGAGCTGCACCTAAGTTATAGTAAAAAAGACTCTTTTGCAACGTTGCACCATTCTGGTGAGGCTTGCTGGCTTCAGGGAAGAACTGGAGAAGCCGTGGAAGACTTACAACCTGTGCACTGAGCTAGGAAATTACCTGTTGTTATGTGTTTTCGAAACTCCTCTTCTGTGTTCCATTTTCTTTTTCTGAATACAACCTTAGGTATGTAGGAATTACATTAAAGGTGTTATATTTTTACTCTTGAGATTTAAGATCTGTTTAGTTCATCTAGCCAGACATCTGGAGGTTTTTTCTAGGTAGTATGTTTTGAATGTCCAAAGAATTTCTATTATAGATCAGTATTTGAAATGTCTTTCCAAAATGGCAGTATTTTAGTAAATTTGTAACACTTCCCTTAATGTTCCTAGTGAAAGCACAGAAATGTAAGACACTGCCACTGGATTAGTCACAATTTTATTTGAAAATTTAACCGTTTTGGCTCTGATTGTCTAGTGAATAAACATGTGCAATACACTGGGTCTCCTTGAAAGTCCATCCTTATCAAACATATTTGTTGTGTCTCAATACATTTCAGTGAGAGGAATCCTATTCCAAGGACACAGAGTGCAAAATGCTATGGGGTCAGGGAACGAGAAGAGAGAATGGCTCCAAAGTTAAAGATTACATGATACAAATCCTTGGTTTTGTTTTGCTAGCTTTATTAGTAGAGGCTGGTATTTTGTATTCAGCCTCAGCATAACTTTCAATGTTTAAATTTTCACTGTTTTTTTGATTCAAACTAATCTGTTGTGCTATTGTGCCAATAAAAGAATCACTGTGCCTTTATGAAATATGTTTCCACACAATTACAGCTTTATCTCACTTACTTTTTGTTAACTGCTTTCATGGTGAGCTTACTTCCAGGTCTTTCCAACTTGTACTGTAACTAAAATGGTCACTGTTACTGTTGGCACTGAATTAACCAAGTTCAATTCTGAAAGCAAGAAAAGATAGCCAACTTTGTAATTTGCCTGGTGTTCTAACATTAATTTTGTTTCAATTAGATGCACTTATCACATTATCCACAAACATAGTTTCCTTGTGTCTGGAATGTCCATTGACTTTTGGCAAAATTAAGTCATTTTCTTTCAGAAGTGTTGCTTCTGCCTGGATATGTAATAATAACAGCACCAAGCATAATTTCTCTAGATCTCTTACTAATTGTTAAAATTCACATGCCTCAATTGTCTTTATCCTAAATCTCCAATTACCTCATTCTGTTCTCTTCTGTTTTCCCTGGGTACCGTTTTTAATACTCCAGACCATAAAACAAGCTTTTTGTGGCTTTTCCTTTAAGAAGTTTCATTATTCTCTAGTTCTATAATTCTCTAGTTTTTATGTTGTATTATTCTATAAGCCTGAATAATTAGAAGAGGGGGTATTGCAGCTCTTAAAAGAAATGCTACAGCATTGTTTCTTCCCTCTCACTCTCCAAACCAGAACCAAGCCATCATTATAAAAACTGTGACCTTTCTATGTATTGTACTGTAGGATACTCTACAAATAGATGAAATGTATTTATAATTAGTTTTTTCTTTCTGTACAGTTGCATTCATTATAATAAATGTCTATCACTTTTAGATGGGACATAGAGGGAGTGGATACAAATGCACTCTCATTTATGAGAAAATATTTAAGTAGCCTTTTCAGTCCTAAAAGGTGTGAAAAGCAGATTTTTATCAGCAATTTTTGAATGCATGGCTCTGATCTAATGACTGAGACTGACAGCCCTGTGTTTGCTGCAAAATCCTTCCCCCATTCTGGTAGGTGATTCTATCTGTTCTGTACACAGGCCCAAAATGTGCTGCTCCCAATGGCTGTGACGGTGCTGTCTATCCACGAGAGGGAACTCTCCCCTGGTACTCAAGAGTGGGGCATGCTCTATGAAAATTAAATAGAGCATGGAATGTGTAAGAATTGGGTTGCTTGCTTGTTTTTTATCTTAATCTCAGACATTATAGATGAGAGGAAGGATGATGTCATCTTTTTTTTTTTTTTTCAGCAATCTTAAGCAGCTGAGGGCTTTCCTCTCAGCCTTTCATGCTCTGATTTAAAGAAACCCTCTAAAAATAGTTCGTTTGGGATGCATGGATTAAGAGACTTCAAGAGCTTGTACAGTACTTCAAGTATTCATATATTTCCCCAGGTGCCAAAGAGCACCTCTGCTCTGGGGAACCTTCATCCTTCAGTTTAGGTAATTTGGTTGCGGTTGCCAAGAGACAATGCTTACCTCCGGTTGTTGTTAGACCTGTGACAAATGGTATTAAGTCTACTATGGTATCAGGATGAGTTAGACAACTCGCCATATAAAAAGCTATCCTCTTTGTCCCTTCAGAATTAATATATACAAAGTATTAGAAAGGTAAAGGTAAGAAAGTAGTGGAAGAAAGACAAAGTAAGTAACAATTATGAGCATTCAACAAATGCTATCAATGAACAAAGACAACAGATGCTTCTGTCAGTGCTGGGTTCTCACTGCTACTGTTACATTTTTCCTCCTTTGGTAGTAATAATTTCACACTTTCACATTGTGCTTCAGAACAAGAATCACTGATGCCATCTACCGTATGTGTATGTATCTTTAGAGGTGAAGGGTTATTTAAGATGCCAGGCAGACGCAGTGTACTGAAGCTGAGGAAGTCTTTTGACATTGGATTAACATTTCATAAAAACAAAACATGAATTATAAGCAGAATATGCTTTTCCTCACATAGCACAGCTATCACCAGCAATACAATAGCATGCTGGATGAACATATATGTGGATTTCTATTCACATGGAAGAAAAGACCATAGGGATTTTATTTCTCCATAGGACTATAAAAAATTTTCATAGATATTACAGTTACTTTCTGAATTGATATAGTAGTTTTTTTGCAGTTTGACTTACTGAGGAAAAACCAGTAAAGTACAAAGGAAAAAAAAAAAAAAGAAAAAAACAAAACTACATGGATTTCAAAGCCAGGTTGGACAGACCGTTATGATTCTGTAATCAGACACTATGTATATGAGTGGCCAGGGATCTTTATCCAGAACTTGCAAAAGATATGTAAACTTTATTGTGCAGCTCATATTCATGTATAAAGATTAACTGAATGCAATGTAAGGGATGTAAAAACAAGAGAATGAGAAACTAAGCAAGAGCTTTGGTGCCATTGCTTGAGATTTGTTGTCTGTATCAGGATAGAACAACTAACATCAAAGCATGTGACACTTAAATTCCTCATAAGCTTTCATGGCAGAGGAGACTGATTTTCAGGAAGACTGATAGATAGGAAGTTCTCCTTTGAATCTGCGCTCTTAAATTAGCTCAGTTAGATGGATTGTGGAGGTTACTGCACCCCAGCACTTAATCATTAAAAACTACTGCCTAGATGAGACTGTAGCCTCTGATGTAGACCTTGTATTCTGTAGGGGAAGTTGGACTGGTGCTAGTGACAGATGGAAAAATGTTTTCAAAAAGCAATTTAATTGTATGTTCCTAGCACAGTACAGGGAACTCATATCGCAAGTAGTATTACATAACCTTGAGAACAAGCACAGCCCTTGAGAGCACAAAGAGTGCTTGCTACAAGTTGTGTTTATTTACAAGATATCACAAAACCACAGAGGCAAACCAGCCTGACAACAAAAGGTAGATAGCAAAACACCAGAACATTTATCACGGAAATACCTATTAACTCTTTACTATACTGCCTTTCTGCTTAACCTGAAATATCTATGCAGAGCACTCTCTCTCTTGTACGATAGTTCACTAAGAAACAAAGCCAAAGTGCTTGCTGTGTACTCAGCATGTTATGGCAAGGTTAGCAGTTTACTGTTTTGAAAGTTTGTTTTCCAGTTTTCAAACCCCATGAGTTTGGTTTTTCCCCCACTTTCACTGCAGTGCTGGATAGAAAGTAATATGAAAAATGGCTTTTGTTTTGCTGTGTTTGCCAATGGAGCTGGCCAGGATCTATAAATACCATGTTAAATAAGTCAGCGTAAGAGGTTAATCAGAATTTAAATTACAATTAGTAAGACTATGTTTTAGGGATTTCTTGAGTAGGAGATCAGGTATTGAAGACATTCCTAGTTGTAGTGCCTTCCTATAGATGCTATCAGTGTTCATTCTTTATTTGATGGACTACCACACGGTGTAAATAAGGTGGCAAATTTCCTCAAATTTGTATCCTATGGCAGGTAAAATTACAGTGCTAGTTAACACTTTGGATCAAAAGGGATTTAAAAATGCACAAAATAATAATAAATTATTAATATAATATATAATAACAATAATACATATAATTGCCAAATATCTTTCTTCCTCTCATTTATCTTACATGTTTTTAATGTGAGTACAACACCTATCCCTATGTCTTGGCAGTAAGCTTATGAGTAAGAACTATAATTTGGGGTTTCTATATTGTATTTTTAATTGGACACTTTTTTCTTCCAGTTTTCTCTCATGAGTGCTAATATACACATTGCTGCAATCACCTGGGTGAGCATCTATGTTGAAACCACCTACGCCCTGCACTAGAAAAGGTACTCTACTCTTACTGTGTCCTTGGTTATAAATCTGTCCTTACAGAGGCCTTGCTGTCATCCTCAGTGACTGTCAAAAGCTCAGTGGGCTACAGCCTTTCTCTTCCCCTAGTTCTAATATTTTTTTGTTTTATTCCTAATAGATTTAAATTATGCAAGTCACTTGCATTTCTTGTACACAATTTTCTAGGTCAGGGGATCAGTATTTTTTGTCTCTAACTATTCCTCAAATGTCCATCTGTCTTCAAAATTTTTATTTGAAAATACAGAATACAGAGCAGAGAGGAACAGGCGGGCAAATCCTCCTTAGGAAGCAAGCTTTAGGGAAACTAAGCTTGCAATTGCTGAGTGTCAGTGCTGCTGCTGGCTCAGTATCCATGGAAACTTGATTTCCCATCTTGCTGCAGGAATTAATTGAAGATCCCAACCCACTTGCTCAGAGAATCACTGTGATATTAACTCACATCTCACTATGAGGCTCACTTTATTATCTCAGATACTCTTTTCATCAGAACAAAAGGTTCAATTAGCTTTCACCAACTTGAAAAAAAAAAAAAAAAAGACCATCTAAATCTTTACTGCCTCAAAACCAGGGCAGAGAACATAGAGGCTACATCTTGGAGATCTAAATATTTCAAATGGAATTTGCCCAAAACATCAACAACAGGAAAGGGCACAGAGTCAGGAATACTCTATGCAAATCTCACGTCCAACATTATACAGTTACCTCTATTTTTCACCTATGCCATTAACTGTATTATCTTGGGGGAAAAAGTCACTGTCCATGCTTCAGTATCAGAACATAACTTTGTCTTCAACAGTAATAAGATATAATGTGCAGAGCTTCAAAGAGAATAAGCCAAAAGGGACTTCTGCTAGGGAATATTGTTTCCAGACTTCTCTTTGAAGGCTTTTCATTAATTACAAACATAAGCATGTCAAGTTCAAGGTCTGCTTCTGGATCAAACATCTGATTATCTACCTTCAAACTTTCTTTCCTCTTATTTCCTGTTGAATTCCCTAGTTGCTGCCACCATTCCCTTTATTTTTTACTGATATCATCTTATCTGCTCAGCAATCTTTTGTTTGGACATTGATTTTCTCCATTTTCATCTTTCTGATACTTTGTATTTAGCACTTGATCCTTCTGTAACCATGACAACTACATCATGATATCAGCACAGGACCTCACTATTATCTGAGGAACCAGATCTCATTAAATACCAGGGATGCTGTTTAAACTGATGTTTAGTGTCCTGTACCCAAGGCAGAACTTTTGTTTGGAGTTTACTATAATTTATATGTGGCAGGAAAGGCCAATTTCTTATGTTAACTGGTATCCTTCACACAATTGTCCTCCATCTTTCGTTTCCATTACTGAGACATAGAACCTCCCACAAATGGACCAGTGAAGGAATGTTATCACAGGAAAGACAGCAAGGACGTTATCATAGACCGAGCATAGTCTTTGAATTAGAGCAAAGAAGTTATGCTCTGTTGCTCTGTTACATCTCCAACACTGACAGTTTATAAGCAACTGGTCTCAAACTGTTTAATTCCAGGTGCTGCAAAAACCGCATATACTTGTTACAGAATAGTTTTGGATTTGTGGACATAGCTAAACACCACTCTTTTCTCTGAATGGTAAATGCAGGCAGGGGAAAAGTGAAAGTAATATTTTTAACCGACTTGGTGGTAACTCAAGACACGTTAGATAAATAGTTAGGAGGATGAAGACATACCATAGACCAGTGGAAGATTACTTAAGTACAAGGACACCAGTATTCTTAAAGGAAATAATTTCCCCTTCTAGCTGGACTTACAAATTACATGTTTTGTCACCACCAAGACTGAGGACTCTATCTGTGGTTAATCACAATAACAATTCTATGAAATGCTGTGTTATGTAGAGTATAAATATGCAGCAATGCATCCATAGAGTACCATATGCACGCTGGGCCTGGTCTGTAGCTCAGATCAGGAAATGTTGCTTCTAGAATTTTTGCATTTTGCAGGTGAGTAGAGAAGGGAGGGAAGAGCAGTAGTTGTTTCCTTGGATTTTTTTTTGCTTTATCATTTACTATCGTATTTTCAGTTACCATGTATGCTATGAAACAAACCAAATACTTGAAGTCTAATAAACCCATTAATTTTAGACATGTCCCAACAACGAATCCCACAAACTAGCAATTATAGTGTTACAGACTCGTGTATTGGAGACAAACCTTTGGCTCTTGCAATGAAAACAGGTCAATTCACTTTTTCTTATTCCCAGACTAAGGAAGCCCAAGGAATTAATTTTTATAGAATACAAGAAGTTGACAACACCTCCTCTTGTACTTCTCAAATAAGAGGAAATACAACGTGCCTGTATTGAACTCACTCACTGTTAACATTCCCATTTGCACTTCCTTTTATTTTTAAATATTCAACTTCAGCAGTACATCAACTGGAGGGTTTTTTTTTTTTTTGCATTGCATTCAATAAACATTAAATCCTTTGACAAAAAAGGTCATAGACATATTAACTAATCTCCTGTCCTACCTCTCCAGTAAGTTATTGTTCCTGAAGATGTATTTTTTACTTCTTATTTCTCAAGGTTGATCTGTTACAAAAATTTCAAAATAAAGTATAAGTCTTGCTTCAAAGAAAATTTGAATGCAAAATTTACTTCAGAGTATTAAAAGATAAAACAATGTTTAAATATATAGTAAGCTAAAATTCACAACCTTCCAATAGGAAATGTCTCATAGTAGTTAGAATAGTGGTAGACTTACAGGTTTTGTCTTGATTGTAAAAGCTGAGGAAAGAAGTATGATTGTAATAACACATGAACACATCACTAGAGGCAAGGTACCCCTCCTACTTCATGACTGAAGCAGCCCAAATCTGGATTGTATCCTTATCTTGATTTTGGATTTGCTTAAATGGTTCTATTATCGAATGCTAGGTATTTTTATTGGAAGCTGAGCAAGAACTTTAAAATCAGCATGACTGAGAACTCATTGCTGCTTCCTCATTAATATGCCACAAGGACTGTCTGACATTTCTGTGGAATGTCTGTGCTCTTGGGACTGATGATTCAGTGCAGAGCTGTTTGGAATTTCTACAAAAGTTCAGCCCTCCTCCCTTCTGAAATGGCTTCATTTTACCAATCTGTCAAGCTAAACTAAAAATAAAGGGTTTGTGTGCAATTACAAGGGGAAGGATGGAAATTTCACTGCACGGTGTATTAGGTAACTCACTAGAAAGCAGAAGCTGGATTTTCAAAAGCAGTGTGAAATATAACTCCCATGCTTCTTTTTTTCCTGCAGTTAGAAAAAGAAACTATGCTAAAATTTTAAGGTGCGTAGTAATACTCAAGCTAAAGGAGGATGCTGTTAAGGTTTCTGTGAGGTCAATTTGACAAAAAGTGTTCCTTGCTTGTCGGAGTTTCATGAAAGATAAGGAAAAATCTGTTTAGGGCTAGCAACTCACAAATTCAGTGGCAATTTCCACTAGAGCTTGCTAGCCCAGGAGGAGAAGAGGCTCAGCCTTGAGAGTTGCCAATGATTCCAGTAAACAGGCAGACTCAAAGTCCAAACCCAGTGCAGCTCATTAACTGCTCCTGTAATCATTCTGCAATGGTGAACTGCTGTTGGGGCAAGTGGGTATATGAAATGTCACTGACATATACAAAGAGGAAAATAACCACATAATTTTTGCATATGCTCAGAAATATAGTTAAACACTTTCTATTTACTATATAAAAAACTCTGTATTTACAAATGGCCAATCTGAGCTACCTGAAACAGAAGAAAATCTGCTTCCTTCACAAGGACATCCACAAAGGTGGAAGGGTGGCAGTAAAGATTGAACTAGATGATCTTTAAGGGTCCTTCCAACTCAATCCAATCTATGATTCTTTGATTCATTGCATTGGCAGGAAAAACTGACAGCAAGGGGTTAAAAAAAAAAAAGAAAGGCTAGACCTACACAAGAGTCTACTTTGGGGAGAAAAAAAAAAGCTAGGCTGAATTTCAAAGCCAAAAAGGATTTCAACTCCATCCAAAACAGAGACTCAGTCCATTACAACTGTTATGAAGGTCCAGCTAGAGACCACAGTTCATCAGCTTCAGGCTTCGTTGCCCCCAAAACCAGGTATGAAGATGCCACTAGAACCCTGCCTGCTAGCTGACTCTTATCCCGGCCACTACAACTGCTAGCTCCCAGTTACCCACTTTGCCTGCTAGCTGGGTCTGTGGAAGACCAACTGTTACTGATAGCTACAGAAAATTCTTCTCACAGCCTATTTTTAACTTGTAATTTCACACACTCTCCTCCTGTTGTCTGTACCACAGGTTTTCCAGTAAGTAAGCTGAGTTCTTGCTACCTGCTCTGCATGACCGTAATTTCCTGACCACTCTAATGTTTCATGCCTAGGTATAGTTGCTATGTAGTACTGACTAAACATCTGTGCTTCTGCAGATGGACCCAGAAAAAGATATTCACCATTCTCTAACTTTACACAAATAAATGCTTTCCAACCTCTGTCCTCCTCCTCCGTATTTGCAATTACAATTCAGGTAGGTCTCCTGGATGCTTAACAGCAGCAGTATTTTATTCTGCAGGAACAAAAAGGCCACCTAAGAAATACACTTGTGACAGGTATCCAAGTCCTCAGTTAACAGCTGGGAAGCGGACACAACCTGAGAGGCAACATTTAAGAGAGGAAACAATGCCAGGACAAACCAGATGCCCAAAATTTGCCTTATTTTTACATAGCAGAAATAGCAGGACTCTGTATTCATTTTCATATCTTTATTCAGTCAACAATGGAGAGGGGGAAAGGCAGAAAACTAAACACATTAGACATGAAGATAAACTAAAATGATTTAGGAGCACAATTTGTGAAGATAACAAAACAGCATTTTAAAAAATAATATCCACAGGCATCAGTAGCAAGAAACTGGGGCATGAGGTGAGAGAAAGGTGTGTAGACTCACTAGCAAAGAACAAAAAGCCATACCTTCAACTCATAAATCTATAAGCCTGTTCTAATGACACATGTAGATTTAAATTCAAAGTATCCAAGACATTAATCTGTCAAAATAAACTGGATATAAAAAGTGAATAAATAACCTCCAGAACCTTTCTCCCCCAACCACAACAATAATTAAACCTTATCACAGCAACTTTTTCTTTAGAGGTACCATCACAGATTTGTGATCAGTTGTGCTTGGGCGCACCACTTACCAGAGGGACCCACAGGAGACAGTAGCAAGAAGTAGTATTCAAAATTTAGTCCTCAGATGCCTTTTTGGTCTCATCAGCAGCCTTCAGCAAGTTGATACAGCCTGAATAGACACAGTATAATGAGCTTTTCCAAATATTCTTTAACCCCAGCAGAAGGGCTGTCTTTCCATGTTTATGACTCTGATGCCTCAGAAGGGAACTTAGCCATGAACGCCACTTCTAGTGGAAATGTCAAAATAATTGAGAAAATAAATAAGGATTAGCTGCCACCCTGTGGAATGAGAGCACATCTGAATTGATAGAACCTTTTATATTATACTCCGGATAGAAACAGAAGATAAGCAATGTGCCCTTTAAAAGAGTTCAAAAAAGAGAATGTTAAAATATACCTAAGGAGAGTCTGGGTATTAAAGCAAGTACAACACGAGACTTAGGTTTTGTACATTTAAGTCATTATACTGCAGCAAGTGACCAAACTTAATGACTGCAAAAATTAGTGACAGAATTCAAACAACTGCCCCTCCCAGTCATTTAACACCACTGTGCTTCACCACACGGGTAAAAAGGTTGACAGTGTCATGATGAGGCATTTTCCAATGTGTGTTTAATTCCAAACTACCCTCTGGCCATCAAATAGACTGAGCAGTATCAGAGACAGGAGACTGCACTAGCTGTACCAATTCAGTTTGGGTTGGCCTTTTCTCTGCTTTTCATTTTTGGAGGTAATAGCCTTCCCGCACTACAACGGCTCCATGCATCAGTTACTGTATTCTTGTGGTAAATACAGAATAGTCACAACAGCTGGCTTTTACAAAAATCAAGCTATTAAATGCTGCTTAATTCTACTTAATTCAGTATATTCATTGCCCCAAATAAGCAAGCGATAGCAGCAATATTATAATTTCCATTCACTTGCTAGATTCCCCAACAGAGCCTAGGAAAAAGGAAAAGCTTAGAAAAAAATCTGTGGTTTGGCTTTGGCTAAACTTATATCCGCACACTTCCTATAAAACTGACATTGACTGTTGACAGCAGAAAGCTTTTATGTGAGCTCTATACTGGCAGAGATAGATACGCTAAATACAAGGCTTAGCCACAAAAGCCCATTCCCACCTCCCTCAATAATAAGTTAATTTCTTATAACTCTTTAAATCATAACTAAATGTTTCATGGAATGCAGTACACACTCTTGGGATGGGGTATGTCAGGGCAATCCACAACTCATACTTGAAATTTAGCACCTGCCCAAAAGCACTGTTGGTTTACCCAACTCTAATCATATGGTAGAAAAATAGAAACATTGAATATGTTTTTTTATGGATCCTCCTTCAGCCTGCAAGTCTCCAGGTATGCTGTTGCAAGTAAAAGATTTTCTCAACATTGGAAAGGATCTCATACTGTTACATTATGCTCCTCCTAGGACTTCCATGTATTTTGAGAGTGAAGGTAAAATAACCTATGTTCCTCTTGTTGCTTCCGGCACAACCTTCTGGCATATCAGCCACTCCTCTCAGTTTTGCATTGCCAGGACACTTGCTGAGGGCACACTCTTCCCCATCACTCATGAAGAGAACAGGACTAACCCTGAGGTATGCTGCCAGCTGCCGGCCTCTGATTAGACTTTCTGGCACTGATCTGCCCCCTTGAGCCTGGCCATTAAGCCAGTTTTTTTCTCATTCAGCCTGCACTTCATCAGCTTTTCTATGTAAGAATGTCAAAATCCCTTGGACCCACATGATCTTGTATGGTTAACAAATACGAAAAGTCAGGTTCTTTTTGTGAAATGCGTGCACCACTAATTAGGTTGTTGACTTAAAAAACAAACAAACACAAAACCCAACCAACTAACCAAATTTGTCTGTCTGTTCTTCAGAAGGCTAACTCTGTTGCCATGGTTACAAATTACCATAGTAACATTAGATACATCTGTATTTTTAGATTAAAATTGGTTCTCTTTTCACAGAAAATAGATCCAACTGAAAGAAAATACTCATCCTTACCACGAAATACTATTCAAATTCAGAGTATGAAGTAAAGCAACACACAGCAATTGGTTAGTTGCAAATCCGGGGCAGGGGTTGGCGGGGGAATCACAAACATTGCCATTTTCAGAGGTGCTTCCTGCAGCTAGAAAATGGTTTGAATGTGCAACAACAACAAAACAAATGTGACAACAGTTATTCTGTAACACTATTGTCTCAGCAAGCCTCACTGGATAGCGGCTCAATTAGAATGCCCAGAAAGCTTAAATGGCCTCTTCAGTCAGAGGTTAACAGCAGTATTATTTCATATTTCTCCATTAGAGCCCCAGTTTGTTTTCCCCCTCACCCCAAGGAGGACCTTCACTCATACCTAAGAAATATTACTGTTCAACTGTCATAACTGAAGTATCTGTTATGAGACATGTCTCTGCTCTCTAATGTTCAGTGATTTTATGTTATGCTTATACCCTCTGGTGGACAAAAAGTAATTCACAACCCTCCTTGTGAGGTACTGCATTTAGATCAGCACTGTGCTAATGGGGGCTTTGACATTAAAATGCTGAGTGAAACCCAAGCATCTCTAATTTGACATTAATTTGAGAAATAATCTAACAGAGGAGAAATAAGGGGTCCATTAACTCAATGCTTTCCCAAATAAGGCAGTGGCATAAATACAGAAGGTTTACAGTCAATATTAGGTTTGATGATCAGGAAAATTCCTCTCCATTTAATAGTCACCAAAATGTTTTGCCTGCTTTCTTTTTGGTAAGTTACTAAGCACTATTTGTGATAAAAACTTAGTTCCCTGGTATCTAAAACTTTATATGCTTGCCATCCAGACTGACTTTCCTCCCAAACCTGCTACAAAGACCATGACTGAATTCCCTACCTTTCTAAGTCAGTATAGCAATGTATTTCTACTGCTGCCAGAAATGCTTTAGTGTTTTACGTAGTCTCAGACAGTTACATATTACAGAAGACTTGAGTTTTTGCTCCTTTAGTGTTCACTTATTTTTGCAGTATTTCCATAAATGTTACTTCTAATATTATCTGCTTAAATACTGACAGAATGCTCTTGTCCAAAGGGTCTGCATAAGCACATTCCAGCCAGAAACCACTGCAAGAAAAGGGAAGTATGTCAAACTATGCTATTTGCAATAGATGCTCACATTCCACCTGGGAATCCAGCCTTAGGCTTTGTCATACAAGTTAAATGTATTAATCTAGGTCATAGGTTTAAATAACAAAACCAGGCTAAATTACTGCCCTAATACAGTATATTTCAAGTCTCTCCAGTCAGTAAAATGGAAGCCAGCCCTTGCTTAATAAGAGTAAACATAAAAAACATTACAAATTCACAGAAGAATAGGAGCTCAGAAAGAGAGCAAGAAAGTAACAGATAGCTTGCAAGGGGCTTTAGGCAAAGATTTTAGGCATATAAATAGCAATGACCTAAATTTACTTGCAAAGTTGCAGGAAAAAAAACCCACCAAATTGCCACTGTTCCTTTTCACTTCATATTATTTTAATTCCTGTTATCACTAGAAATAGAGCACTGGAAATTCTGACACTGAATTTTGGGATTCTACAAGTAACCATGTGTATGAGCATAGCTAAGTCCAGCATTTGGTTCACCCAAAAATGCAGGCTTTGGCAGGGGACAGAGGGTAGAATTTCCTGGGCAAACATATCCTCTGAAGCTTCCTGCTAGTGCTTCTCCAGCACAACACACCTACAAAGTGATGAGAGATACTTGATATTCATCTGGTCCTCCCTGCAGATCATTGCCCACTGAGGTAAAATTCAAACTTTGTTGTTCTGAAGGGATGAAGTTCTGAAGAATCTCAATGTATGTAGCTCAAGTCCAGTTTAGAGGGGGGGTAGGAAGGAAAGGGAGGGAGACAAAGACTGACTCTGAGAGAAATCAGGCTTAAAAATGAAATCAAGCTCTCATCTGCAGAATGTACAGTTTAAGTGTTGCTTGAGGCTCAGAAAGTTATCACTATTTACTGGACAACTCTGTAGTATACACTACACTACAGCTCATTTTTAACTCTAATTCTATCTATCTCACTGGACAGGTTCTTAGCTGCTATGCAGTTATTGTCTCCATTTACTGTTAGAACCAACTGTTTTCACAACTTACTCTGCATACCTCTTAGGATGTTTTTTGATGCCACTAGGCTTTTTAGCAATACCTATGAAGAACATAAGAATGAATTATGTTTATAGTGTCTTACAACAGAGCCAAATTCCAGATGAAAAGTGACCAGGAAATATTTCTCCTCAGTAACACTAAAGCACGTTCCCATACAGCATATGCATTTCTGCACATATTATCAGCTCTTAAACATTAAACTCAGTAGATTCGAGACCAGAAATAGCACGCAGGAACTGGCAGTGAGTGGCCCTGACTGAGTTGCGAGGTTGAATCAGATGACCCCCAGGGGCCCCTTCCAACTCTGACACCTCTATGGTTCTACAAGCTCATGTAACTTCGGAATACTTTCCTGGTTTTTCACATATCTGACTTTGCAAGACAACTCACAAAGCAGCACCACAAGATGCTTCAGCCAGACAGCACATTACAAATTCCTAGTGACTAAAGCAAGAAAAGCTGTAGTACAGACCTGTTACATAGAGATGTCATTCAGCATCTCCCCAGAAAGCAGTAATGTGACAATAGTGTCCCCATTAGAACACAACTTTTTCCCTAGATTTCTCTCTTGGAGAACAATCCACACTTTCCAGCACTATATGCAACTTTGGAAGACAGGAAGGAAAAATTAGCTCAATTCAACAGCTGCTCTCAAGCATGCAATGACACTTCACAGTTAACTTGTGAGCCTCCTTAATACAATGCTATGTGTAGATCAGAGAACCAGCAGAGTTCTCCACAGATATCTTACTTTTCTCCTAAGGCACTAAATTTCCTTGATTAAGATGGCACAGAATAAATAACCATTTCTGGAAAGTTGTGGTTCTCTAGAAATCTTGCTTCCCAAGGAAGTATATTGTGAGGGAGTTGTACTCCCAAGAGGGATGTATAAAAGAAAGCCCAGCACTGCAAAAGCACAATGAATGGAAATCAATTCACTAAAATGAGGGAAGGTGAAACTTCCCCAGAACAAGCTTTGCAATTTTAGGAACACCAGCACCCCTCTCTACATACATGCTCTACCTACCACAGAAATTATTCTAGTCTAAAAGAAATCAGTCCCAGAAATGTAAAGCTGGAGAATCACAAACTCAATTTTCAAAAAGTAAGTAATAAAGATGTTTGGGTAAAGGTTTAAAACCTGACGGTTGTCTCCCCTATATTTTCATATTTCTTACCCACCATGGAGGATTACTGCCAAACAAGGAAACATTTTTCCTTTTTATGCAACAAATCATTAAGTTTCTCAGACAGGAAACCACATTCCACTATTTTCTTTTCTAACAGCAGAACACTGACTCATACTACTACAAAGCATGAAAGTAAAACGTTTCTTTTCAAAAGGCAATCATGGCTTCAACTTTGTATCTCATGGTACAGGTATTTTAGGATAACTTTTAGGCACACTAAGTTTGACACATACATGCCACCTCTTCAGCCCCCACTGTCAAGTATCATTTTCTTTTACTGCACTTCACTCTGTGGCCAGGCATACTCGGAAAAGGCTCTAAACATTTACCAAACACAACAGGTTCTACTGTTAGGTGAAGATTTAACCATTTGCTTAATTGCACAATGAAGCCCACAGATGATGCTGAAGAGAAACTACATTCCAGCATTTCCTGCTGAAAACACTGAACAGCAGCTGATAAAAGCATTTTATCAAAACAGCACATTCAGCGTTCTCATTAACAAGAGAATTTCTATGCAAGACAGTGCCATCCAATGCAGAACTATATCTAGAAACTCACTAAGAGGTCACATGGGTGGTGGTAGATCTGCAGTGGCTTTGATCAAGCAAAGCACAATCTAGCAGTCATATTTGTACTAGAAGAAAACAGTATCCATGCTAAGACATTGATCTTGCTCTGGGTAAGTTCTGCTGCTTGACATCATCAGCTTCATATCACACACTAGATAGTCCCTGACTCTACTGTAGACTCACTCTTGCAACCAAAAGCCAATTCCCCTGTATAAACAAAAGTCAGAGCAAAATTGACCCATATTTACCTACAAGCTAAGGACATCAAGCATCAATGCTAAGTAAAAGCTATTTTACTTAGCACAGGACCTAGCTCAGGAAGACAAAGATAAATGCAAATACCAGAACTGAATCTTCAGAAATTCTTCCTGTACTTCAAAGCAGAAAAGCCACCCCAAATAAATGGATTCTAGAGAAGATTCTGGAAAGTCACTCTGTGGAAACCTAGTAATCGTAGACTATCACAGTGCATGCACAAGGAAAGGGCAAGAAGATCAGCACAAGGGGAGACTTGGCTTCCAAATCAAGTTCCTCACAATGATTTACATTAATAATTTGCTACCCCAAATTTTAATTAAAAAAAAAAAATCAAGAAATGCAGTATTAGACATACTTGGTATATAGAGAACAATAGTTCTCTCTTGCTCAGTGCAGTAAAGTCTAGCACAGCAATTCCTCACACCTGGATCTTCCACCATGAAAGATTTTTATCTGTTGTCCAGAGAGAGGAATTTGCTTTGGAAACAGAAAGTATTCCTGCTTCAGGACATGCATTTGCATGTGCTAGTAAGACATGAATATGAAGTTTGCTAATAAACTAAAAAAGAACAAAATAATTGGGGCTTTTTTTGCGAAACTCAGAACCAAATCAAGGATTTTCTACTGGCTTCTGGATAAGGCCTTGTGGATAATTTAGGACAAATATTTCTGACAAGATGCAAGTTTCTAACATGGACTGTAAAGATTCAAATTTTTAAAAGCTACGAAAAATAGTAAACTCAACTTAATTGGCTTCCTGAAATAACTGGTCAATTCAACAGCAAACAATTTGCCACCAAGATAATAGGAAACAAGAAAAAAAACTTCATAAACTTTTAAAAGGCTATTCTCTAGGACAGAAATACTTGTGGAGCATTAGTTGCAGAAGTGCTTCTATACCTTGTCAACAGCAAAATACTGGGCTCTGTGAATAATTCACTGTAATTTCAGAAATGTGACAGCAAAAGTATGGGACACAAACACCAACCTGCATGATGGAGCCAGGTTCCTTTGATAACTAATTTCAGTGAAAATTAAGACCATCAAGTATTCATTCAGACACCCATGTCTACAATGGTACACCTTCATTATAGATCTTGATAACAAGAACTGTAATCATAAATCCCATAAATTTTCATTGACTCAGCTGGCATATGTACAGGGCATCTCCCCTTAACAACGTTCAAGAGATTAACATGGCTTGGCATGATGCAAATTTTCTCTGCAGCACTGTGATTTCACTCCCACAATACATACTCTACATTCCTTGTAGTTTTCTGTCTCGAGTGTTAAGTATTGCTTGAGTCTCAGGACATTGATAAACACGGCACATGTCAGACAGAAAATCTGTGCAAGGGCTGCAGCAGGATAAAGCAAGAGGGCTGATAATGACAGTATTGTGCTCTAGTCCCTGCTTTTTATCCCCCATTAATGAAATCCTGAAGTTAGCAGAACTCAACTGTTAATAACATCAGCTGTTTCACTTATCATGTCCTGAGGATTGACTCTCCTAAAGCTGAGAGGTGAGGGCTTCTGAAATTCTCAAGTATGCCCGCAGACTATTTTGAGACAGATTTTCCCCAGTCATCTGCTAGAATAAAAGAATTTGTCTGAAGCAACACAATGACATGAGTTCAACCACTAAATGGCAAAGTGACTATACTTGCCATGGAACTGCATGGGACTCACCTCATTCTGATGCTCTCATATGAGTCAAAGTGAGCATTAAAACCTGAAATAAAATTCAAGCAGCTTCAAAAAGAGCCAAAACCTTAGAGATGCCAAACTTGCCTTCTCAACGGTAACTCTTACCTACTCCATCATATAATGTGCATGTAGTAGCACATCTCCTTTATTAGTTTTTCCAATTAGCTCCCTTCCCCTTCCAGAAAAAATAAAATAAAAACCAATCCCTTCATCTTCCAGTATGAGTAATGGGAATCTAGCATATACCTCCCATGAGCCAGTCCTTTAAGTTCAAAAGCACTCAGCATACATCACTTCAGTCACTTTCTCAAAGGCTATGGACATATCAGGTATGGTCCATTCTTAAGGAATACGACTCATGGTGGCCATTTCTCAACAACACACAGCTGCAGGAAAATACCCAGAGCAAGATAAGACATTTTAAAGAGCCACCCACCCTGTGGAATTCCAGTGTCTAGTATTTTTCCAGCTTCTGTGCAATGGATGTCTCTAACCCTAGTCAGTTTTTCCAGCAAAGATTCTCAACTAGAGTTATTTAGTGGGAATTCCAAAGCAACTGGCTATGTACAGACATATCAGCATTCCCTCCAACAGAGAGATTAAAAGGAGAAAATTCCTGAGGATCTGTATCCTCTGCTCTGCTTTCTGAATCCCAGCCTCCCCTTGCCTTGGAATGAGCTCTGTAAAGCAGTATCTGTTATGTACAAGAATCTCAGCTCCCTTCCTTTGGAGAGTTTCCCCATAAAAGCGAAAGGCAAATCCCAGGACAGAGACAGATGCTGGGGGGAGGTCGCCTTAGGATGACTCGCCAGAAGCAAGAGAGGCAGCAGCTTTCTTCTTAGGGCGGGCTTTTACACTTCTCACTGGAAGCTGAGGGGAAAGAAAAAGAGGCATCTTAGGCTAGTTTATTTTGACATCTAAATGTCTAATAGAAAGACACAAGAATGAAGAGTGAAAATAGGACAAAACAACTACAACATGACCCTATTCATGTCATCTGTTGTCTCAGAAGGCTATTTAACCATTCCTTTTTTTTTATTAAACAAATCACCCAACAAATCCATCAAACAGCAACCAGGAGAAGACATTCTAAAACAGCGTATGTACAGTAGTAAAATCAAAGCCAGTTGTCCAAACAAAAGTTAAACACAGATATTTCTAACTGGTAACATTCACATAACATTTCACTGCTCTAACTTTTCTGCTTCCTAACTTCCAGTTAATCACCAGAGCAGTTCTCTGAAGGCTGTAGGAACATCTTGAACTAATTTGCACACTTTACTTCTGTATCTTTCATTTTAGACATTGGCAAGAAGATTCATCTGTGATGCATTCAGCCCTGGCTGGCAATCTCAGAGATCTCAGTCAAAGACTTCCTACAAGTCCTACATCTGATCCAAAGGTCCAGTCTGAGCATAAAACCAAAACGCCTGCAAAGAGCTTTATTGGTATTTCTGTATTCACAATAAGCAGCATAGAAGAGTTCCTTCTGTCTTTTCAAGAGTTAACAATTTCACTTTGAAAAGTCCTCACTAGGAAGATTCAACTCAAATTTTGTGCCTCTTGTTTCTAATACAGTAGAGAAGAAAGAAGAGGGGTCAACTCAGAAATACACTATAGAAAGATCCGAGTTAAATTAAAACACATCTTTGGACACAAATGTCCATCCTTGGAGAAAATCAAAAGCCACCTGGACTGCGAATTGGCTCTACAAGAGCAGTGGGTTTGAACCAGATGAATTCAGAGATCCCCTCCAACCTCAATTATTCTGTGATTGTATTACAAGGAGCACTTAAGCACATGCCAATGTTTCCTGTACACTGTAAAATCAGATTTACAGTACAACTTAAAATCATGCTCTAAACAATTACTTTCCTTCAAACTATTTATATTTAGCCTGAATACCTTGCCAGCGTGAGTGAGTTAAACAACATTCTTTATCTTAGATGAAAATAATATTAGAAGTCCAAGCTGAATCAAGCAAATAGGACCCCAACTTCATAAAAAGGGAGAAGCATTTTATCATGTACAAATCAAGCCATAAGAAACACTCAAGAAACACTCAAGAGTCAAGACCTGGAAAGCAGCACCCCAAAAAACATTTTCTACAACACACTTGAAAGCACCTGAAAAAAAGAATGCTAAGCTTAAATGATTCTTGGACACAACTGCATTTACTTTTGTGTATGGTTTATTTTAATAATAAGAAATCAGGCATCTCATATCTCATCTGAATGGCCGTAAATACCTTGGATCATCACATGAACATAAGATGACAACTGAAGAATCACTAGTTACTCAAACTTCAAGAAAAAACTCCAGGAATGGGGTAGGTGAGGAGTGGTGTAATTTCCTGTACCTAAAGTGTAAAAGTTAAGGGAGGCCTAAGAGGGTACACAGCTGCTGCATTTAGATGAAGACAAAGTGGCTGTCCCAGGGATAAATGTCTCTATTATATATTCAGACTGTAGCAGACAAGAGAGAGGATATTATCAAAAAAAAAACATTAAAAACATCTAACGCTCCACCCTTCAACACAAAACCCAAATGAAAGAAAAGCTGGGTTCTGGCTTATGATAGAGGCTTACAGGCATGATAAAAATGCAAAAGCTAGAGACAAGTATAGCAAGTACACAGCAAGTCCTCTGATGCAAGACTCAACTAGCAAAGACAGTCCAACAAAATTTATATATACAGCTTCTAAATGCTAAGACTGTAAAGCTAGAGCCTTCCAACCAAGCTAATAAATCAATGTCAGTGCTGGAAATTATCTATACACCAACTCACCTCAGCTTTCATCACCTTTTTAGGGGTTTTGAGACTCTGGGTACGTTTAGGAAGTTTGTCTCCTGCGTCCTCATCTGATGGGTCTGTTCTAGTATCTGGTGGGGTTCCATTAGACCGATGTGCCACACTGCTCTCCTCTCCTGAGGAGTAACAGGAAGCTAAGGAACAAGAGCAAAAGTTTTAACAAATTTAAAAACTTTTAACAAACTTGTAAAGAATCTCATGAGGCTTAAAATGGCCCATCCTCAAGGAATGCATGACAGAGAGATGTCAACCATCCTGAATAATGATAATGGGATAAGTACAGAGATACATATTAAATAAGAAGGTTCTAGGGAAGACAATTCAACTTCTCCCAGATAATCTACAATCTTGTACTCCTTTCTGAGATTCGAGATCCAAGGCTCAGGGAAGCCCTCCTGGCTCACCATCCGAGGTCTCATACAATGGCCCAGCAGGTGCTCTGTACCTGAGTCTTCAATAGTTTCCAGAAGACTCGCACCAGAGGGACGCAGCTGTGGATCATTGCTTCGCATATGCACAGTATCTTCATCTCGGATCAGAGTGAGATCCTGCATGCTGAAACTTCGAAGCTTCTCAGACAAAACTCCCTGGCCCTAAGAGGACATAAAATTGGCGTGAAAGGCACCTCACCAAGATCCAATCATTCATTTGGAAGAGGAGCAAAGGTCGCCTATTCCCCATTAGAGTACTCTGAAAAAAGCAGAGAAGGGAAAATGTATGCTCCCAAGAACAACAACTAAGAGGTAAAAGCAAAACCCACTCTACTACCCCTCTACTTTTTCTAAGTCAATGGATGGGATTAACTGCAGGGCAAACTGGAAGGAAGCAAAAGTAGGTTAGTGCCAAACAAGTACTAGTATCCCTAAAAGACCCACAGCACCTAACTGCTGGAGAATTCCTAAATGTTACCAAAGGCACTGCATTACCTTTGCAGCTGCAGTAACTGCTGCATTGGCAGCAAGGTTTAACCCTCTCTTGCCAACTCGCATCATGGTTTCGTAGCTCTTGTCACAAGCCTGAGTAATGTATTCATCAATTTCCTAGGAATGCAACATGAAACATGGCATTTAGCTCCTTGTTACAAATGTGATCAAAGTTTCCCCATCACCACCCTTAAAAACACAAAGTTCATCTGGACACTCTTTTTTCAGGCTACTAGCATCAGGTATCATTGATCATATAACTCAAGTTTCTCTGCTAATTAGAGAAAGCATGTAAATGCAACTTTAAATTACAGCATGCTACTTCCAAATTATAAAATCTGAAATAAAGCAGTTGCTTATACCAACAGTGTGAAAAAATAGATTGGCTACAGAACATGCTGCTCCTATCGTGATTCAAAAGGCTTAACTACTGACAGTGACTGTAAGGGCTCATGACACTGGGTTAGCCAAACAAGCTTTCTAAGCATTAGGCAAACTATTGGCTACACTGCAATCTTCAGTAAGCTGCAGTATGACCTCACTGTCAGACACAGAATCATTCTACATTTACTAAGGTCAGCACAAGCAAGATTCATTGATTTCAGTTTTTATTGTGGTGTAACTGAATTAGAAGTCAGTTCCCAGTCAGGTCAGTATCTTCCAACAACAAGCAAGTACCTTCTCCTTGTTGGAGAGCGTTGGGTGCACAAACTTCCTGTAGAGGACACTGGAGCCCTTGGTGTAAGGGGAGAGCAGCCAAATCACAAATGCGATTTTCAGCTCGAAATAAAAGGGAAACCTGAGAGAAAGAGGAATGAAAAAAAAAGAAGAAGAGAGAGAAAGATGGAGAACTGGAATCAAGATCAGCACAGAGACAGATGGAGATAACTAGTAGAGAGCAGCACAGGCAGAAAGAGTGTAGGCAAGGTAAAGACTCAGAAACAAGAGAATCAATTATTCAGGTCAGAAAAGCAGAACCCTTTTTAGAATCCTAGGACATACCTTCTTCGAGTATCATTTAGTCTTTCATCCATAGCCATGAAAACTCCATAAACAGGGCATCTCTCAGCCCTGCAAACACACCAAATTACAATCTGATAGCTACTCTCATAATTCTGAAGTTTCTTCAGAGAGCATCCAGTGGACGTTAATATCACATTAGTTTTCCTTCTTTATTTCCAAAATTTTCAACCATGTATCTTAATAATGCCACGTTCCTGCTAAAGTTGATGGCTGTTTCTGAAACTTCTAACAGGTACTCCTCAGATAAGACACAAAACCAGGGCCAGTGTAAATGAAAAAGAGCAGGCAGGCAGAACCTAAGCCTGTCATCTCTAACCCTTACCCAATAAAGTCTGGGAAGATACAACAGCAGAGACTGAAACAAGTGAATGTAAATTCTCTACTGACTCAGTTAGTAAGAAGAAACTTCTGTTTTCAGAAGTCCTTTATGTGAATAAGCTAAAGTTCTTGTACTTTTTCAATCTGTGTTTGCTTTTCAGATCTTATGCAGGTAGAAACAAAGCTGCTGAGCACTTTTGTAGGGCATGTGTAGTAATTCATGATTCTTTAGAAGATGAAACTCTTGACTAACATTGTTTCAGATATGTATGCAAAGCTCAAACACTAAAGCAAGGAGGCAACTGAAGAGGATACCCTGTTTCAAAGGTTCAGTTGAAGCCCTGTAACAATGAATTGTCAGTTTTGGAGGCCTCCATATTGCCAAGCATCACATAGAGCACTGAAAGAAGAAAGAATCTGCTTCTTTCTATTCAGTCTGTCCCACCCTCCCTAGTGGATACAAAGTTCATCAAGCAAACCGCTCACAGCACAGACATGCATGTGATCTGCTCTTCCACATAAAAGGCTGTCAAAGCAAAATAGATCCCTTCCTTCTACCATTTCTTTAAGGTGTCTTTTAGACTATCATTTTTCAAACTGTACCAGTTCACATTAGCAACTTCTCAAAAATATTTAATGTTATGAATGGATGAAGATCCTTTTACAGATAGTGTGCATTTACCCTAACTTTGCAAGCAAAGGAGTTGAAACAGCTGAGAAGGCAGCTACTACCCACAGTATCTAGAAACCTGCTGACTCTTCATAGGGATTGAAAACTCCTAAAGGAGATACAGTTTGTTCTTAGCATCCTAACACTTCTCCTCTCTGCTTTAAAAAAAAGGCAAAAATCCAAAACAAAGACACAGCAACAAAAAAAACCCCCTGCAACGTGCCAAGGAACTCACCAAGAAAGAACAATGTCTGTGAGTGTTTCTGCAGTGGTGAAAAAGGCAAACACAATCCAGTACATCATCCACTTCACCTGCAAAAGAGCAGTCACTCAATGGACATACATCAGAACCCAGAAAAAAGTGAAATGTCTCCTCAGTATACATGACTCATCTCCACACATTAAGACAGATTCAAAAAGAAGGCATATATAATCTGTAATGGAGAGGGACACATACTAAATGGTGCATTTTAGTCTGAGAAAACGTGTAGGATTTTACTGAGCTCTAAATAGATAAACACATACAGATACATTGATGAATGCATGCCCTGGAGCAACAGTGGTGCAACAGTGTTAAGGTCCCAAATGGCCTATCCAAAAGGATTTATCAGTTTACTTTAAGAAGTTATACTCTTTTATAGATCACGAATACTGTAAAAAATACATATATACACACACATATGTAAAAGTTTAAGCTGCAGCCCTGTATTTTCCTGATGTAAAGTTTTTCCTTAGGGAAAAAAAACCCCAAACAAACCAAGAAATACATGATTTTGCTCTAACTCACTGATAAGCATTCTTTGCCTTAATCATTACTCCCAGAAATTACACAAGCAACTCTTTTTTCTTTTTAGATAAAGGCTTACTGAGAGAGGTAAAAAAGCAAAGAACATGCCACATCAACCTAATCTTCTTGTTTAAGGTTTAGAGTATATGTATGTACTATTATGGCACATTTGGATGCCTATCATCTCTCTCTCTACTTCCTCACCACCCCTATCTGGGGCAGTATTTCTTTCAAAGCACAAAATAATTCCCCCCTAACAAACACAGACTCACACTACTGTTTTGGTAACTGGTTTCTCAGCTACAAGCCAACTACTTCTCAAGAGAGTCAGCTGAATTATAAGGGAAATTGCTAGTTTTCTATCCTGTTGAGAATTAAAAAGGAGCATAAGTAGCAGAGAAATGAAGAGGACCCCTAAATTAAAAGCAATTTAACACTTAGTGTCATCAAGAATGGGAAAAACAAAGGGGAATGCCACATATTAAATCCACATATTAAAATTACATGAACAATTATGTTCATATAATAATGACACGTCCACAATCCCTGTTACAGCAAATACTATAAAAGTAGGTATTTCCCCAAACTTGCATGTGTTGGAAAATTTGGTGATTTGTTCTTGAAAGACCCTCCACAAGTTTTTCATAAAAGAAAACTAATCTGCCTCCAACTGCTCTAACACAGTGAATGGTTTAGAAGATAGTGGTTAGTAACCCAAATTAGTTCCACTTAATTGTAAACTTTCTTTTCCAGAACAGAAAATAGCAAAACTTGTATTGTATGGCTCTCTCCTGCCTTTTTTTTTCCTTGTATCACCAGTTTGGACAAGAGCAGGTGTCGTTCAGCTGTTCTAAAGCAACTTTTTGAAACAAATTATTAAGCCCTCGGTGCAGCAAGATGAATCAGCTCTTGTATAAAGAAGTGTGTGAATAATGATAAATGTAAGTTTGCAAGAAGGGATCTAAAAGGCTAAGAGATTTCAGAAAACCTATACACCAGTAAATCTTACTTCAGCATTAGGCAAAATGAAGGCAATAACAGTAATAAAAGCAATTATCAAATATCTACATATAGGTAACAAAATGAAGATTATGGGGTTTTTTTCAGAAAAAAAAATTCACAAGTGTAGCAGAACTCTTAGGTTTTCATAAGCCTGTGCTAGCTATAGTGCTTTCCTTACAGGGCAAGGGTATATGAAGTTTCTAAATAGTTTCTAACATGTCTATACGAACACTTAAACAAAATCGTCAAGGATAAGAATGAAGGGACTTTTGAGGATTAACAGTTGGTTAAAAAAAAGGAAACAAAGGATAAAAGTAAATGGCCACTTTTCACAATGAGGAAAGTTACCAGTGGAATCCCACAGGAATCAGTGTTGAGATCTGTGCTGTTCATCTTCATGAAACATCTGGAAAAGGTTGTGAATAGTAAGATGACAAACTGCGCAGGAGATACTTTGCTATCCAAGAGATTAGGTAGGAGTTGATTAAAGAATTTAAAAAAGGATCCTGATTGATCTCTGGCTGATATTTTGTCTCTAAATGGGATTAAATACAAAGCAATGAACTTACAGTGTCTGCTTTTTCTTAGTGAAAACTATTGCATTTATATATATTAGCAGATGTCACTCAAAAGGGGTCACTGTAGGCAGCCTGAGTGTAAGCTCAGTGCTCATTTTTCACTCTGCTAACAGAATGCTCAGGAGTATGAACTGAGAACAGAAGACATGGTTTTGCTATTGTTTAAACAAACTTGGTGTTCACATCTTTGATTCTGGACATACGTCTCTTGCCTCTGTCTCCTTCTGTCACCCTTTACCCTATCCTCTAAAGCCAAAGAAAAAGAAGTATAGCTCCTAAACAAACTAGAAGGATACAACTTCTAGTTCTAGAAGTCCCTGCAGATGACCAGAAACTTTTAAAAGAGCAGAAAGCAGATGGAAAGAAGCCTTATTTTTTTTCTCTTATGACAGATTAGAAACACCTCCCAAAACTAGGGTTAAATGAGGCTGCATCTTTTTTTTCAATTCACTAAAAGGACTCAGGTTTTTGCTGCTCAGCCTGATGATCACCAGCTTCAGGTAATGGCACATATATAGTCTCCCCAACTTGCACCAAGAACTTAAACAAATTCAGCAAATGCAAAAGCATAGTTGGAATGTAGACTTGACCAATGCTGAAGACAACATATAAAAGGAAAGAAATTGCTTTTAGGAAAACCTGAGCTACTAGAAGCAGTTTGCCACAACTGCTCAGGGATTTATCCTGATTTTTTATCATGGTGGTAGAGAAGAGTAAATGTGCACCGTACTCTGACGTCACTGATGGACTGTTTGTGGTAGCTTGGTCTGTGTCAACTCAAGCTTCACTCAATACATCACTTCAGCACAGATACACCCCCAAGACCTTTCTCCACCACCAAACCCTAACTAGTGTTGGTTCTTAAGTACTGTGAGCAAGCAGCAGTACATAAAACAGTTGGATTTGAAAACGGGCAGTACAACATTCAAGTTTTCTGCTGACTTTTCGCATGAAGAACCGTTTTGAACAGATATTGTCCCTTCTGGTGGGTTTTCCCCCATCTTTCCACTTGTGTGGAGAAGGAAGAAGCGCTTCAAACATAAGTGAATTAGACAGATGGCAGTCCAACATCTAACTGCTTATTTCTGATGCAGTCCTCACAAGTTTTAGCAGTTCAAATACATTTTCTTGAACCACTCCTGCATTTTCACTGGAATTAAAAACAAGATTATATTTTCTGTTGTAGCAATCCAGACCATCTGTGTCACAAAACCTATACCACTATACACTAAACAAAACTCCAAAATTAATTCCATACTTTTCCACATCATAGGTCTTGTCTCAACTGATCCATTTAGAACATCCCTTCTGTAAGAAGGCGACACACCACATCACAAAAAAAAAAAAAAATCTGGTGTTTTAAATATGGTAATTGTAGCAACGGAGTTGACAGAGAGAGGGAAACGGTTCCAGAAGGGAAACAGAATGAAGTTTTGACCAACACAAAACACTGATCACAAGCAAAGTTGATAGGAAGCCACAAACCAAACCCGATTATTCAGCCCTCTGGAAGAAAACAGAAGTAGTACTGAAAAAGCAGTAGAGGACAAAAAGTAAGGAAAAGTTACAAGAAAGAACTTGTCCTGGACTTGCACATGCTTCCAGACTGCACTGTTTCCCCCGCTTTCCCTTCCTAACTCAGCTTCTTCTGAGAAAATACAGCCCACGTTTACGGGTTGCAATCTCCCATTTCAGCAAGCACCCATCCTTGGCAGCTTTTCCAGAGACACTGGAGCTGCTGCTCGGGCGGCCTGGCTGACTCGAGCCCCTGCGGAGCTGGAGTGCCATCGTCCCAGGGACAGGCCGGGGGCTTGCGAGGCGGCCGCGAAGGACGAGGCGGGCGCTGCGCCGGCATGGCGAGCCCGTACTCACATATTCCTTTACGTTTTTCGTCTTCACGGCCTTGTAGGAGGAGTACGCCGGGTAGAGGGTGCCGAAGATCAGCCTAGGAGAAGAACAGACCCCTCAGCGCCTCGCGGCGGCCCGCACCGCCCCCGGCAGCGGCGGGCACTCCTCCCGGGATGCCGGTGCCGGTGTGATGCCGGTCTCCGGGCGGGGCTCAGCCGCCCTCACCGCGGCACCGCCCGTGGGCCGCAGCAGCCCGCGCGGACCCGCCCGTCTGCGGCCGCAGCCACCTGCGAGGGCGCCCGCCCCCCAGCCGCCCCTTCCCGGGACGCGGGGTCCCGCGGGGCAGCACCGACGCCACCGCCAGAGCCCCGCTCCGGGCCGCAGCTCCCGAGGGACCACCGGGGATGGGCTCCGCGCAGCGGCCCGCAGCTCCCCGCGCCCCGGCCGCACGCACTCACACCACGAGGCGAGAGATTATCCAGGAGACCATGGCGGCACCGGGCGCGGCTCAGGGCTGAGCAGCGGCGGGAGGCGGCTCTTAAAGAGCAGGTTCCTGCAGCAAGCGCAGCTCCGCCCCGTGTGCTCGCATGGGAGGAGCCGACGCGGCCGAGGGAGAGGCCGCAGGGCCCCGAGCATCCCGCCCCGCTGCGGAACCCGGGCGAGTCGCGCTGCCCGCCCCCTCGCTGGGGGAAAGCCCCAGCTGAGACCGGGTCGGGAGGTGCGGCGGGAGCCCGGGAACGGAGCCCACCAGGGGAGCGGCAGCAGCGAGACAGACGAGTGCTGTTGCTAGAACGACGGCAGAGAAGCAACATGCGCAAAGTGAGGAAAATTACAGGAGAGCGTTGAATTGAGATCACGGGCACTTGGGAAGACAGAGTAATAGAGACCACAGAAGCCATTTTCCCTCCAATTGCCTCCTCCAGGGAAATCAAGACAATAGCTATTACATGCTGCAAACAAAGTAGTTAAGTGTAAAAGCGTTTCAGAGATCCACGGCTCCCGGTTTCACCCCAAACCGGATGCAAAACAAAACTCAACTAGCCGATACTGCCGTTTACATTATCAAAACAGAAGAATAAAGGCTGTTTCTTGTAGTTTCCAGGTAATATCAGTGTTGCCAGATACTCTTCCTCGAAAGCTGAGAGGTCAAGGATTACTTTGTTAATTACACAAACAAGGCTGAACAGTGTATGTGTGTGGGGGGGAATATCCGTAGTGCGGGGTGGGAAATGTGTATGCTTAAGCATACAGGAGTACCGCAAACTGCTGTTTTAACAGCTCACCAAGGAATACCGTTAAAGAATCTTTCTCCTCAGTCAACGCCTCATTACTGGGTCCCTGGGAGTCTGTATGTGTACTGCAGTCAAGGACTGATTAGGCCCCATACACAAATCTCTGAATCACACTGAGATAACCTTTACATAAGCTGCTTTTTAATGGGGGAAAAAAATCGCTAGAAATCTACTATGGTTCTTCAGCTAACAAAAAAGCCATCAAACCAAAAACCACAAACAAACCTCCCCAAAACAAACAACAAAACGCCAATAAACAAAGAAAACAACAAAAAAAATCACGAAGGAAGGCACTATGGCAAAGTCTCATTAGTTGCTGATAGTTGCTAAAGAGCCTTTATGAAAAGGAATGAGACCACGGAAAGAGTCAGAATAAAAACAAAGAGCTGTTCGGGAAGAGTTTTCTTATGAATGCATGAAATTCAGTATAATGAGCAGTGATGAAAAATACAAAACATTGACAACTTCCCATTACATGCAAGAGATGAAAATGCTAATGTCTCTACAGACAGTGACAAAGAACATTTTGTCAGTCTGCTTTTGGATATGAATGGCCACAAAATGATTGCATAAGGGACTGCACAATTTACACCACTGATGGCATAACTGACCTACTAATAGGATAAAAAGAATCTGCTTTCACGCATCTGAATAACACCAACACACAAAACCTTCAACAAAATAACTACATTTTTAACTGCATCAGTTTCCTATCGGTGACCAGTACAGCAACAGGTCTGTTACTCGAGTAATTCGTTTGTGCTCATGTGAGTGGAAGATGCAAACAGGAGAGGGAAAATGCAGGGATCTGGTGAGTAACACATATGACAGTGTGAGAATGCTAAATAACTGCAGCATGGGTGACACCTAAATAAAATGTGCCTTAGTGTTTTAAGCTATTTAATGTGCCGAGGGGCAATATAAAAATCTACAGTGCATTAGACACAAATGGCAGTAAGAACAACAGAATCTCAATATCAGTAGAGAAGGTGGTGGTGTAAATATAAGTGGCAGCTCACTATTAAGTAGCATGTTGAGCTTTGGAACAACTTCAGAAAAGGTATTTTAAGCTAGGAATTTACATTGAGCAATAATAAGTTCAATTTTTTTTCCATATCATAAATAAAAATGAAAGATTAATTAATTAATTAACCTTTCCACAAGGAGAAACTACTGGTAGTTTAAGGGCTATTTTTAGAACAAAAGTCAGCTGCAGGTTAAATGAAAATAAAAAATATTTATTAGTAGTATTCTTTTTATTAAGTTATTAGTAATATTGTATAATGCTGAGTAATTAAGACCTTAAGACCTACCCATGAAAGCAATTCATCAGTTGTTTTCAAATTAAGGCTGAATGGGTAACACTGTTTTACACCACAATGACAGACTCTGAGATTCAGAAGGCTAAAAATGACTCCTCTATTTTTGGGATGCATTTCCCTTTTATACTATTTTACACAGACCAATTTGATTGGTGAAACAAAGGCAAACTTCTTCAATCACACTGGTCAAACCAGAGGGACATCAAGAAGAAGCCCCTCTTGTGAGAAAGAATGAATAACATACGTAGAGTTACAAAAACATTTCTCTTTTTTACAGAAAATTGCCTAGGGAAAGAATTTCAGAAACTAAAACATCTCAGGCATGAAATCAAGGCTACATGTGGGGTTTTTTTGCAGATATGCTACTGCTGAAACAACTCATGATAAACTTGTGTTCTACAAACGGTTCAAATAGGTCACCAAACATCTATCCATCTGCTATGGCTAAACAATAAAGCATGGAGATCAAACAAGCTGTTCCTCAAGTAGAGCTGCTTAAGCAAAGCTACATTAAGAAAAATGCCAGGTCAGATCCAGAGATCCTGCTGAAGCTGAGGTTCAGGCAGAAGCTGATATGATGTAGAGGAACAGCAATTCATCAGGGCTCAAGAATAGAGGATTCCCTCTGGAAAAGTTTAGTAGACTAAATATGGGTCTTAGGAATAAAGAGGAAGTGAAAGAGCGCAATGGGAACCCTCTATAAAACACAAAGGTGCAGACTGTAGTGGAAGAGTATCAAAAGCTAAAAGAAGTAAGGAGAACAGAAGTAGTGCAAGGTGACAGCCAAAAATGACATTTTAAGGGCTAGGGCCCTAGAACTGGAAATTGTTCTGAGAGCTTTTCTTTACCGGTTTTGCTTTGTGATTGAAAGGCTGTTCTCTTAGAAGACACCTCCCTAGAGGAAACAGCTGTATTTTGTTGTATCCAGCTCTTGAAATTTATATAACCATTTTCCTTTTAGACTATATAAAGGCAGAGATAAATAAAAAGCTCCTGCAAGGCAGGGGAATGAAAGAGATAAGAGAGAAAACTAAGATGATTTCTGCCCAGTCATTTTTCAGATGCCTGGTGGGAATGTGCAACTCTTTTTCAAAGGCTGAAAATAGGAATCTTAAGACACTGCCAGTTGAGAGGAAAGAAGCTGTGGGGTGATTTCAGATTCTGAGATGCACTGGAAGAGAAAGACCACAAGCAGGCATTGGCATGCACACCAGCTACTGTGCTAAGTTTAGGAAACACTGAAGTTGACAATCAGAAGATACAATTCCTTACCAGTCACCAGAACTGGGAAGATGCATTGTCAACAGGCCCTTCTGTGCTATGCTTTACTCACATGCTGTTTAGTTTCACAATCATTTTCCACTGAATCAATGCTTACAAGGTGTGCTTGATACATGAATAAATCACTAGTGGGTCACACACCTCAACCAATACAAGCTCAGAGCTATCAAAGGGCTATCAGGAATGATGAAGAAGGAAATGATACATACAGGAGAGCAGTAGTTTTAAATAATACCCATGCCTCATGACTTCTTTCATCTTATTTGGATTGCAGGTAAATTCAACTTACTGCTTAGCATCTAACTTTGCTGCTCCAATTCTGATTCCACATCCTCAGGTTTTACAAAAGGCCTTCTAAGAATCTTTCAAAGAAAGGACACATGGAGCGTTAACTTTCGATGTTATTTTTTTCCTGTATTTATGTTGCCTGGTACACTTGCCTCAGAATAAAGATTTAGGTTTTGTAAAATTAAACCTTGCACACTGTTACATTTTTATTCAGGATCAAGAAAACAAAAATTTTTGATTGAAAAGAAGTGAAATCTTCAGACTGGGGATATTATGGGTACATTACACCCTTGCATGGCTGAGCACACACCAATCATCAGTACTGTGAATGCAATCTAAATTCACTTGGGCAGGCCAACAGCCATTATTCCTGAATTCTTGCTTCTGTAGTTACAAAGGACATTAGCTAGAAGGCAGCCAGAGTTAAAAGCCCATATTCAGAAATGGTGCTATCCTCTGTCTCATGCACCTCCATTTAGTAATGGCAAAAGAGCACGAGGTAGAACAAGTATGATGACTGCAGCAAACTGTATTAAGACATGTAACTCAAGTTTTTATTCTCCCTCTGCTAAAACCCCTCTGATTTATGATGTCTGGTTTAATCTGCTTACATTCTATGTAACATACCGGCTGCCCCTTAAAATCTTGAACTAGAAAATACTGTGATAAAAACTACTGATTATACATCTTCAGTCAATTTTATAGTCACTGGCTGGCTACTTGTAGTATAAGCTCTATATGGTATTTGTCAGAACAATCTGATGATCTTTAAGGTCTCTTCCAATGTAGGCCATTTTATGATTCTATGGTATTTCTTAATTTTAATAATCCCTCTGATTTTGGCTGAATATTGCTTCAGGTTGATTGTACTCCATGATTACTAAAAAAGGAAATTCAAGAGACAGAAGCAGAACTTGATAGACTCAAAGTAAACAAAGGTTTAGAATGAGATGCAAAACTTCTTGTAGATCACTGAAATCAAAATTACTCATGCTACTGTATTAAATATAGCCAAGTCTTTTTAAATATAGCCTTTTTGATTTTTATCCAATTCTAATGGATATCCAATTCACACACAAATGAGGGAAACATCTCAACTATAATTAATCTGTATGCACAGAGTACAACAGAAGTGCACAAGAAATTGCACACTACAGAATACAGTGAAGCTGAATGATTCATGGGTCTGGAATAACCCTTTTTATCCCTAACAGATTGAATTAGTCCATATTTAAAGGATAGCTGCAAAGGTATGAGGCAGCAAAAGCCTGTGACTGGACTCTGCACCCAATAACCAAACTGAGAAGCTGCTAGAATGCCACATGTCAGTGAACAGAACTGCTGCTGCCATTACAATCTCCAAAGTCAGAAACCACAAAACTTTTACCACCCCATCCATATCTCTAGTGGAGAGGGCATCTCTGGACTCCAACCTGTTAGGAAGACAGAGATGGGGAGCACAGTACAAGAGGCATTTTTTATGACAAGACGGATCCTCCACCCAAACTACCTCGAAGAATCAAGAATTGGCAGGCAGCTTGGTGTGCTCCCAGCACATACTTGGGAAGCCATGCTAAACCACATGAGCCTTCTGGTCAAACACAGCAGGTCAAAATTAGCAGGCAGCCTACACTACTGGGGGCAGAGGCTGAGACAACCTCAAGGCAGGAAGATCAGTGTATCAGTATGAAGGAAACTGCCCAGGCTGTTACAGTAAATGACTTTTATTTTTTAAAAAATGAAATAACCGTGAACATATTAACAGGCCTGCAAGTGGCACTACAGTACAGCTGGAGATAAGGTCAATACATTTCCCCATGTACCCAGACAATGAAATCCATTGCATCAATGCCGACATTAGTAATTCTGAATACAGTTCTATCAAGCAGGAACATTTTACTTAAAATAGTTCTGGACAAAGCTGACACCAAAAGTTAACTATTCCTTCACTTTGGAAAGGACAGATGTTTTATAGATGTTTTCAGGTAGCACTGGTATTGGGTGAATATTGCCTGTGGTCACCAGTGCAGGGAGAGATGTACAACATCTCCATGTGAGAACAGAGTTTATACTCCTTTTTACTTCTCATTCTGAGGATGCAGGGTGGCATAGAGAGAGAGGGGAAGATAGGTGAGGTAATATGGGCAAGGGAGGTGGGATGTCAATTTCTATTCAATTCTCCTTTGGCTGTTTTTGTGCTATTTTGGACTGCTTTCTAAAAATCACTTCTTGATTTTATTGAAAGGAAGACTAAATGTAATACACCTTTCCTTGAAAATCCAGGAACAATTGTGGTACTTCAAAAATACTAAAAATATCTACTTTCATGAAATATTAACTGTTTCACTACAAACCTATTTTTTCACTAAATACACAATCCTCTTATTTCTGGAGTCTCCCAGGGGGAAAAAAAAGTGGGTTTTCCCTTTAGTTCTGCAACTCTACAGTGTATAGAGAAACTGCTAGAAGAAGGGGAGTGCAGAGAATAGCTTTATCCTTTTCCTTGGCCTGTACCTCACACGGGAAGTTTGTTTGAATTTCTGCAGTTGGGCTACTGTTGGTCACATTCTTTCAGCAGCTATCAACCAAGTCTGCAAGTAGGACAACCCACCTCTAGCATGTTCTGTCTAACTTTGTAGAGACTAACTAGCCATGAGGGAAAAAAACATCCACACTCTTTATACCATTTCTAATTGTAATATGCAGGAACACCAAGTGGTTTCCATGTTCTATCAATTTGCAAAAGGCCACAGGAAAGGGATATGGCACCTTTTAGAGTCTGGAATTCTGCATTTAACTGTGCGACCTTCCGTTAGACCTTCAGTGTTGAGGCAGCATAGAAAACAGTGGCTGAAGAGTGTGTGTGTAATACTGACCACACCAGCTCCCAGTGAGAAGCCTCTGCTCCTGCAGAGGCAGTCGTGTGCAGTCCCTGTATATACCGTGAGCAAAAGGCCTACTTGACAGGGCATTTGGAATTAGCAATTCCTACGATCTAGCTAGTTTGGATTCATGAGCTTTCAGTGTGCCAACAGCATCTTTCACTGCATGGTAGATAATGTTCTTCACCTGCAACATGAAAAAGAAAAAATCAGCTTCTACAGACTAACAAGGAGAGTCTTCCATAGCTATGCTAAGCTATTCAACTTTGACAGCTGAGTATGTAATAGTTGGCAAGTATACAAAAAATATATACTCTTTTTGCTTCAGGATACCAGCAGCACAAATTTTAACTGTCACAGATGACAAGTATTTTAGACACCTGCACTGATTCATTTTCTGGTCACCCAGCAACATATATTTGCTTGTGTTACTTTAAGATAATTCCTTCTCTTGTGAGAGCTAGGAGGAAGTGCACTACGAAGTTATATATATATATGAGCTTATTTTGAAAATGTCCTTGTTATCCAAGTCACTTAGACTCACATAAATCAAATCCAAAAGACGCAAGAAAATCATATGGTTTAATCCTATGAAAATTAAGATTATGCAACGATTCATCCTGTTGTCTTAGCATGGAGGCTAGAAAACATTCAAATTTGTGAATTTGCAGAAAGACAAGCCCAAGATGAGAAATCCACTACTGTTCACTGCTATCTTTTTCAAATAATTACCTATTTGAGAATCAGGTCTTGTTTCTGACTTTTTCTGATCTAAGTTTATTTGAATTCTGTTTCCAGGCGTTGAATTGAACAGTTTCACCTCCTAAGTGAGTGGCTCAATTGCACTAGCTCAACCAACTGCCAAGCACCATAATCCTTTCCTGGTGTACATGACCTCATTTTTTGATATAATTTATGCAGCTGTTATTGTCTCTGTGTATTTTAATATATAAAAATATAGACAGAGGTTTATATAAAAATATACATTAAAAATGACAAATTAAAAAAAAAATCTGAGACAAATACAACCAGTATTCCTTTTCACCAGAATACTGAGTTGCACTTTGTGGGGTTTTGTTTCTTGGTTCTTTTTTTAATAATAAGCATTATTCATTTGCAACCTCTTAATTTACAGAAACACTTCCACATTTGTATCATCACAGCTAAAGAGGTACAGCATTAGACACCAGAATGAGAGTTGATCCTACTTCTGCTTTCCCTTATAACTCCCTAAAAATCCATATAGAAATTTATAGCAAACTTTCACTGAATTGGTGTGAGAGAATTAACATGGTAGATTCTGACATCCTTAGGTGACATCCTGGAGAGTGACTATACTGTGTACCTACTTTGGTGAAGACAGCCATTCTGCAGATCTTCACGGTCCTTCCTTTCACACACATGTGATTACTGATACACAAAAAATGCTGACAACAAAGTTTGCAAACTGAGCAGATACTAAAGCTTCAGAAGTGTTAGGCAAAATCCAACAAGATCTCCTGTGGTCTTCTCTCTGCAGAACTTACTGTCTTATATCCAGTGTACTTGTGTACCTATTATGTTCTGTGTATAATTATTAGGTGAAGCAGTCACGCTTCCTCAAACCAAAACACATTTAATTTTAGGACTAACATATGTTGGATAAGACCTTTAAGATCATCAAATCCAACCACAAAGTGACAAGTCCACCACTAAACCATATTCCTGACTTAAATAAGCCCTCACTTTCAGAGGAGTTTTCCTTTAGGCAAAGAAGAAACAAATGTTAAGTGTACTTGGTCAAATAAATGTCTCTCTTCAAAAAAAAGCACTGCTCTTTCCTTTTTAAGAGTATTTTTTTCTTCTGGTCTGCTCTACTGTCATTAGGATTCAGCCATTCAAAAACTAACTAATACCAATGCATGCATTAGTCTAATAGGGGGAAAGTTCTCTGGAAATGCAGAAGTCTATTACTAATTTCTATTTATGTAAAACTGTAGACAGAAGTACTTAAAAATTAAGTAACATACCTATCAAATGAGAACCTCTAGTTTTGTGGGAAGTTGTTACTCTTTCCTTAAGCATGTATTTGTAGTACTGAACTAAGCTGGCAAAACACAGGATGTATTGACATAAAATGGTTACCTGCAGTTTATCCTCATGGTTTGTATGAGTATTAGACAGATGCCTGAACTCCTGGGTCAGACGGAAGCAGTGCTTCACATGTTCGGGAGATACAAAATCTTCTGCCACTTTAATGCAGCTGTACAAATTATGGACCTAAAAACCCATATCAAATAACTGAGATATCAAGACAATGAACCATACAAAACAAAAGCCCAAAAGGAACAACAACAAACACCAAAAACCAAACCCCCAAAACTCCCCCCCATATATTTAGACTCTGCCACATTTACTCATCAAAACCAGAAACTGACAGAATTGCATTAATAGTAAAACAGAACAAAATACAAGATGTCTAACAGGTTTCCTGTTTTCCCATATACATTAGCATTCCCTAAAGCAAGGTCTCTTACCCTTTGAATCTGGTTTCCTTGGCTGAAGTTTCACTACACAGAAATGTTTTCCCTCCATTCACCCCAGCTTTTTCCCTCCCTGTAATTTCATCACAGTTACATACACATCATTCAGGTATTTACATAACTTTTAATAATGTAAGAACTGCATATGTAGAAAAAGAAACCTTAAGTGCTCAGTATTGATTACCAGTTATTTTAAACCTGCAGCTCTGTTGTGCCTCAAATTCAATTTGTCAACATGGCCTAGAGTTGGTATAGTTACCTGATGGGGAGCACCTGCAGGAATGAACACGGCATCACCAAGGAACTGCACTATTGCCCAGCCTTGCACACCATACTCATCATACAGTCTCTTACGTAAGGTCTGGTCCAAGTACCAACTTTGGTCATGAATGGGGTCATGATCTGGAGGATTTTCTTGGCCTTGTTCTTCTCCAACCTAGGGCCAAGATATGGGGTAGAGGGAAACCATGACACAGCACCTTGACACTGCTGGCTCACAAAATGCTCTGTACCAAAACTCATAACAAATTATTTCAAAGTAGAACATTATTTTCATTAAGGTCATTTAGATCTTAAATAGTAACATGCATTAGTATGAAGATTCCAGACCAGGCTGAAAACCTGCAAACACAGTAACTATCAATGTCCTCAAAGACACAAGTGGAATACCTATGCACTTGATGTTGATAGCAATTTGTATCATTCAGCTGCTGTAAGCAAGCTAGTCAAGGAACACTGTAAACTCAAGCTTTCTTTGTAATCAGCATACCTTCCGGAGAAGTTCCCGTATCTTTTCAGCATCCTTGGCAGCATAGATGTGCCACAATGCTCCAGGTTTCTCTCTTCCTTCATGGATTCGCTGCTTTGTTACATCATCAGCATCTCCTTCATCAATTGTTTTCAAAACCTCTGAAAGAGGAATTCAAGTAAAAGCAATATGATTACAAAGCTGCCCATTTTTGATGTAGAGAAGAGGAAGGAGCATTTTGAGCTACTAAATTCAGTCACACTGCAGGTGCTGCATCATACAGTGCCCTTTCTAAGCCCATCAAGCTTCATTTTAATAGAATTCAGGGAACGTGTCCACTGACAGCTAATCACAAAGCTGAGTCATGATTTTAAAATGAGCTACAATTATTCAAATAGAAGGAGAAGAAAGGGTAACAAGTTACTCTTTCTCCTCCTTTCTTCAGGAATGTACCTAATTTCTAGCAAAACTCTGCTGCTCCCACAGTTGGAAACTAAGGAAGCACTACCGCACTTTTAATTATGTGCTGTAAAAGTAGCAAACTGCCTTGTACACTTGAATTATACAGCAGAGATATGACAAGCTTAAACAATAAAAGATACAGTCTTCTTACACACACAATTGATTTTTAGTGTACAACAAACAGCTTTCCTTAAACATTACCATCATCATGGGTCCCTTCCCCAATGGGAATCCCAACATACACCATGACATTAACAGCATCGGACACATCCAAGTGCAGGTTTGTGGTACCAACACGTCTGTCTTCTGCAGTAATTAAGCCTAAAACAGAGTGGAAAATAAAATCAAATTCTGTGACTAATTTCTTATAGAAATAACCTAACTGAAAAATTTGTCTGGAAAGCTAACTTTGTAAAACAATGACAGCAGAAACCAAAGTCAAACAGCAACCAAAATAGGTATATTGATGTCATGTGTAGTGTAAGTAAAAAGTTTACTGATAACCAGTTTTTTAATTTTACAGAAAACAAAAAGTACTACAAAAAGTAACAAACCTAGTTTACCCAAGTCATGAGAGAATAAGCATTTTAACACCACAGCCAGAAATTGTACTTTACAATTTTGTCTCTCTGAGGGTCATTCATACAGTCTGTATTAGAGAACTTAGCACATAAGCACAAAGCAAGTCTTCCTTTGCTTGGCATCCTTGTGTGCAGTAAGTCAATGGACTGTTAGAAGTATAAGCCTCCAGCTGTTTTTTATTTTCTCATACTAAGCCGTAAAATCCATGACCAGTTGAATTCACAGCAGTTGGTGATCAACTCATCATTAATGATTCAGATGACAATTCAGTAAGGAAAAACACCTGCAGACTCAAGTGTCTGTAACTTTGCACATTGAAAGAACTTACATCTCTCAACTGACTCTAATAATGGAGAAAGATTTCGAATGTTTGCTTCTTAATTCTTTTACCTTCTTATTAACATATTCCCTTTTTCTTCCTCTGGCCCTTCAATAGCACCCTCTCTTTCAACTTCTGTTTAACCCTCTCTAGCAAGTAACATAGCAGGGAATTAAAACATTAAAAAAAATCTTTGTATCAGCAAACATTAACAGAAGTGTGCCCACAAGAGTTTTTAGGACCACCATCATATTTATCTATTTTCTGTTTAAAACATAAGCTTCTGAAGTTAGGAACTCAACTCCCTGAAGAGTACCTATCATAACAGACCAGAAACAGGTCCAAGTGCCCAGAAGGTGGGTCATTTTCCTCTTAAACACTTCAGTTGCTCTCAAAAAGATACTAACTTTTCCTTGAACCATGTATTGGTATTATGCCTGTTATAAGTTTGCAAATAATTATTAATACATAACTAACTGTATGTACATCTCTTGGATATATAAGGCAGAAAAGGGCACATCTGACCAAGACAGGGCTAATGTAAGACCACATTTGCAGGACTAAATGAAAAAAAAGTAACAGCAGGCTTTAGGATAAGCACTGAGTTTTGACTAATGCCACAGCCTTGTATTTGCCCTAGGTGTAATAAAGAGTCCCAAAAACCAGTATCTGCAGAACTATACTCACATACCATACGCATTGTACATTTTGGGACCCAAGTCAGGACGGACAAAGTAGCTTGGCAGCCTAGAAGCCAAATTCAGTCTGCCATCTCTCTTGGTATATTCAGGAAGAGGAAGGTTTTCCATCAAGTCCTCAAACCTAGAGAGCAAAGACAGACAAAGGCGTGTTATCTTCCTGTAGCACCTACAGCAGTCCTGTCAGCACTAATACTAAAGATTACTTACCTTGTAGGCATCATATCTCTGAAGTCCTCCCCTGGAGGCCAATCCTTTAACTTTAGTACCATTGGCTGACCATCATCTGACCTGAGCCGTTCTGCAAGAAACAAATTAATATTTTTCCCTGTAATATCTTTTTACCACAGTCCACTACCTTATTAAAGCTGTAAGGGTTTTTGTACCTCTTACAATGCACAGCAAAATGGATCCTGGTTTTGTTTTGGGCTTCCAAACAATACCATAGTATGACCAACACGGTTTAACAACTAGATAGATAGATAGACAGACAGATAGATACAATGACCTACAGCAGAAGTTTGACAGATCTTGCACAGCTGCTAAGTCTTACAATAGTTTTTATTCAGCTTCACAAACAAGCCTTTCCAAAGCATTCTTCCTTACTCCTTTTACCAAAGTCTAAGGGAGTTTTATCTTTAATTTCAAGAGAAGTGGTACTTCTATAAAATTAAAGTTATTGGTTCTTGTTCTGAAATTAACCCTAACTTCAGTGTAAAGCAAGAAACCACAGTACACCACATTCAAAAAAGCTAAAGGGCAGGTGGTCACAAAGGAAGACAGCCTTTGGGTTTTTTTAATTCTTTGCTGGAGGCACTCAAATTAGCAGAGTGCCAAAACCAAACATTTGTTCTTCACTTTAAGAGTTTTACATGAGTCCTGACTGGAAACAGAAAGTGGGCAGCACAGAAAGATGAAATTACACATGCAACAGTGGATGTACACTATGACAGCATTGATTGTATCCACTGCTGTTTTACCTCAGATCTTAGGGCTAAGAGAGTCTACCAGGAAGTGGTACACAAGTAGCTTAGGACTAACGGTAACATTTAGAGAAAAACAAAGTTACTCTTCTACCAGACTTTTCACAACTCTACATGAGGCCACCAATTGAAAAACAGCAGTCTTAACACTTAGGCATCCTCATTTCCCCAGAGAGTAACACCCTTCACTGCTTCCTGCCTTACCGAGGACTGTCAGCCAAACAGCTTGCAGATCAGCTTAGGAAGAGAAAGCGTATCTAAGAAATTAGGGCCTGGAGACCTGTGAATCACACCTGCATTACGTATCAACAGGCTACAGAAGACAGCCTGAGTTTGCAATATAAAAAAAAATATTTTATTGAAATTAATTAAGAACTAAGAATTAAAAACTGCAGGCACATGAACCAAAGTGACTGATTTAAAGATAACAAATTTTGATAAGCTACAGATTTTAGAGAGGTGAGTAAACTGAAAAGCATAAGGACTTGCATTTAAAGATGTTTCACGATTTCCCATATTCAAGATTTTGAACTCATCAAGGATCTTTGTTCTAAACAAGAAGCAGCTTGTAGGGAGGCTATTTAGAAAGGATAGAGTGAAGAACTACCTGGATGAAAACATATAGATCTGACAAATTAAATTAAATTGGGAAAACCCCAGCAAATATATCATCAGCAAAGAAAAGCGGGTGTAAGAAGGATTGAAACAAAAAGTCAGACCTTTCAAAAGTCCACTTTGAGCCCCAAAGTATTAAAAGAAACAGCAAATGATTAAAAATTAATTAAATTATCATACAGAATAACCTCAATAACACCTCCAAAGTCAGTGACTGTTCTACATCTCTTTGGTAACTTAATGAGAGGATGGGAGTCAGCCACGTGTTTCAAAAATTTAGAATTCATGTAATGCAGAGAAGTCAGAGACATTAGGTAATTTGCCAACAGTTTTCATAAGAACTGGCATGTGAAATCTCTGGACTAGTAGCAAATAATACTCCTCTATATAAGAGATTGAACATGGCTGATGAAAATCTAAATAAAACGTATTTAAAAGAAACTATCAAGCGTGATAAGGTTTTCCAGCCTAGGTCACTAACATTTCCCACACATAGTGTGGGAAAGGCTTTGACTTGAAGAAAAGCCAAAGCTGATATTGCTGAAAGAAGCGTATCTGTCTGGAGATAAACTACAAATAACATTTCTCAAAGATAACTTGACCCATACAAATTCACTATTTTCATGAATGACCCCAGCACAAAAGTGAGTTTGTGAACTTTCCCAATTACTGTCAATACACAAAGACCACACCACTATATCCTCCAAGGCCATTTATTTCTGATTAGTAACAAAAACAGTATGAAATTTAACAGTACAAAATACAATACTCTGTACTAAGCATATAAAAAAACAAGTCAAAACCTGGGAGTTCTTTGATTGGAAAATGACTAGGAAGGGAATATGCTAGGTCTGCAAATCTATCATTTCACTGACTGTTGAACGAACATTCAATTAAGTCATCCAACAGTTCACCGTTTCTGCAATATGCGCACAGCAATAAATACAGAAAACATTTTATACATAACTCTAAAATCAGCAACATTGCAATGAACTTTTGCAGCTCTAACATCTGTAACTGCAAGACTACTCAGATCTAGGTACATACTATCTAAAATGGAGCACTCTGCTTTTCAGAAGCTCTTTAACCTGACCCATTATGTCCCCAGAAATTTTAGCTGGTTAGTTCACCCATCCACACTAAACAGAAGGTTTTCTCAAAGAAGAACTCAGCCATTAAATAATGTGTTATGATGTGAGGCACACATATAGCATTGCTATTCAAAATAGATAAAAATTTGTATTTGTATTCACAGATGATCTACTACAAAAATAATTTGCAATGTCAAATTTACTTGACTGATGTATTCCACCAAATCCAAGTTTTAGTATCAAAAGTCTCCGTCTGTTTAAGCTCTGCAGGTTCCCTTTAGTTTTACAATAAAAATTGAGGTTGAAAGGAGCCCAAAGGTAGACACATTACTTACTGTCTTAAAAATGGTAACTGAGGATTAATTTCACTGGGAAAAGTTAAAAAGAAAAGAAGTAGCTTCCCATGACATGGATCATTTTTTGACACATGAAAGTAACATATACCAAACTTTGCAGAACAGACAGTTCTCTTGGACAGTCCTGCCCTAATCTTCACCAATAAAGCATTTTCTAGGGTGTGCTACATAGAAGGAGCAATGTCTTCTTTGGATGAGACTGATAGGCATTCGGATTTTTTTCTTAATTTATTTTTTAGAAAAATAAGGTGGAAAATGAAGAGTTGAAGATATTAAGACAGACTGGTCAGTTAAACTAGTCAGCCATAAATATTACTTACTAGATATTATCTCAAAGCCATCCCAGAAGTCACGCACTTTCACGTCTGAAATTATGGCACAGTTCCTGCAGTTCACCAAATCTACATCTTGATCTCCAAATTCCAGGCTGAAAGCTTCTGGTTTCCAAAGCTCTGACTTCAACTTCTTATGGACACCAGATACCAGCACGGGCTGAGAATACAAAGATGAATGCTTACTCCACCATAACCAAATTTCTTACATATGCAGCCAAACTTTCTTAAGAGAGCTGAGACTCCTGGCTACCACCATACAAAAGACACCACAAATCTATTTTCATCCATGTCTGGTTTTTGTGCATCAAGCAAATAACCAGAGTCAAAGCAAACTTTAGTTCCACGCCATGCGCAGTTGCCTCAGAAGTGGTGTTGGATTAGACTTGCCAAGGCAAGTACATTAGGTTTCCATGGCAAGGTGTTGGCAGCAGGTGTAGGCTCTGTGAGAGGAGGCTGGGACCTGCCCCATGGTGGACGCAGATGGTTCCACCTGGCTCAACAGACCCATCACTGGCCAAAGTTGAGCCCATAATTGATGCTGGTGGAATCTCTGTGGTAACGAGAAAGGGTAAAAAGTTCTCCACAGCTGACACGCATGTGTGTGTGTGTGTGTGTGTGTGTGTGTGTGTGTGTGTGTGTGTGTGAAAGAGAGAAAGAGAGAGACAGGGCACACACAACACACGGAGGCAGGCAGGGGGAAGGGAGAGAGACAGCTCTGCATACACCAAGGTCAGTGATGGAGGAGGTGCTCACAGCCCATCAAAGAGCATGGTGAGGCAGGCTGTCCCCCTGCAACCTGTGGAGAACCACGGTGAAGTAGAGATCCACCTGCAGTCCACAGAGGATCCTGCACTGAATCAGAGGGATATTCCCTGGAGGAAGTCCATGGACAGCCTATGCTGGAACAGGCTCTGGCAGAAGCTGTAGGGAGAATCCCACTAATAAGCAAGCTTTCTGGCAAAAACTGCCCACTGGAGACCCACACTGGAACAGCCCATGGAGAGGACTCATGTTGGAGCCATTCATGAATGACAGTATCCTGTGAGAGGAACTTCACACTGAAGCAGCAGGAAAGTGAGGAGGAAAGAGCAGCAGACAGAGTATTATGAACTGACCACAACCCCCACCATCCCCCTGTGCCTCTCCAGGGGTTGTGGCAGGAAAGAGGTAGAACAGTCAGAGATGAGAGAGCAAAGTTGAGCCTTTAGGAAAAAGGTGAAGTGAGGGAGAGAGGTAAGGTGTTTATTGATTTGTCTTTCTTCTCTATCATCTTACTCTATTTTTCATTAGAGTTCAATAAATTCAACTCCTTTATCACACATTAAACCTGTTCTACCCATGACAGCAATTGCCAAGAGATCTCCCTGGCTTTATCTTGAAACTTCTTTATCTGATTTTCTTCCCCTGTTCTGTTGAGAAGGGGGAGAGAGAAAGGAGCTGGGTAGAGGGGTCTGGCAGCCAGACAAGGTCAATCCACCTATGGCAGTAGAGTAGGTGTAGAATTCCACCACCTGTCCTTTTTCTCACGCAGACATGCAACTACCACTAGAAAAAGCATTTGTACTAAAACCTTCTCATGTGAAATTTTAGTATTTTAATATGAATTGTTTAACTATTTCACTTGTTATTTATGTATAATCACAGATCAACATTAATTCCGTAGGACAAAACCAAGTAGTGGAAAAAAGGCTGTTTACTTGCAAAACGGGTTTAAGTTGCTTTGGCTAATGATGTACATATATTCCACACAGGTATTTCAGTGGTCTCTCCCCATAAACACTTACAGCATTTGCTAAACTGACAACAATTGGGAAAGGTATACCAGACAATCCTCCCAACACTGCCAAAACGTTTTCAGTTCCTCTCATCCTGCCATCTCAAAAGAGAGTTACCAAACTTGAGAGAAAACGAAGAGGGTATGAAGTGAACTTGCACATGTACTATTCCCACCTGAAAAGCTTTAGATTTACTAACTGCTACCTATGTTCAAATGGCAATTCCCATGGCTACGTAAGTTTGAGTTAATTCCATGCTGTGCCATATATGTTAACAACGATCTGACCGTGGGCTTCGGTTTATTCATATGAAGAGCTCAGCACAACCCTGAGAAACACAGATGTCCCCAGATGTGGTTATCAGTGTGTTAGGCAAAGATACCTACAGAGTTATATACAAGCAACTTCAAAGTTATGCTGCTTAAAAACACTTCAGTAACTAACTGCTACTTCCTTTGTATTGCCCAATGGCCTCTAAAAGGCCTAGTTTCGATTTTAGTCCCTAAGTGAGGACAACTATTGATTAAGAAATGAACGTAAAAAAACCCAACTCTGGGGATAACAGAAATTGCCTTGGTTTTCAAATACAATACAACACAGCCATTAAGTTCTAGAAGGCAGCAATGAAACCTCAACTCTGGAAGAGTGAGATTTAAGAAAACAAAAAGGCGTTGTTACTTTACTCCAGTGAATTTCAGGGGAATGAAAAAACCCCAAAAACTCCACAGAAACATTTGGATTGGGAATCATTACCCTCACACCAAAAAGAGTATTTTCTTGTGTTGTGGCTGAACTTCCTGCACCCACTCCCACCTGTCCTGTCAGTGGGCATTGACAAGAAGAGTCTGGCTCCCTCTTCTTAAGATTTCCTCCCCAAACTCTCCTAAGCTTTCTCTTCTCTAGGCTGAACATTCCCAGCTCACTTAGCCTCTTTTCATCTAAGTGATGCACTAGTCCCTTCATCATCTTTGTCATGGGCCTTTCACTGGGTTTCCTCTAGTAAGTCCACCACTCTTTTGAACTGGGGAGCCCAGAACTGAACACACAACTGAACACACAAGGGGGACCACCACTTCCTTTGACTTGCTGACAACTCTCTTTGTTGTGAGGACACATTCTTGACTCATGGTCACTCCCTTGCTCACTAGGACCCCAAGATACTTCTAGGCAAAGCTATTTTCCAAATGGTTTCTTCTCAGCAACTGCTGTAGGATGTTATTCTTCCTTGATGTACAGGACATTGCATTTTTCCTTGCTGAACATCACCAGATTCTTCTCAGTCCAATTCTCCAGCCTATTCAGACCCTCTGAATAGCAGCACAACCATTTGCTGTTATCAGTCACTGCTCCTAGTTTTGTATTGTCTGTAAACTTGCTAAATCCTTGACCTATCCTACCTAGGTCACTAATGACTTGACATGCACTACTCACCCCAAAAGTGACCCCCTATGATATACTACTAGTGACAGTGCTCTCACATATGGCATTTCAGTCAGTTTTAAGTCCATCACACTGCTCACTTGCTGAGTCTGTGCTTCACTTTGTCTGATGACGTTATGACAGTGCAAAAAGCCTTTATTCAAGTTAAGATAAAAAACATCCAGTGCTTTCCCTTCATCCACCAAGCTAGTCATCTCATCACAGAAGGCTACAAGGCAGGTCAAGCATGATTCAACCAGTATTCCTGAGCTCCTCTTCTCTTCATGACCATATCCCCATGGGATTCTTCCAAGCAAGTATCTGAAAAGGTGAAAGCCTGCTCTCCCAAAGCCCAAATTTGTGATCATGATTTTTTGCTTTGCTCCCTCCTCTCAGAATCTAGATCTGAATGCCACCCTCTAATAGTCACTGCAGCCAAAGGTGGCCTGTATCTCCACATCAACAACCAGTTCTTCCTTGTGAGAAAGCAGGAAGCACAGAACAAGTGCCCTTCCCTATAGCTGTTTGCTTGATCAGGTGTCTCAGGACGTTGACATCAATGCACTTCAGAAAACTTCAGGACTACTTGTGGCCTGTTGTGTTGTTCCTCCAGCAGGTATCAGGGTGGTCCCATGAGGCCCAGCAAATGTGAACACAGGCCTTCCTCCAGTTTTCTTAAGATGGCCTTATCACGCTTATACAGTCAGTTGGCCTATAGCAGATACTTGCCATAATGTTTTCCATGTTATCCTGCTCACTAATCCTGGCCCATAAATTCTTGGATGGCTCATCATTAGTTCCTACACAATTTCAAGCATTCTAGCTTCTTCCTCACAAAAACAGCAATGTTCCCTCCTCACCTGCCTGGCCTGTCATTCCTGTATTGTCCTTCCTGAACAGCCTCTACCTATTCTTTCCCATACTACAGCTGCATGAGCTATCCCACCACTTTGTCATACCAGTGAGACCACGGCTGTGCAACTGCACACTAACTCCTCCTGTTTGTTCAATGTGTTGTGTGCATTAGTGTACAGGTACTTCAGAAAGACACCTAGTCGTTGATTTCCCAGAAACAGTGTGAGAGCTCTCTTCACAATGCTGTGATGCACAAAGATCCTTACTTACATGCATATGCTTGAGGGGGACATCTTTATCCTTGGTTTCTTGAGTATAGGATTGGATTGAGAATAGGATTACTCCTTTTCACATCACCTCACACTGCTTGCTTGCCAATCAATCAACCAATTCCTTGATCACTGGTGATACTCTCCCTCCATTGTTCCTGCTTAGAGTTCTCCTCTCCTCTTAAGATTGGTGAGTCTGTTGGCAAAAATGCCTTTTTTTTTTGTCTTAGGAGGATCCAATCTCTTCCAAGCAAACTTCAATCCCCATAGAGGTTCCCATGATCCTAAAACCCTCTTGGTTAAAACCAAGCTGTGCAAACTACGTTTGACAGGCAGGATCTGTCCACTCCCCTACCCCTCACTGGCAGGAGTAAGAAACCATGAGGGCTCCAAGGCTTTGGTTAATAGTCCCAGAGCCATGCAGTCACTCTTGATACTGTCCTGGCATCCCCAGTAGTACTGTATGTGCCAATATGGAAAAGCAGCAGAGGGCACATGTTTGAGGGAAAGATAAGCTTTGGTAGTCTTTGCTCTGTGTCCCAAATGTGACACCCTGACAAGCAGCAAACCTCCCTGAGATAACAAAGCAAATACAGCAATCTCAAATCTTAATATACTCCCTCATTCCAGCAAAAATGCTAACATAAGGCAATAAAAAAGTTTAAGCATACTCTACAACAAATGTTAGGGATCACGTACGAGTAAAATAACAGTACCTTTCACAGGATGCATAGAAAGCATTGCTGTTAGACTTTAATCTGATGGCTAAACCAGCTGTCTTCAGTGCAGAAAAATGACATTTGGATCCCTGCTGTATTCACTTGACCACTTGTAAATAGCAATTAAAAGAAACCTCAAAACAACCAGAGTACTTAGTAGAACCCTTCTGGCTATTAAGCAGCAAATTTGCCATGGAAGATAGAAAATATTCTCTCTGGTGAAGAACACAGATAAGGCTCCAAGATAAAATGACAGTGGACTTGCCTGGTAAGACATCTCCTGCCAAGTCTGCTCTCAAACTACAGGGAGATAATAACAACAAAAAAGCTCCAGTACCATACCAAATTTTCAGTGTCTCAAAAAGGAAAAATCCTAGCATGAAAATTCAGAAAACACCAGGTTGCTGTAGGATAAGAATCCTAACAGTATCCCCAGATGAACAACAATCATTTTCAGGAGAGCAATATACTCTTGAAAAACAACTTCAGCAAGAATTACTCTTATGGCCTCAGTGAATTCTGGGATAAGACAGAGTTTAACTTATTTCTGACAATTTCTAAGACAAAGGACTCAACAAATGTTGCTCTTTTTGAGTGCCACTGAAAGAATGCCATTTATTATCTAAGCATTAAGGGGAAAGAATTTTCTCTTTTAACATTTTGGGTTGCCACCATAACCAAGATCTTCATATGGCACAGATCTAGTGTCCAGTGTGCATTGATTGTGCTAGGGAGGGTGGATAAGGTTTTTTTTTCCCAAATAACCTTTTCCAAGCCACAAAACAGGAAGAGGATGTGAGGGATGGTGGTAGAATTAATGTTCTCTCATTTCACTTTTCAAGGTGCAGCTGGGATGTACAGGAGGATGTAAGCCAAGGAAGGAGGGTGACAAAGCACAGTTTCTTGAGAGAATCTCTGCTTGAAGAAATTCTGTTTAAAATAACCTTGTTGAAACAGTAACGCCTGCCTGGGTCACAAGCTCTCTCTTACACAGGAACAAGAGAGGCTGTTTGATTCCTTTGCACATTTCAACAGGAAACTCCAGTGACTGCAACACCACCTCGAGGACTGCTGAATGAGCAAAGGACTTGCCTTGTCTGTTCCTATTCAAGGGGTCCTCTGGATGATAAAATGATCCAAAAGCATCAATAAGCATACCATGGGGCAAACCCTAAAATAGCGAGTCACAAAGAGTACACAAGCATGGCAGTTGTAGCCAGAGCCTCAGGGTGTACACCAACTTGGATGGCGATGCACACTGCAAGCTACACATCAGACACAAGATGTGTAATCATATCTCTAGAGTTCCATAAGCAGTCTCTCAAGACTCATTACCAGTTAAGAACCCCACGGTCACAAGCAGCACCTTGCACATGGTGATTAACCCATCTCATTGGCAAAGGAACTGACAAGCACATTTTTTTGTAGGCATTCCCAAGACGTTTAGGACCTTCCTAGGAGAGACAGTATTATTTTCTGACAGAAAGTGTCGAGAAAATTATAAAAGTGTACTTGCCAGAGACTAAGAAGCTCTTTGCAAAGAAAAGTAAATGATGGACACCACAGCACTGCAAAAGAATGATCTGAAATCCCTTCTAAATCAGAAAAATATAACAGGATGAAAAATAAAAGAAAATAAAAGGAGATTCCTATGCACCCCAAAAAAGTCAGGACAGGAAAGCAACTGCACTTAGTGGGAAGCTGGCAATGAAGTTTCTAGTCAGACAAGCAAGGGTGTGCTGCACAGTACCTTCCTTCAACTATTAGGAGCTGGCCAGAGGAATCATGAACAGGAATGTGGCTGGTGGCACAACAGTCATCTTCGCAGTTCTCACAGATATGTGCTAGTTGTCCTTGTGCCCATGGAACCCAGAGAATGTGCAGTTCCATGGGACAGGCTACACTTAAATGAAAAGTACTCTACTTCTGTCAAGAACAGTCTCTGAGTGCCAAAAGAGATACACGCAGCCTCTTCCTCCGCCACATCTCAGTGTCTCGTGAACAACCACAAATAAGTATGGAATGTGACTGCCAAGGGCATTAGCACTGCAACTATAGACTAGCTGACTACAAGCACTTCTCCGGAAAAGATGATGAGGGACCTAATGGTCTAGCACCAATGGCCTCAATTCTGAGTAGTGAAGGTAACTGTGTCAGAGGCAGCTGCAGAACCAAGGGCCAAGAATACAGTTTGAACAGCAATGGACATCATCCTCTGTTAAGAGTTGTGGGTGCACTTCCTTTGCAGCAGCAATTACTCACCCATTTTTAAGATTCAGGTTGTCTTACCAGGCTGATCTTACTGATTCTCTAGAGAAGTCTAAGTTGCAGCCCTACAGACTGACTTCTGAATAAGTAGCTATGCTAAGGGCAGGTCTAAGGTACAGTCTGTTGTCTGAAGGCCTAATTGCTTGATGGCACCTCAGACAATCCACTAGAGTGCTCCACGCATGAGTTGCTGAATCCAGAACAGTATTTGGGTTCCCACTGGCTGTAGGGCTCAGGGTGATATACTTTATGAAGTACATCCAATTCAGTAGACTACTGCATGCAGCATTTTCACTCTTGCACATGCTGCAGCTGGACAGAACGGACCACTCCATGAGGCTATAAAGCATCAGGTGTGGGGTAAATGCTAAGGTGCACACAGGAAATCAAGGTGGATTCACTATTGGGCTGTAGTAGAGCAGAGCAGGTTCTGCATAAAGCACACTACAACTAAAAGGGTTGTCACAGTGAACGTGGTCGAGTCAATATAGCATGCAGTGAACAGGGCTGCTGTGTCCCCAGTTTATAAAGCTACAGTTGAAATATTCATTCACCATATTCACTCAGGAACTGAGGAGGAACTGGCCAAAGTTTGAATAGACTGTTTTTACCAAGGCACAGACTGCAATTTCAGGACACTTATAAACAACAAGGGTTGGACACTGATCACCCACCTGGCCTTGTTTCCAGCATTCCCTGAAGATTTTCCAGTTGTTTTTGTTGCTGGGATCATGAAGGCAAAGAAGTCTACCATCACACAGCCAAGAGTGGGAAGTGTGTGGATCCAGCACATTTAATCCCATTACCATTTCCTTCACCTCTCTCTGTGTGTCAGCTAAATTACTAGCTCGTTTCGCAGCATCAGACGTCTTCTTATTTTCCACCACAGAGGCAATTATATGGTCCAAGAAATTTGGCAGGCTGGCTTTACCTTTGACCCCCTAAAAGACATAAATCCAGAGGTAAGTTTAGTCTTGCGACTTTAGTCATAGACACACACCTTGCCACCAGGAAAACATGCACCAGAAACAAACTGGCTCAGGGACAGACATGTGTCCAAGAAAGAAAGACTAGAAATGGCTATGTCTCTGTTTTACAATGGTAGAAGTTAAAATAACCAACTAAAGGCTACCCAGAGAAATATGCGGACATAAAATAGAAAATTTCAATTATCTAAATTCAGCTACTTTGATAGTAAAAATAGGTCATATATTTCCTAACTTCATTAATATCTCAACTCTGTTTCCCCATTTTCCTCATCCCATTACTAAAAAAGTGAACTCAACCTTGGGACATGTAAGCTGATGGATATGTGAACACTAGCAAACACTGACAGAGAGAGGGTTCCTGTATGTCAGTGGAACTGCTAGTAGACAGACTCTCTGGTTCTGGTTGCCATGCTCCTCAAGAGACATTTAAAACTCAAGGGGTGTTTAAAATTTGTAACAGGTTAGCAACACAATCTTAAATCTTGTTTTAACATAAAAAGTAAAAAGCCTGCCTACAGGCCATATTTACAGCAAAGTACTTATGACATTAAATATATACCATATATTTAACAGAAGATAAACAATTACTGATCTTTATTCACACATTTGTGGGAGGGGGCAGGGGTGTGATAAGATTTCTGGTAGCAAAAACCTTCTCAATCAAGTGAAAAAAAATTGTAATAAACCAATCAACACCACACCCTTCCCTCCTCCCAAAAATTCCCATCTTCTTCAAAACTAAAGTTCAATAGATAAAAAATTTACCATATACAGAGCTATCAATCTAAAACATAACATTATTCATTACTGAATATATTAGTTCAGTAAAAAATACTTATGGAATTGCAGAAGGGTCTAGAAGATCTAGAGATCATCTGGTGTAAATTTCTGTTGAAATTAGGTTTTGTTCCCCTGGGCTGGGTCATGCCAAACATTAACTTCATAGGGGAAAAGATTAATTCACTTCTCAGAGCAGCCTATTCCACTGTTTGAATGTAAAAGGAGAATTTTTTTCTTATATCCAGATAGAATTTCTCCTGAAGCAACTGGTATTGCCCCTTGCCCTGTTAACCATGCATCCTTATGAAATGAGTACCTCCATATGCCCTACAACCACCTTTAAGATATGGTAAGATTGGTCAGACCCCCAAAGCACTCTTTCCTCTAGGATGAAGAGAACCAGTTTCTAGAACATTTTCAAATGTGTCAAGCTTCTCCAATTCTTTAATCATTCTTTATGGCCCTTCACTGTATCCCATGCCATTTTTCACTGTCATTCTTCACCTGGGGAAATCAAAACTGGAAACAGTGTTCCAGGTGTAGCCCAGCAGGGGCTGAACGAAATAACCACATTCCAGCTTCAGCGGTATGCTTCCTGATACAGCCCAGGACCGTTTACCTTTGCAGCTGCAGGTGTGCAGTGCTGACCCAGGTGAAGCTTGCTGTCCTGCAGGACCCTGGGCTCCTTTAAGAGCCGCTGCCCTACTGCTAGTCTGATTCCACTTTCTACAGCTGCCTGGAATTACATTAGTTTTCTACAGCCCATCTTACCCAAATAAGACTAGATCGTAACATCATCTGCTTTGGATGGTTCTTTAAAATGTTCCATTACTCTGACTCTCTAGAAGCTGTAAGACAGATAATATGCAGCTTAACTATTAAAGACAATGCTTATTAAGTCTTCACAACAGACTACCAATGCTCCAGAAAGATCGAGATGATTCTCTCCGTCAGGAGCAGTCTTGCTTCTCTCAATCTGAGTAATACAACTGTTGTTTCTCAGGTATGTTTTGTTCATTCTATATGAAGCATCCAGATATTCAAGTCAGGAGCTGGACCAGAGTTCTTCATAAGTTCTTTAAATCTAAATTACTCAGTGAAGATCATAAGTCAGAGAAGTGAAAAACACATTACACAATAGATCTGATTAGATGTGGTGAGAGAATGCATAGAGCTGCCATGACAGGGATACAAGTTCAGACAGGCTATCTCAAGCCTTGAAGGAATAAGTTGCTTTAAAACAAGTGACCACAATTTCTTCGCCTTTACTCAGTGACAAGAGGCAAAAGTATTCTTATATTCACTTTCCTGCAGCAGCATGATATTTTCATGTACACTTCCCTCTACCAAAACCAACCAACATGAACTATTATCGAGATTCCAGCCAGCCTGCCTGGAAAAAAAATCCACTAAGAGACAAGCTATCAACACTATCAACAAGAAATTGTTGATCAAAAAGAGGTAAGCATTGATAAATTCCACAGCTTCTATCCTTCTCCTTAAACTAAATGCTTCTAACCACTTCAAATAGCATTGATTTGTTCAGGTTTTTTTCAAAGTTACTTCTTCCAAAATGGATTCAAGTATCCTTATTCCAGAAAAGGCATTCAGAAATAGCAACTACACCTTAAACTCACAGTCACAGAACCATAGAATAAGCTGAGTTGGAAGTGACCCATCAGGATCATCGAGTCCAACTCCTTGCTCTCCACAGGACACACCAAGAATCCTACCCTGTACCTGAGCACGTTGTCCAAATGTGCTGTCTGCACATTTTCAACTGTCTGCTGGACATTTTGTCCAGAAGGATACAGAGACATCACCAAAAATTTACTTCTAGAAAGATTACATCTACTAGCTTTCCTAGATGAATAAGGTGGCCTTGTCATAGAAGGAAATCACATTCAACAAGTAGGACTTTCACCCACATAAAGCCATGCTGGCAGTGACTGATGACTGCATTGTACCCCAGATGTTTTCCAAAACTTCCCAGAATAATCTTTTCCATTATTATACCAGACACTTAAGTGAGACTGACATGCCTGTGGTTTACAAGGTACTGCTCTCTGCCCTTTTAAAAACTGAGGACAACATTTGCCAGCTTCCAGTCAGCTGAGGACTCTCCAGATTCCCAAGACTGCATGAAACTAACTGAGAGAGGCTTTGCAATGACATCAGCAGCTCTCTGAAGATTCTCGGATGAATCCCATCAGGCCCCATAGATTTTTTAGTGATCCAGCTGGAGCAGCTGATCCCACCAAGTATACTCTAGTTCAAATGCCTTTCAAGTATACTTAAGTTTAAGGAACTGGTTTACTCTTAAGCTTTTGTCTTTTTTTCTGTGGTATGCTCTTACAATATTTTTAAAGATGTGAAATTTAAAGTGAGCTTTTTTAGGGATGCTGATTATCAACTAAACAATTTATAGGTTGTATTTAACCCATTTTCTTGGTCTCTTGAAAAGAATAGCCCCTCCTCAGCAGTAGTAAGTTAAAACTAAAAAATAGCATGAAAATTCTCTACAGATGTGTGGGGTGGTGAGGTATTACATTTGTTTCAACATTCAAGAGTAGAATACTATAAAAACATTTAGATGAAAATTCTTCCCTAGAACAGATATCATTGAAGGAATACAAAATTATTTACCGTAGAAGCTGCAGAAAAGACTGGAGGAAAGGGGATTCCTGTGTCTGATGGGACCTGAGGAAGCTTTCCTGGCCCTGTGTGTAGCAGATCTCTGAGGCTGGAGCCTTCAGCTTTGTTGCTAGATGTCACTGGGCCCAACAAGAGGCTATTAAACAGCTTTGGGGTTAGCGGGGAAACTTTTGTACTGGAGTTGAAGGAATCTAATCCAAAGGGTGAATGGGATTCTTTATTAAGCACTGATCTCAGTGATCCTGATTCTGCAAGATAAATATAAACATTACAGGGAGGGGAGAGAAAAAAAAATCCCCAAGAGGCAAAGTTAAAACGATCACAAAGTTTTCTGAAATTATCTGCTCTTGCATGAAATAGGATATTAACAGAATCTTGTGGTAATGGTAAATTATCACTGTTACAGTGAATGAGGCACCTCAATGAGAATCAAAGACATCAGATACTTCACTTAGATTTTGCCCTTTATATGCTGCTAAGGCTTTGAATAGCACAATAGATCTGATCCAAAAAGATCTCACACATGCAAGCACAGTTTTTAACAGATTCAATAAAAAGACATTTCCCCGACTTTCTGAATAAATGTTTTGATATTAAATAATTCAAATTTTAATGGTAGTCAAAATTACAGTGACTAAGACCTGCAAAATTTGTGCATGATTCACCAACATTTAACATCAACATGTAACAGTCCCTTCTAGACATATGAACAGGAATAAATCCTGTGTTAATCATGCTACCTCTGACATCTAGGAAGTGTATTCACTCCAACTACTGAGTATTAAAGATGCTCTAAGCTTTCATCTAACTCTCCAACTGGACTCTAGTCTCAGTTCCTTGGAAATACACTGTACATAGCACACAAACGAGCTGTATTTACTTCAACAGTCATAAAGTGACAAAGCTGCATCTGAAATGAATTACTATCATTTTACATCATATCAGCTTCTGAGAAAATAAATACACAAACTGGCACAGTAATAAACTGTGAGTGACAAGACAGTATTGTCTGCAGCTGTATCATCTTTCCAGCTCTGCATTTTTCTAAGCCTGTAGAACAAAACTGGTTCTAAGAGGCAAGGGTAGAAAACTTACCTTTTCTATTTAGGGCTGGACACTCTCACAAAGAATAACAATCAAACAGTATGTTATCATTTATCTTTTAATTCCAACCCCAAGAGAGCATTTCTTCTGCTCACCTTTTGTTTCCTCTTTCGCTTTTTGCGTTGCTAAATCTGCAAGCCAGTGTAAAGCTGATGATGGAGCTGCTTCTGGACAAAGTGGTCTGTTATTCTTTACTTCCCCAGTGTTATAGGTTGATAATGTCTCTGTTTTTGCAGATTCTTCTATCCTATTATCAGTTGCTTCTGATTTTGGTACAGTGTCCATTTCTACTTGCCCCACTCCTGCTGTCCCTGCTCCAGTGGAAAAAGCGTTCTCATTTCCAGCGGCTGATGCACTAGGATTTACAGCTGGAAGCTAAAACAAAAAAAATAAACAACCCCTAAATGTTGAATAAAGGGAAAAGTTCAGCTTGGAAGACATTTTCAATATCCAATGCATTTGGTTTTGTCTGTTGTTTTTCTTTTTTCATTTGCTATAAGCACAGAGTAAAATTCATTTATGCCTAGGTAGCAGTAGAATACAGGCGCTTCTTATCTGTGCGTATTCACCTCTGCACTGTGGTGTGAATTCTTACCATGTCATCTTTTAACATAAGCCCATTCTTTTTGATTTCTTTCCTTTTCTTTCTTTCTGTTTTTTGGGTTTTTTTTAATTACAGGAGGATTTTTTTTGTGTTTATTCTTACAGAACTGCTCTAGATTCCTTTGGGAACCATAAACAAAATAAATCATGTGTTGTAAGCTGCACACAGTGGTTGGTTTTAAAATACAGCATCAATACAAATGGCTTTCTACCCAATTTCTACATAACAGCATTAGCCCAAATAACCACTTGCCAGATAATAGATGCAGTTTATGTCCCCAGAAAATGACCCAGAAGACTTTTGCTAAACTAAAACAATCAGAGTACATATGGAGAAAGTAAAATTCCTGTTTCACAGCAGATTAGCTTAAAGGACCTAACATATTAATAGATCTTAAAAATGTAAATGTCAAACAAGGTAATTTCAGCTTCAAATTACACACCTGTGATATTCCATTAGTGACAGCTGGCCTCAGCACCGATTTGTTCTGTCTGTTAATACATGGACAATTGGCTTTAATACCCCATTTGCCTCGTGCTGCATGAACCATGTCTCCAATATTGTAAAGCGCTGTAAATAAAGTTAGGTCTTTAATATCACATGCAAAGAAATCTAAAAAAAGGCCTAAACTATATCTTCAAAGGGGTGGGGGTTTTTTAGTATTACTGCAAAGTATCTTTAAGGTCAGATGCTATACAACAAAACATTGTCTCTGAACTGTACAGTGTGGTGAACGGTGATAACACTACCTGCACGATGTCACTGAGAGCCTGTCAAACCTGGCAAATCCTACAGATTATCATTTGCTTCTACTCTTCCATGTAGGTTCTGGATACTGCAATGAGGTGACTTTGAACCACCACAAGAAGCTATATAACCCTTGAAGCAATGCTGAAAGGATCTGGAGCACAGGTGTTCACCTCTGTTGTCCAGGACAAAGACAGATGTAATGAATTGACCAGGTGAATACCTGGCTGCATGGCTGGTGCCATACTCAACAGTTTTGCCTTCTATGACCACAAATCTACTTCGGAGAAGTCAGGTCTCTTGGGAGCAGATGCGATTAATCTGCCCAAGCAGAGCAAGAGAGCCTCTGCCAACAAGTTGACCAGACTTATATGGCGAACTTTAAAACTAGATTTAGTGGGGAAAGGAGATGCAGATTTGAGCAACAGACAAGAGCCAGAGGCTACTGACTTATTAGGAAGCAACAGGGAAACACCTGTGAAATAACTCAAAGGAATTTGGGCATGTTCCTGTCAAGAGGGGGTAAGGTTGATAGCCCAGCTGGAGGGCCTCTTCACACTAATGCATGGAGCTTGTGTGATGAGCAGGAGGAGCCAGAAGTCATTGTGCAACTGGAAAGCGACAACCTAATATTTATCACTGAAATGTGATCGAATGAACTGTAGAACTGGTGCACTGCGGGGAGATACTCTCCACGTAGAACAACATACTGACCACACAGAGCTGTCTTTGAAAAACAGTGATGAACAGGTCGAGAACTTACGGGTAAAAATGAGGGACCAAGCCAACAAAAAAAACCTCACTGCTAGGGTTTACTCCAGTCCATCCAGCCAAAGGGAGCCTGTTGACAAAGTGTTCTTACTTCAACTACAACTTACTTCATGCTCTCATGATGATTATAGAAATTCAATCACCTTGATGGCTGCTGGAAAAGCAACATAGCAAGCTGCAAGCAATCAAGGACAATTCTGGAGTGCTTTGAGGATAACTTAATCCATGACATAGAGACCAACCACAAGAGAAGTGTTACCAGGCTTGTTACTATGCCAACATGAAAGAACTAATCAGACATGTCAAGACTGATGGCACCCTGGGCTGCAGTGATCAAGCCCTGGTGGAATTCAACCTTGAGGGACGAGGGCCAGATCAAGAGGAGAGTCAGGACACTGGATTTTAGGAGAGCAGACTTTCATTTGCTTAAGGAATTTGTGTATGAGATGCTCTTGGAAACTGCCCTCGGGGGCAAAGGAACAGAACAGAGCTTGCAGCTTTTTAAGAACATTTTTCTTGGAGTGGGAGCGCTCTCAATTCCCCCATGTAAAAAATCAAATAAGGAAGGCAGGAGAAGAACATAGGTCAAGAAGGACCTCCTGATAAAACTAAAATCTAAGAATGAAGTGCAGAGGCAGCAGAACCAGGGATACATCATCCTGGATGCTGCCTGGATGTGCAGAGATGGCATCAGGAAACTTAAGGCACACATGAGAATGGATTTGACAAGGGATCCAGAGAATAATATGGGTTTCAACAGTTATCCTGGCTAGAAAAGGAAGAACAAAGAAAATGTATACAACACAAACCATCTGCACTAAATAAGATCTCTGAGCAAGTGACAGCTGACATGGAGAAAGCTGACAAACCCAGCTTTCAGTTGTATTCCCTCTTCCCACCTCTCTCAAGTCCCTGAACCTCAAAGCAGAAACTGGGGGAATATAGTTCCTCCTCTTGTTGGAGAGCCATAGAGAATCTCAGGTTAGAAGAGGACCATGATGATCACTGAGAACAACTCCCTGCTCCTCACACGACCACCTAACACTAAACCACATGACTAAGAGCATCACCCAGACACTCCTCAAACCTGACTTGGCTTGGTGCCCTGATCACTTCCCTGGAAAGTTTGTTCCTGTGCCCAGCCATGCTCTCAGTGAAGCAGAGTCTGAACCTCCACTGATGCAGTTTCATTCCATTTCCTTGTGTCCTACTGCTGGTCACCAGAGAGAGGGGATCAACTCCCTCTGCCTACTCCCTTGAGGAGGTTGTAGACTGTGATGGGGTCACTCCTCAGCCTTCTCTTCTTCAAGCTGAACAAAGCAAGTGACCTCAGCTGCTCCTCCTAAGCCTTGTCCTGGAAACCTTTCCCCATCTTGGTCACCCTACTCTGGACACACTCTCACAGTTTGATATCCTTCTTGTACTGAGATGCCCAAAACTCCACAGAGTATTTGAGGTGGGGCTGCACCTGTGGAACTGGAACATACGAAAGTCCATGAAACCTGATGAGATGCATGCCGGGGTCCTGAGGGATTGGGCTGAGATAGTTGCCAAGTCACTCTGTGTAAGAGATGGTCAGAAGATCCCTCATCTTCCTCACGACAGTTGCCAAGGACAGAGACTGAAACCCTAAAACCCCAATACAGGAGTTCTGGCCTGGCTGAGGTGGGATGTCTGTCAAGTGCTGCCTACAGATGTCTTGCTGGACCAAAAACTGGTATGCATTCTCATGGGAACCTGTGCAGGAACAACAGGCAGGTCACGGTGGACTGGCTGTGCTTGCTGCCAAACTGGCCTGTCCCGTACCTGTTCCTTCAATGGACCTTGTACCGATCTCCCCACCTTTTGGCCAACTGCCTGTCGTTTTGGAAAGACTATAAAGAGACTCCCTAAGTTAACCAAAATTTGAGATCTCCCCACGGAAGAAGATGGATCTACTGGCGGACGGCCACGAGGACTTCGTCTCATCTGTTGGCAGCTATCTTCTTCCCCCTCTCCCCCGCTTTCTCTCTCTATTTTGTGTCTCTCTCTATCGCATTACCATGTTGCGGACATTCAATAAAGGTGCATTGTCTTGATTAAAACCGTAATCTCTTGTGTCTTTTGCACTCTGAGATCAATAAATGAACCATCACAACTCCCGCTTGTATTAGCAGATCGTGACGCTCTCCACCATACCTGGAAAGTCCTGGCAGTCTGATGAAGTCCCCAGGGCGACCAACATCATGCTCATTTTTAAAATGGTCAAAACAAGGACCCTGAGAATTACTGACCCATCAGCCTCACCACAGTACCCAGGTAAGATCATGTAACAGATTGTCACAGAAGACACGTCAAAACATATGGAAGTCAGAGGAGATTTGAGACAGCCAGCATAGCTTCACCAAAGGCAAATCATACTTGACTAATCTAGTGGCTTTCTTCAATGGAGTGACTGCATCATTAACCAATGAAGACAAACAGCTGTATTCTACCTATACTTCTGTAAGGCCTTCAATACAGTACCCCACAACGTTCTTGTCACTGAATTAGAGAGATACAGTTTAATGAATGGATTATTCAGTGGGTAAGGAAGTGGCTGGATGATCACATCCAAAAGAGTTATAGAGTCAACGTCTCTATGCCCAAATGGAGAACAGTAACAGGAGGTGTCCTTACTGGGACCAATACTGTTTTGTGTCTTCATCAATGATGTTGACAATGGGATTGAGCATGCCCTCAACAAACCTGTGGATGACACCAAGCTGAGCTGTGCAGCTAATTCTAGAGGGAAGAGACTGATAATCAGCATGACCTTACAACAAGCCTAAGGAATGGGCCCACCCAAGCCTCATTAAGTACAGCAAGTCCAAGTGCAAGGTCCCTCACCTGGTTTGGGACAGCCCCCAGTATCAGTACAGAGTGGGCGAGGGAATGGATTGAGAACAGCCCTGCAGGAAAGGACTTGGATACATGGCTAGATGGAAAACTAGACATGAGGCAGTAAATTGCACCTGCAGCCCTGAATGCCATCCTGCACCCTGGGCTACATAAAAAGAAGCATGGCCAGCAGGCTGAGAGGCGATTCTTCCCCTCTACCCCACCCCACCTCCCCACCCAGCGTTCAACTCTGGGGTGACAGACATGGACCTGTTCAAGCAGGTTCAGATGAGCTCAGGAAAATTTTGAGAGGGCTGGCTGGAACTCCTCTCCTATGAAGAAAGGCTGAGACCATTGATGTGGTTTGGCCTGGACAAGAGAAGGCTCTGTGGACACCTTGTTGTGGCTTTTCAATACATCGGGGGGATGATAAGCACAGAGAGAGACTTTTTAACCAGGGCTTCTAGGGACAGGATGTGGAACAACGGTTTTAAACTGAAAGAAGGTATGTTTAGATTGAATATTAGGAAAACATTATTCCCTGTGAGGGTGGTGAGGCACTGGCACAGATTGTCCAGAGAAGCTGTGCTTGCCCCATCCCTCCAAGTGTTTAAGGTCAGGTTGAATGGGGTTTGCAGCAATCTGGTCTAGTGAAAGGTGATCCCTGCCCTTAGCATGGGGGTTGGACTAGCTGATCTTTTAAGGTCCCTTCAAACCCAAACCATGCTATGATTCTATGATTTTACGACCAGTTATGTAAACAGTCAAGTAAATGGTCAGCATGGAGCATTTACTTTCCCTCCCCATCACCAGTGAAGAAAAAAACCCCAACCTAACCATCCCCAAAAAACTCTTCCTTGCTAGTTAAGCAAATTTACTTAAAAGACAACTTAAAGCAGCTGAGCACAAGTCAGAGCTAATACCAGAAGGATGTGCACTTCAAGTCCACAGCTTGATCTTACTTGGGTTACCTTCTCTTCAACCCCTCTGCTGCAGCAAGTGGAAGTGTCCTCTAAATCCATGTTAGAAGAAGTATCACCTACAACATCACCTATCTTTATACTTTTTCCACTTGCTTGCTCATAATTAATCCAAAATTTGCTATTTTTCCTTTCATGTTTCAAGCATTACCTGTACCAGGGATGATCTGTGTTGGCATGAGATTCTCTGGTTCATGAGACTGACCCTTTGCACACTTTAGCCACGAGAAAACTTCTTCATCACCAATCTCCTCTGTGTCTGGAATAAAGAAAAAAAATAGATTTTTGTACTAAAACTTTACAATACAGAATATTTGTGCATTAATTTTGTTTGCTTAGATTCTTTACAGTCCAGGAAATTAACATGGTGATCTCAGAAATAAACTATAAATACAGACCATTGGGACTGGATATACAGCAACTGCTGTCTCTTCAGATTATACAGCTACCACAGTAATTTTCCCTCAGTCATCTCTAGCAGCTTACTTTCAATCACCTAAACATCTTGGCTTCTAACCTCAATTTTTAAAATATGATACTCTTGTTCTCATTATGCTTTTCTAAGTTATCATAATTAATAGACAGCAGTATTCACACTTATTAACATCTAGTATTTTATACCTCTGCTCCATATAATAATGTAACTGTCAGTAATTAATCTTACTGAGATTGCCATTTGTTTGCATCCATGCCACCAAAGTGGTCTCAATACAGTAAAATACAAAAAAAAAACCCCCAGGTATTTACTTTCTCATGCTTTTATTTCTTAAAATTGAACTTACTGAACTTCTTTGTGAACTACAAGACTGGTGTGTCACAGAATAAAAAAAAAACCAAACCTTCCAATCTAACTCCTTGTTGAAGACAGAAGCTCTCTGCAGTGTTGGCTTACTAGTTCCCCTTACAACAGTTCTGAACTGTTAAGATATTACTTGATTTTTGGTTTATACTTTCTGATGAAAAGAACTACACAGTCAACTGTCTCAGTAGACACTCTATGCCTGCTGATGTTGTGATTTTAATAATCACATACTAAGCAAATAGATAAAACACAGGTACATAAGAAAATGAAGAATGGAATAGCAGCATGTAAGACAAATTCCAAACATGCAGCCTTCTAAGCTGATGTTTAGTAACTCTCCCACAAAACCTTCCATAGCTTCCCAGAAACTATTCCCTGACTATCGTCAGTTCAAAGACTATAGTGGAGGAAAATGCCCAGTACTCACCACTACGTGGACGGTTCTTCCTCAGCCGGTAACAGTCCAGACAGACCCCAAAACCACACTTCCGACAAACCCAGTGAATATTGAAGAGTGTTGTCTCACATACATCACACATCTCCCTCACACCACGTACTGCTCGCTTCCATGCCACCTTCTCTATAGAAAGAAGCCACACTACGAATTATTGCTCTGACATTTTGCATTTCTCCCACCTAATTTGAGAATATCACAGTAACACTGATAAATTCACAGCAACATGACCTGAAGGCAGAGTATAGAAACGCATACTTTTTACATTCATAGCCCCCTTCTTTGAGCTGCTAGTCCAGTGAGACTATTAAAATTCCCATTTCTAAGAATTGGTAAGGTCAGGTATCAAAATGCACACTACAAGGAAAAGCAGCATCTTACAGTGTTCTGTAATAACTGAACTTAATGGAGCACTAATGGAACTTACAGCAAAATTACAGATCTTCTGCTAGTTTTATGAACAAGTGACATCAATATATAAAACCATAAAGGAATGTGTATTTAGTTTCACTAAACAGATCTCTCTCAACTATTCAGATTCTAAACCAACGTATCTGCCAAGGAAGGGGCTCTCCAAATGGCTGCCTTTGTATATTCCAGAAACTAAAGGGAAAAAAATCAGATAGTTAGTTATTCATGTGATATGCTAAACTGGCTTTTTTTTTTTTTTTTCTCACCCCTAAACCCTTTCCCCTCTGAAGTGGAAAGCTGGCAACTAATTGCTCAGCTAAGTCCTTGCAGGCTGAATTAAGGTACTGCTCCCTCCCTAGAAAACCCTGAGCTTTTACATGATGTCCCTGGAGCATCACGTAAAAGGATAGGAATACATCAGACATCATGTAAAAGGATAGGAGTATATCAGAAAATCTGTTCACTAAAGCATAGCTGGTCAGGGCGGTAGGTGCCTTGGCTTATTTCTATTTTCTTAGGAGCATGAGCCAGCTGATTTCTGCATTTAGTTATTGAAAAAACAATTTAATGTCTGGGAAAGTTACCATTAGCTTCCTTGGTGGTAATGTTGCACTGATCCAAATAAAGCCTCAAATACTGGTCCCTCAGTTACATCCCCAAGAGGTAAATATAGCCTCTCCTTGGATGAGCAGGAAAAACATTTCAACAAGAAATTATATGACATTTTCAATTCTATTGCACTGCATTGTACATGCATTATACAGAAAGGGTGGAAAAAACCCATGACAAGAGCCCAAACTTACGATGTGGCTCCACCATCATCATTGCCTCTTTCTCTGACATAACAAGCTGGCAGAACTGGTCCCCAACATTGGCCAGGATATATTTGGAAGTTTCTAGATCAATCCCCTCTGCAGGGGAGGAAGAAGGAATCCATAGGCTCATGGCATCAGGGTCACTTTGTTGTGGGTTCAAGAAACCTTCTACTCGTAGTATACCTTTCCGAGTAAATACCAGCCTGCAGGAAATAGGATGGGGTAATTGAGAAATTGCTCAATCACCTTTAATTAACTTATAATGACATCTATATCAGAACAGAAACCCAGAAAGAGGGGAAAAGGCTTCAGCTAGAGTGCTATATTCTACAGGCAATACACTTATGCAAATCCCAGTAACACAGAGAATAAAGCATACAAAGCTGTGGCTACAGCACCCATTAGAATGAATCCCAAGGTCCTAGTAAACACTGGTGGGAAATTCCATTTAAAAGAAATTGCCACAGCTTGCTAAATCCCACTTCTCTATCTTATTAATAGAACAAGATGACAAAATTCAATTTGACCTGCTGCATGACACTGCTTCCAAATTTCTGAATGGCTGTCATTCTCAATTTTAATTCATGAGGAAGTTTTTCCCAACTTTGAGAAAATTGTATTTCAGTTCTGGCTAGAGCTGCCAGCACTCGGCAACTCTTCTAACAGCTCACATTATGATACATGCAAAATCCCTGTCATGCTGGTCTCCACACAGATGAATCACTTCTGTTTTACCAGTAGCTGTTGACCCTCTTAATCCTTGACTGGTAAAAGGTGCAAAAACATATGACAGAACCCTAAGCATCTTCTGTCAATATCAAAGGTAACTTCAATTTTGAGCAGAAACCATCTTATCTTTAACCTCAAGCTACATTAATTTTTAACAAGTTTAGGAAAAGAAGCAGCATGCTTACTGGATGCGTGGCATACTAAAAATTCTCTTCATCCTTTACATACCAGAAAGTCAACTAACTACTTTTGGGAAAAGATGCGTAGCACTTGCTAGAATAGGCAGTTAAGGAAGATGAAGAGAAACACGGCACATTAAAGAAGCGTAAGACACGTACGTAGCACAGCGGGAACATAGACAGTGCTCTACTCCTAAAAATAAGTCCTGTACTCAACAGAGTATGGTCAAACATTAGCCTCATGCTGTCAATGTTTAGTTACTTGTTGAGTGGATTAAAATTTTACCTTTGCTCTGAATGCCTTATGAAGTAGGGAGAGTTATTGCATAAAATTGCTACCCAGAAGTAAATTTCTACCCAATAAAGCAAATTCAACTTCCTGAGGCTGTACCTGGAGGCTTTCTTAGTATCCTATAACTTTATCTTTGAAAAGCAGCTCTTTCTGGCCCAGTGAGGGAATTCCCGTCAGGTTATGCAGGGAAATGCAAGACACTCAAAACCTTCATTATTGTACCCAAGCATATTTAGTAAGTAAAACATAATTACTTTGTGCTTGGACATGGCCCAAGCTCTGCACATAGACTACATATGAAGAAAGGAAGAATTTGAGCACCTCCGGAAATGGAAGAAGCGACATGCCACAGTTGAGTCATCCTGCTCTTGCTCCTTAAATTTGCGGTACCGCTCCAGACGGCACTCCCGACACTTGTGCAGATGTGGAGCTACATTGATGCAAGAGCCATCCTGGAGAAAAGGCTCACCCGACTGCTTCAGCTTCCTCACCTTACTCATATCTTTCAGCACAGACTGGCCAACTGGGTGAGGCAAAGTAGAAGTAAAAATCTATTAGTTAACTACAACAGCAAAAGGATACCAGCTCCAATAATCATCTTTTCAGAGAACTGTAAGTTCATACCCATGTAAAACCAGTAAGTCTGTTCAAGCCTGCAGCATACCACACTTCTGTCCTGACACACATGCTTAAACATTTATCAAAGTGAACACCAAATTCACATACGAGAAGCATTAAGCTTCAGTCTTGTAAGCATCCTGTGAGCTGCCTACTGAGCAGGAATGAGGTTTACAACTGTGGTTAGTTTACACAGTTCATTACACAGGAGATAACCCAGTATCCCACCTCCTTGTGCTTCCAAAACATCATCTGCATTCAAGTCATCACCTTTTAGGGGAGCTGTGCGGGGCCGGCCCTTTGGGGTTTGCTTCCCCTTTCCTTTACCCAGTAGTAATTCTGCATTGCGCTCCGCATTGGGGCCTAGCTTTGCCATCAAGTGGTCTGGGATACCCTTCATACAAGCCTTAGCTTGCAACTGGTCTTCAGAGTCACTCAAATCTGACAGATCACTGTTTGTACTGGAGTCGGAGTCCTGTTTGGATGTTAAGCTCCGCTCATCTAGTGAGAACCTTTTCACAGCTTCAAAAGGGGCTTTCTTCTCCTGTGGAAACTCTACCTGTGAAGAGAAAAGGGTAGGTGGATGTCTACCAAACATATTAGAAAAAGTTTTCAGAAGAGGATTGTCCTGCTGCCCAGGCCCGACAGCTGGTTTTTCTTCCGTTGGGCTGGAGGAAAGTGTGGGCATCTCGATAGGCTGTGTCAGGCTGCTGCTTGGTGAGGTGGAACGGCCATTCCCTACAGTGGAAGGGCTTTGAACACCAGCAGCAGCTGTTGAACCAGAAGCACTGGAGATCATCTTTGAGGAGTCAGTTGTTATAAACAAGGTTTTCTTCTTAGCTGAAGAGTCTGTAGAGGTGAGTGATTCCGGCCAGCCAGAAGCGGCCTTATGACCCACAGGTGTTGAGGGAGCACAAATCCCCGTCTGAGATGAAGATGCAAAGCCACTGAAAGGACTAAGTTCTGCTTTCTCAGCAAATGCCAGGAAAGGGTTTGAGGGTTCCTCTCGTGATAGCTTTGGGGGCTGTAAAAATAGGTTTTCATGACTATCAGTGGGACGAGTATTCAACAGGCTTCGTGAAAAGGCTGGAGTAAGAGTAGGCATAGATTCCATAGGCAGCTTCCGCTCTACAGAACTACCTGACTGGGCTGCTGGCCTACTGTCCACTGAAAGAATTTTACCTTTACAAGTCCCAGCACCCACACTCTCTGTACACTGCTTGAATGAGTCCCGACTAGAGACATCTTCAGTCAAGCTCTCTGAAATGACTGTGAAATAGTTACTGGAAGGAAGATTCTGGGACATGCACTGAAAAAACAAGTTCTTGGATGAATCAGAATCTTTCTGAGCCTCTTGTCCAGTACCACAGCCAAAAGGAAATCCAGAAGGTTTGCTTTCTGGAGCCATCACTCCATTTGATTGGCTCCTTCCAGCCCCAAATACCAAGGACTGGGAAGCACTTGGGAGAGAGACTCCAAATACAGAAGAAGCCAAAAGTGAACTTCGGGAATTCTGAAACAAAATTAATAAGCATTAGTCTATCATAAGATTGTTATTTGATTCAAGAATACTTTAATTCATCTCATTGTACCAACAGAATTGTGCTTACCCATCAGGAATAGAAATTTCCAGCAGACTTACTTACGACGAAGAAACTTCTTTAAAGATTCCTACCCACAAGCTATTGAAATTGAAGACACACAGAGAAAACTAATACTTAATGTCTTATCACATTTTGGAACAAATATGAGACACCAGACAGGTGAACTAATTAATAGGAAAGCAAGTTAGTAAAATAGACTGCTGATTATTTGAATTCAAATCAACAAAAAGGGAACCTTAATTGAAAATGCTTTTGAATACCCTTCAATATTTCACCCTCCCCCAAGAGCATTCTGATAAGTTTCACCTACTTAAGTAGCACCCCTGAAATAAGTAACTTAATTTGCAAGTTAATTAAACAAAGCAAGCCCCCTAGCAGTTAGCAGACAAACTATTCCTGATCCCTGGAAGCTACATCTGCTGACAGGTAGATGGATGCCTAGGACATGGTGCCTTCCAGGGAATAACTCAGTAGAAGTTAAGCACAAAAGGCTTAATTTTTATGACCATTAAATACAAGACAGTTTTGTAGATGGCAGATTTCTACTAGAACCATAACTGTGATATGGAATATTCACTTGCTCTCTTCTCAGTTGGTACTTGTTCAGATTTTCCAATTCTGACAATCCTACTGTAACTGATTACTTACTGTGACTAATTCCTCATAGAATCATTTAGATCAGCTCTACTCCTTTTCTTTGAGTTTCCACTTAGAAATCTGCTCATCATTAACACAATTTTATTTCAAGGTCATGTTAAATACAGCCACAGACTCTGCAACACATCCTACTGGTCACTCGTGTCCCTGCACACCTACTCCACTGCATACCAATGCAGTTTAGCTTGTTCCTCATTACCAATCTCCAGCTGTAATAACTTTCATAACCTATTAACAGTTCTTCCAGATATTAGAATTTCAGATATTTCCTTTTAGAAATAAAAATAATTTCAGAAAACTGAGTTCTAATAGTTTTTAAAGGAGTATGAATTTGAATGGAAACCAAGGTTGTGAAGTCATCTCAAGGACCAAGACACACTATGATACAGCAGACAGTCTGAAACAGCAGCATATGTGAACCATCTACAACACTCTTACTGATTTATGTCAGGTTCCCTCCCACAAAAAAAAGGTTTAAACTGGACTAGTGGTCTGCCTGCCAACTCTGAAGCCAAATCATTAGTGTTTTTAAAAAGTGATGTGGCATTGGAGAGAAGGAAAGAAGGACAGGTGGTACCAAAATTTCTCAGTACAATTATACAATCTGTAGTTGCTCCCAACTCTGAATTTATTTATTTTTTGGGAGTGGGGGATAGAAGAGCTCATATTACATTATATTATGCTCATTATGCAACACTCCTGCTTTCAACAATTCTATTTCTCCTTTACACCTTACCATCTAGGAATCTTTATCCCAACGTAAACATCTAACTTTTCCACCCTTTCCATTATCTAATACAAAAGACAGGGACGATAACAGTGCCTTAACATTGCCTCCTGGCAATCACACTGGACTGTCTTAATGTATCTCCAATTTTCTTTCTTCACTTTTTTTATACAGTAGATGGCAAGATTCTTTATTTTTGTTGTGTTTACTGAGGTGGGTTTCATTTTTGTTTTGTTTTTACAAACCTTCATTTGATTTATTTAAAAGTCTTCTACTTTCTTATTAACAGGGTTTCCCTTCTATTTTTTCCACTCTTTCCCTTGTAAACAAAGACATAACTAAAAAGTCTTCAAGCTACTTCCAGACTGAGTTCTCATCTCAAATATTTTAATTACTTCTTTGGATTAATCCTAGATAGTATACTATGCAACTGGCTCATTTTTCTACTATATAGGTAACACAGTTCTAACACACAGGACAGGCATCTGTTAAAGGTCCTCTAAATGTGGGTTCATAGTTTTTCTGGTTTTGAGGCTTTTTTTTTTAAGTAACGAACACTCAACTCATTGAGGATTTTCATGAAGATTTGTTTATATAAAAAGGCAAGAGATTTTAAGCAGGTTATCTTCTGTATGACACAATAAAATTAATTAAGTGCAGTGCTTAGTGTTATTTTAAAGCTGCATTTCTCAGATTAAGGCTGAATAAGCATAAGAGTGCTACAAAGTTATCTCTTACTATTCCTTCACCAATTATCATCATTTTCTTTTGAGTCATTTCTTAGGTCAGATAAGCAGATTTCTTTGGGAGGACACAGACTCATGAGAGAAAAAGTAGTTTTTTCAATTCCATAGGCACGCATTTTAACAGGTGTATGCTGCAGAACATCTGTTGCAAACATGGAAATCTCTCTAGGACATGTTGGATCATGAGCTACTCACCTCTCCCTGGGCTTGTGATCGGACTGTTTTCGGTTTCTCCTGTCCCGTAACAGCTGGCAAACTGGTATCAGAGATTCTCACAGTTGTCGGCGTCAAAGCAGTTGTAGTAATTGCAGTTGCAGAAGTCACTGTGCCTTGGCCAACCTGTTCCAGTGATTTTCCTGCCTCTTTACATCCAGATCCAACTAGTAATGGTTGTCCCGCCACAGAAGAAAATGGAGTGAAGGGCAATGGTGTGTCACCACCAACTGGCTCATCTTGGACTACTAGTGTTCGGCCATTCTCTTTGGTGTAAGTAGCAAAACGAATATTGCGATTAATCTGAGGAATAAATGAAGGCAACTGCTTGGCCCTTGGATCCAGTCCTGTTTCACTACTGGAGACTCCTTTCCAGGGACCTCTGCTTGCCTCACCTCCATCACTACCATTGCTATCTGCCTCACCCCTCTCCTTTAGCTTCTTTGTTGCAGGATCACAACCAGGATCTGATACATTTTTCCTCCTCCTTCCATCCTTTCCCTCCAGGTTTTCCTTCTTCTTTTTCCCTTTAGATGATGATTTAGCTGCTTTTAGACCCCCTCCCTATAATAGACAAAGACATGCAATCACTCAACAGAACAATCCAGATACCCATGCAAAGAACTTTTTTCTGTTGGAACAGAATATATGACAGTGCTCTGAAGTTTAGGAACACTTTATCACAAATTGAGACATCTAAAGAGAGATGCTGCTATGTGAGCACAAAACACAAGCATTAAGTGCAGTCTTGTCTGTTTTGTACTAGAGTAAGATTTGCACAAGAAATTCTTTAGCTGAGCTACCTTGCTGTAGCATGAACCACATCCTGGCAAATTTTGAGAAATACGTAATACTTCAGCAAAGCTCTTCATAATGTATGAATACCATCTGCAAACAAATTTTTGCTCCAAGTACAAATCCCATGACTTTTTTGATGTGCACGCTTTCTGTCCACTACACAAAGCCTACAATATTTAACTACAGGAGATAGCTTGCCCTTTAGCCTAGGGTAAAAATTCAGATTCAAATGCTATCATGGAACATCTCAACTGAAGCAGTGAAATCCCACAAACATACATGCCTGCTTACAAGGCAGAGCAGCCAGACGGCAATTTTTAGAAATGCCTTAAAAGGTCTGTGAAGCGGCACAGAGTGATCCTGTTAGAAAAAGGCAGCAACACTACACCTTAAAATGGAGTACAACCACCATGGTTATATTGCTACTGATCCCCACTCCAAGATCCATGCTAAACTTAGTAAACAGGCCTGAACAAAAAAAGAAGATTGTCTAAAGAAAGCTATGACCATCAAAATGGTAAACAAAATTTTCCGGTTCTAAGAGGAAAATTATTAAAATTATCCAAAGTCCACAGTCAACACTGCATCATTTTTAGTCCTTTCCAGTTTTACTTAGTTCACATCAAAAATTTTACAAAATTTCACACTGTATATACAAGACCTGAATGAACGAACTGCTGTACTACCTCGTTTGGAGAAGTGTTATCCATCACCACGTGAATCAGTCGAGGATCCACCGACTTTATGTCACCACTCTAATTTTTAAACAGATTGATAATGAGGAAGTAGGAGAAAGAAAAGCAGAGGTTAATTTTTCAATTCAAAATATAAGAGACCTAAGCATACAGTTACTGGGCAGGCCCTCTCCAATCTACCTTTTCTTACTATCTCACTTCCTTAGTAATATTACAGCCTTCTAGTTCACCTCCTATCCTTTATCTCCTTCTCTATTTCAAAAACTTTCTGCTATGATTCCTACCACTGTTTCCTTGTATATTTGCTCTATTGAGCATTCCTAAATGCATTCATTGCATTAAATACAGCTCTTGAATTTGATTTAACATTGTTCCATGCATATTCACTCTGACAGATGTAGGAAGGACTACTGGAAGAAGCACATCAGTTTAGCCTAAGTATCTGCATCAGTGTCTCCCCAAAAGGAGCAAGGAACATCCAATCTCTGTAACTGTCCTTGGAGGTTACTTTCTATTTCACAGTAAGTACACAGGAAGCTGTGTGCTTCCTACATGTATCTGCTGAATGCATGTAACTCCACAATTTCTATGCCTCTCCGAAGTACTATGCTGATTCACCATACACAGTATACTTTTTTCCCTGTGTGCCAGCAAGAGCAGTAGTCAAGACAGCAGGATTACTGCTCATTTAGTGCATTCAGTCTACACATGGAAGAGGCTACAGGGGCAGTGGGCATGAGACACAGGATAGGACCTGAAAGCCAAGACGAATGCTGCTGCTACAAAGTACTATGGACCCATTCCTAGTTGCTCCAGAAAAAGGAGCAGGCCACTGGCAAGACTGAACTACCTGTGAGACTGCACAGAGGCACATAATACAAACCAGTAACTCTAACAGTGCAGATTCTCTGCGGTGTTCACAGGTTTACTGATAGGAACAGGGCAAAAGTAAATAGCCTGAGCTAAAATACATAAATCAAATTTATTTATACTAAGACTTCATCTGCTTTGCTACAATTGTTTCAAACCACTTCTACAGTCTCTCAGATGGAAACCAAGAGAAGGCATAGAAGATCACAATGTAGGAGACCCAGAAGGTAGTTTTCTATGCATCAGAATGCTATCCCTTCTGGAGAGTCACTTCCAAAAATTTTTTTACAGCACTCACTTCCAGTGAAACTCTTACAGCTTTTTTTTTTTTTTTTTTTAAATGGAAGCGGTTTGGGTGACATCATTTATTCTGGAAAGTCATTGTAACAGGAAAAAATACTGTGAAATGCAACACAAATAATTACTCATCTTTTAAAGAAAAAACCACCCAAAATAACTAGTTTTGGCAAAGCTGTCATTCTCCACATATAGATATTGAGGAATGGTATTTTAGGAACACCAAAGCATTGCTTCATATTTTTACCTCAGTCATGGACACCTCCATAAGACGACTTATTGGGTCTTGGCGGCTCACGACACCACAGAGCCAGCTATTTTCATCCTCTGGTTGATAAACTTTAACTCTTTGGCCTTGGACACTGTAAGGACCTGGAAAAGAAGGACTTTGAGTGCCTTTTCAAAACAAGTTTTGTGTCATACTAGTTAAGAGCCATACAATAAAATGGTTCTGTGCACTTAAGTGCCAGATGGCTTGAAGTGCCATCTTCCAGGTGAAAGAAATTAAAACACCAGGGCTTCTGCTGCAAATCCTGTGTAAACAGGCAATTTATCCTAAAAAGTCAATAGGTCCTCATTGCTGTAACTCAAAGCTATTGTAAAGACAAAATGAATACAGTTTACCCATTAAAAAACCCAAACATGAAAGAACAAAATTAACTAACTCCTTTGACAAAACCAAGCTATGTGGGGGCTCCTTGCTAACTAAATTCTTTTGCTTTCTAACCTACAGGTTAATTAAGCAGCATCAATCCAGTGAACAGTCCCAGTACTCTGACTTACTCCAGATGTGTCAAGTCGCAGAAGGAAAGCTATGTGTTTCACAGTAGAAACATGTATTTGGATATCCAACATCTCTAAACCAACCAGTCTTAGTTCTTTCACACAGATAGCAGATCATCTACAGAAAGGTCTCCTCTCACCCTGCCCTTGCTCTCCACATCAGCACGCTGAACTTTCCTCCTACCCTAAGTCCAGACAAAACCTCTGCTAATCTTGGATCATCAAAATCCATGATCCAACAACCTGTACGTGACACAGCCAGAATTAGGCACTTTAGAAGAAGGCTTCAAACTGGACAATTCTTAAGCTACTTGCTCATGTAAGAAGTATTGTCCTCAGAATTTCTGTGAATACAAATTTTATTTGACCAAAAGGCACCAAATTCTCTTTAAGAATTACATCATACTTCAAATGTAAGACAGTAGTTTGTCTCTAGGGTGGCTCCCTGGCACATGAACTCTGGATAGAAATTGTTTTGGCACTTGACCAAGATGACCCAAATCTGACAACAAAAGCCACAATCAGGCTTAACCCTAATACACAATCCAGACAACAGATATTAACTCTATGCTGAGCAGCCATATCCACACATATACGCAACTTAAACAACTGATGTATTAATCATCAAAATGTCAAAAATTGAATTGCCTTTACAAGGAAAGTTCCTGGGGATCAGCAGCTACAAAGGAACTTCTGAATTTCCACAGTTACAAAACAGAACCATGGAAAAGGACCAACACTCAAAAAATTCAAAACTGAAGCTTAAAATAGGGAAGTTGTAAATAGATGGACATTGTCCTGCTTTAACTACACCTTAAGTGACCATTCCCAGTAGATATCTCTGGTTGTACCTCAGCAATTGTTTACCCATATCTGTGATAAAATAATCTAACTCTGTAAAGAACTTGCAAAATACAGAAAATTGACCTTCCAAATGAAACAGTAACAGATACTATTACTACCTTCATTCATGAATTCCAGCATAGTCTTACACCTGTTGCACAACAAAGTAGCTCTGAGACAGAAAATACATCTCACCTCTACTAAATATCTCCTGAAGCTTCTGGTCGCTGATCAGAGCATTGACAGATTCTCTTAGTGAAGGCTGTTCCTGCAGAATCTGATTTTGACTCTCTGTTCCCATCTGCCAAATACGAACACTTTTAACAAAGTATAATCTTCTAGGATAATAGAAACATTAGTTTTTACAAGACAACTCTTCTTGGACTACAGTCAGAGATTGACAAACAAGAAAAAAAAGTAAAATTAAGAAAAATATTACTGAACATGCCAGGAGGAATAAAAGAAGTAACTATGCAAAAGCTGTTGCAACACTTCCACTGTAATTATCAGCTACACAATGACAGCTAGCTCTCCAATTGAACAATATAGAGAGTATCAGTACTTTTTGCAAGCAAATGGATGTCAGTGTAAGGACAGGGAAACAAACACAAATGTGTGACGGCAGTGAAAGGAGAAAGATGGGTATGTTGGTGGAACAGTAAAAAAAAAAACAAACCCAAAACTAATCTGACAAGCACAGCACAAGGCTGTGCTTGTCATATATGTGAACATAGTTCAAATACCTGAAATAAACGTAATCCACTGGCATCAGACAGGAAACGTAAATGTCTGTCCAGAAGAAACTCCACTGGGACCACAGAGCCTAAGCCCAGCTTATCTACTAGAGGAGTGAAAGTCTGTGATGAACAACAAAAAAAAGAAGTTACCAAAATGACTGAGCACACATACAGGCCAGTAACAGTCAATTTCACATGCTATTTAGATTTTAAAAAATTAAAATTTTTATTTCTCAACTGACTGGTACTGCCCAGTGCTTGAGTTTTAATGTGAAATATTAGTCATTATGTCTAAGCTAATAATTCTTGCATTACAAACAGGAATTACAGACAACTGGATCCACTTTTTCACTAAATCTTAAGGCGGAAGTTAAAACACCTGGGGTGATATTTGGTTTTTCATAGGTAAGCACCTTCTGATGCTCAGGTTAAAAAAAAAAAAAAAAAAAAAAAAAAAAGCTTTGGTTAAGGTTTTAAAAAAAGCTTTGGTTAATAGTTCAAACTATCTAACATCTCAGATATAGCCTCATGAAAAGAGTGGTTTTATTCTTCTACAGAAGTTAGCTGTAAGGAAGTTATACACTCTTTATTAAATGAGAGCATTTTTGGCTAGTATTTTGTGAAAACCTAAAGTTCATAGCAAGGGAACTATTGATGTTCAAGATGCAGAGCAAATCACTAAAAACACCTAGTGAATTCAGAAACCTTGTAATAGTAGAATCAGACAACCTTATAACATAACTTGCTGATGGAAGAGGAAGTTGCTAACCAGAGTCTTTGAAATGTGTTATTTGTCTCATGCTTAAACTTGCATGATTTTAACACACATATTCATGACATTTTCCCTTAACAGCTCTCATCAAGTTTGTTTACGCTCCACTGTCCCGTACACAACAGTATAAATATAAAAATTTATTTTCTCAGTTTATGCAAAACTACCTCCTGAAGGCAAACAGGACTACAAAAAAGAGACAATGAAGAATGAAAACACATTCGTAAGTGATATATCTTCAACAACAACAAAAAAACCCCACCAAAAAACCCAACAAAACCCATCATCCCCCACACTCCTGAAACATACCATCCCCTTTGTAATGCTAAGTAGCTGTTTTCCCATTGCAAATATGTACTCTGGTGCTTTGACTAACTCCAATCTGCATTCCCATGCAGTTATCTGGGTAAGCCTGTAGAGAAGGCTTCAATGCCCATGTGGCTGTCCACAGTACAGAGGATAGAAACATTTTTTCAGCAAGCCTACAGGTAAAGCTTGAGTTGTAGTGGAAATAATCTGGAATCATTACATAGTCAGCATGCAGACTGTGGTAACAGCCTCAAATCACTCGAATTTTGACAGATTTGGAAATCAACTGAAAGACCCTGATCCTGTGTAAAAACAGTATCCCAGATGAAACTAACTGCAGTTCATTCCTGGAGACAAGCTGGAAATACACTAAAATGATAACTTTGCCTATGGAAAAAACACTCTCTACTGTAAGTAGAGTCTCTGCTGTAAAGGTCTGGTTTTCTTCTGCCTTAGGCCAAGTGCAATAAAGAAATCCTCAGAGAAAAATGCAGTGATGAAATTGCTGCTATGAGCCCAAGTGCCCATTTAAGATATTAAATTCAAATTCTACCAAGGCACACAATCCTTGACAGGAAAAAAACGTTTCAATGTACCCATACACAAAATGTATTAAAAGCAGAGAGGAGGGCCCCAAGCAGTCCAAGGACTGTGGGAGGAGAAAAGAAACAAAAGAAGGGGCAAATAATAAAAATTAAATGGGACAGAAAATAAAAATTAGGGAAGGATTCCCACATATAATGATCTTTCTTCTCCACAAGCCACTAAGAGAAGAAATATATTAGGAATGCTCTTCACTATATACTACTCATCAGGATGTTTCCAGAATGGGTATATTCAGATATGCTACCCAAAATACACTGGGTTTGTTTTCAAGTGTCATGACACGTAACTGCCATGTAAATAGCAACACGGTCAACCACATCAAGAAACATGAGAAAATTTTACGTCACGTTAGTTAATGCTGGCAACAAAACTGAAATAAAATTTTTAGATTACGAGTGGCCAACTTATGGTTTACACGTCAGGCACGGCACACAGACTATTCTCTTCCCAAAGATGCCTTCTCGTAAACCTATTTAATTGATGCAACAGCCTTTAAGATACAGAGCTCTGGAGAGTGCTTCGTAAGACCAAAAGGCTTACTCTCACAATTCAGAAAAGCCCAACACATATAGTTTTAAACCAGGGAAAAATAATCTTTTCAGATATAGAACACATTTCTTCAGAGACTAACTTGTAAATATCACTTTCCTGTACAATATGCCATAGAAATTTCTGGGGCAGGAACTGGAAGCATACTGCCCATACATACTCTCCAATGCCTTCCCGAAGGCACTATTAAGTGCCAGTTAAGAAACTCCTATTACTAAAAATCCATCCCAAAGAATTTTTGAACCTGCAAAATGGTGGCCTGTACAATATCCAAGCCTTGAGTTTCACAGTGGAGCTGATTAAAACCTCTGAGGATTTAAGGGCTTCTGGTCAAATACTCACCAGTGCAGGCCACTGTGCCTGTGAGATTCGAGTCCCCTGAAGCATAACTGGATCATTTCGAGGTGCCCAAACCAATGATCCTTCCAGCAGCAACACTATAACTTCTTCAGCATGGACTTTCACCCACGCATGTTGGTTCCAGTTACAGCCATCGAATTCCACAAAGATCTGGTTAAAAAAAAATTAGAAGGTATTTCACCTCTTTTCAGGCACTTACTAGAAAATAATATTCCTACAATCCTTACAGAAAATGAGAGAGCAACTTCAGTAAGAAAAATCAGGATAAGTATTGAAATGCTAATACTGAGAATACACCTACATAGCTATGGGAATCAAACTAACAATTACTAACCTATGAAAAATTATTTATCCCCAAACATACATCACTGGCTCAAAACACTGTGTTTTCCTACACAAAATTAAAGACATGAAAATTGTTCATCCCAAAATGCAGATGATGATCCAATGCAAGCCTCTTTCACAGTAGGATTTTTTAGAGAATTTCAACACTCAACAGACAGCCTGTATCAGTATGGTTAACTGACATTCATGTTTCACCCTGCAAGGTTTGTGTTCGCAAAATCCACTCTAAATAAGAAGCTTTGTCTTGTACACTACTAAACTCCCTGAACAAATGCAGATATTTTGGATGGCATAAGATTACCCAGAATTACCTACTTGCCAGATTTTTAATAACCTTATTTAAAAGTGTAACAACATGAATCACACTACAAATCTAAATCACTATTCTGAGATGATATCCTCTTTTTTTCCTATCACAAAGGACAACTGTTAAAGTCATTTGAAATTACATGGCAAGAATGCTGAGGTTACAAATCTTATTCCATGTCCTAACAACTGGAGCTATTAAGTGTTCAAAAAGTCACATTCCAATCTCTCATCTACAGAACTTACACACTTGCCAAAGATAATCCAACACGTCAGACGAACAGCAAAAAATTACTAATGAGTTAAGGAACACCTTAAGCTGGACAGTCAAAATAAGGTTTTGTAACCATTACAAAATCACTGGGAAGTGACAAGGCACTAACCGGAGACAGACAGCTCTCTGCTTTACCAATAAACCGTATTAAAAGAAGTATAAGAGACCACTTACTCCTCTACCCCATTCCTCCCTACAGACTCAAAAGCTCAAACCCCAAGGGAAGAATATGAAGTAATGCTCTTGATGAATTCTTGAACTCCATTACTGCTTAAGCTGCCCTGCTGAGAAACAGTACCAGACCTTCCAAGATATGCTTCCATCAATTCAGTAATTTTCAGCAATACAGTGGAAACTAGACTGAACACCTTTCCATTTTCAGTGGGCCTATAGCTTTCTTAATATTATACTTGTGCTACTTTTTCAGTAGTCTCTACTCAAAACACTTTGTGTCCCAGGCCTCCTAACTTCCATGGTATTGTAGAGCTTCCCTACGCATTAAAACAATCATCTCTCATTACTTCTGTTCCACGCAAGAAAAGCAGTACTGTCCCTCCTGTGACACATTGAGTTATTCTGCCATTAGCATGTACCATTTACTTTTACAATATTAGGAACAGACTAAGATAAAGCTCAACAGGTCTTTAATGATCCTTTTCTAGTAAACATTTTGAGAAAGAGGATAATACCGGCTTCCATTGAGAAGAGGCAAAGCTGTTTTCTAATAGCAGCATAGTTTTTCCTCAGGATTTCTTCTAGGTGCTCTGAAGATGGGACAACAACTAGGATTGACTTTTTTTTTTTTTTGTGGATTAACCACAATTAGATTACTCCACATTATAGCAAAGTAAGAATATCTAAGAGCTACTCTCTGTAACCAAAATTTCACAGGGGAAAAAAATCCAAAAATCTTTCAGAGGCTTTAGTTGACCAGAAAAAAAAATAAAACCCAACATAACCCACGCTTTCAAATTTTATATTTCTTGTCTATTCCCAAGATTTCTGCCCTAGAAAGGTGCAGATATTCAACTACACTTTTGTATTTCTGTAAGCCCAATGTGAGACTACAGGCTAGTAATTGAAACCATCCTTATAGGACACGATGAGAAAGGACAAACTTAGGTAGACCAAAGAACAGAAAATAAAATTTTCATAGCCTTTATCACACCTAGTCCACATTATTACCTTAGAAGAGTATTTCCTAAACAGTGGCTGACTGCTTGGTGCCGACTCATCACTTCTTCTGATAGAATGAATTTTAAAAGAACTCTTTTCTGGTAGTATATCATTGCTATTGTCACAGCAGCACTCATTATGCATAGAAGAGTCTGTGAAAACACTGAACGTCCCATATTACTCTAAATTCTGCCTCGACTATTTTACATAGTACACATTTTACAGTTCTTGCATAGATTTTTGAGAATGCACTACTTATAGACAGCTACACCCCTGAAACAGTATTAAATGGAAGGTTACTGACGAAAGGAACTGGGGAGAGAACTGTAGTGCTGAATGAAGGCGATGAATTCACACACCAATGAAAATCCAAGAGTACTGATGACACACATGTCCAATGCAATCTACTACAAGAACGGCTCTTAGGCTGGATCTTAACCCTGACGTGCTTCCACAATTCAGGTAGTCTCAAACACTTGACACATTTCCTTTTTGAAGAAATCCCTCCAAAAAAGGAGGTTTTTCTTTCCTCCTCCTTGAAAAAGTTAGGCAGAAGCTAGAGTACATAACCTCAGCTCTTAACTGCAAACGCAGGGTGCCAGGCCCCCCAAGTTTGCAAAGCCAAACCCAGCCCACTGCTTTCTGCTGACAGCCGTAGGTGCAGTTCTACAACAAGGCCAAAGAAAGAGTATCACTAGAGGAGGGATGTCACGGAAACAGCTCAAAGCTCGAACTCTGCAAACAAGCCCAAAGCACTTACAGTAACTACTAATTTTTTAAAAACTAATTATAAACAGAACCAAAGCTCTTCACAAACACAGAACCTCATTCCTGCTACCATGGGTCACTATTATCAGACACAGCCCTCCAAAGCATGCCAGCACTTAAAACAAGTGCCTGCAGAACTGACACCTGCAAAGAGAAACTACCAATACAGCTCAAGAGCTCTTTTTAGGATCTCCACCCAAGCATTTCACTGAGGTATACAAGAAATAAACCAGACAAACGCTAAAGAGTGCTTAAATACATTACATGAAGCTCAAATTTCTACAGCTAAAACCAAAATCTGAGACAAAATCAAATGGATGAACCTCACTCAAAACTCAGCCCTCAATAAATATTTTCATATATAAGTCACGCTGATCGAGAATATTTAACATCTTCCAGGAAGAAAAAACAAAACGAAACCCCCCAAAAACCCAAAACAACGCTTTGAGGTTATACACAGATACATCAGAACCAGAAATGTCCCAGACGTATTTGTTTCACATGAATGCTACTTCCAACCACCGCACCGGCGGTGCCGGACCCCTCACATACCTGCCCGGTCGCTCCGCCGCTGTGCTTGCCGCAGGCTGGGCCCGCTGCTCCCAGCCCCGGAGCGCGTCCCGCGGGCCCGGCGCTGCAGGAGTTCTCGGGCCGCCGGCACAGTTCGGCCGCGGCACCCCGCCCGCCCCCAGTGTAGCCTGGCCCGTCCGCGGCCCTCGCGGGAGGCTCGACCCCCGGCCCCGTCCACGGTACTGTGCGCCCCACTCCCGCCCCGGGCCTCACCGCCAGGTCCTGGGGCACTGCTCCACTCATGGCCCTCACGGTGCCGCTCCGCCAGGCCCGTGCGGGCAGCGCAGGCCCCGGCTCCGACCCCGCTGTCTCGCCCTCGCTCGGCCCCGCCGCCAGCAGCAGCAGAAGCCGCTTTCCCACGGGGGAGGCCGCCGCGTCCGCCATCCTCGCCGGGCAAAGCCGCCGCCGTCGCTCGAGCGCTCCGGCCGCAGCCGCCGCCGCCGCCCGAGGCACCGAGAGGCTCCTGCCCCGCGCTGGGCCCGAGCGCCGCCCGCCGCCGTCCCGGCGTGCACTGCGCGATCGACCCGGCCCCACAAGGCCCCGCGCGGGACGGGCGGGCCCCGGGCGCTCGGAGGGGCCGTCGGGAGGGACGAGCCTCGCGGCGGAGCAGAAGGTCGATCGGTGGGCACGGGCCTTGTCTGGGCAGAATCGCTCACGACCGCCAACTTCGAAACCGGGAATTACCGCAGAAATCAAAGAGTTTTAAGCTAAATTTCAAGGTAAACACACAGAAGAACCACTGCCCGCGTCTCAGGCTGGATTCCACAGATAGCACGAGGAACTGCTGCCGGCCCCAGAGGACCGGCAGCGCCGCACAGGGCGGGGTGCTTCGCTTTCCAGTGAGGCAGATTTTGCAAAGGGGGTGTATTTAGGAAGTAATTAAGATACAAAATCAGTATGTGAATGAATTCAGCTGTCATGATCAGCTAATACACCTGAACAGTTATCATATAGCATAGCACAATGTCCTAAACCTGCCCGTTTTCAATATGAACCACAAAATACTTAAGTATCCCACAGTTAGAAGAATGACATGCGATTTTATATCTGTTTCTGCTTGTGCAGTAAAGGCACAGTAGCAGTGATATAAACTGGAATGAGGAGCAGATACTATACTCCATACCAGCACAAGGATATTCTTGTAGATGTAGGTTGTTCTGTTGCATGTATTGTTTCTTCACTCTACCAGAGTCCCATTTGACACTGAATTAGCAACAGCAAAGGCAAGTTGCTTGCTTTCACTTTCATTTATTCAAATGATTGTGCCCCGTTGTTTTAAGCAGATGACATTTCCTCTTTGTTACTTTCTAGTTAGAGGGATGCAATGTACTGACTGGAACATGGGTAAGGCAATGCTCAGTACCAATTGAACAACTACACAAAACTTCAGAATATCAGCAGCATCAGCACTCAGTGCTCTCCTCCTGTGCTGTACAGCATCTCTGAGTTTTGATTTACTACACACTAGATTTACTAACTCCCCACCCCTGTTTAAGTACAGTACCTACATGAAACATTACTGAATGATAGCAGAGGCATTGTATCTTGAATCTAAGTGAGTGCCATGGTAAATTCAAGATTAGCACTACATTCTTTGAAGACCAGTCTTTGCCCTCTTAAATTTCTTTACTGAAACAGAAAGATCATCAGCTGTGCACCAGAAACAGTACCACCATGTGAAAGATTCCAAATGCTCCCTTGGCCCTTCCCATTGCACCAGCTCAGATTCCCATTGCTGTGACAAAGCAGACCAGCATTTCCCATTTCCCAAGCACAGTGCTGGATATTCCAACAGCATACAGCACCAGGTGGGCCAACAGTGATAAAACCCACCAATACTAGGGGTTTCCTAAGTGTTATTAATGATTGACTCAGACACCATAAGCCATAAAGCATGAAGTAAATCCAGTAACAACTTTTCTATGCTAATTCTGTTGTCACAACCTCTATTACAAGTTAGAAAAATTAGTTTCATGAGCTGTGTGTTAATTTCAAATACTATTTTACTGTGAAAGGGTAAAGACAGTTACTGCTGTTAAACTACATACTTAAATGGCTGCAAAACCAGACTTCACAATTTCAGCTTGTGAGAAATCAGGTAAGTAACCACCAACCTACATCCAAAGGTATCCCTTAAGTACTGAAGATGGCTTCTTCTCCAGACTGCCACCTGCACAGCTTTGACTGATGGTCAACGCTACAGCATACAAAGAAAGTAATTTGCCAGAGTGGCTGATCCAGTGACCGATTTTGTGATATTTACATAATTTGAGAAAAATGGGACTGAAGTGGACACTCACCTGTACAGGTTTTCAACCCTCACTTTCATTACTGTATCTAAGGCTACCCCTTCCACAGACAGCAGCCATGTTCTTTGGAGGACTTTATTAAAATATATCCAAGAAGTAATCAAACATTTTCTAATGAGCCAGGAGAGAACTGAAGTGAGGAAAACATCTGTACAGAGGACAGTGCTGTAAGTTTTTGTTTACATGCTTTATTTCAATGTTTCACAGTTTAATCATTGTCTACAAAAATATATTTCTGAAACTCTGAGTCCTCTATAAAAAAGGCTGGTCAGCAGCAGTGACCCTGACAAACAGAATGTACCTTGGGATAGTGTGAGCACCTCCTGTAAGCAGATTAGTGCGGCTAGGGAATTCCTGCCTCACCCTGGGAGACTTCTGTTCTTTGGGATTAAAGCTCTGCACTAGTTCTGAAGGAAGGCATTTAAAAAAAAAAGTCAAAGGTTCTGTATACTGCACTAACCTTGGGAGGGGGTGCTGCAAGTTCAGTGTATCACACAACAGAGTGCTAACAAAGCACTTGGCACTCAGGGAAAGAAGACCTCAAGATGCTTTAATACCGGTAAATTTTTCTTTTGAGTTATCCATTCAGAACAGCCTTTGTCTGGTGATAATAGGTTCAGCAGAGGTACAAACGGCACACAAGCAGAGTAATCCTATAAATGCAAAGAGAGTCCTTCTTTGAGGACAAGATGAGGGCTGTGTTCATTTTCACCTCAACGTTTTCTGCTGTGGCTTTAATCAAGGGGAAAATTACTGTCATATCCAATAACAAGCCTACATCATGTTGGATAGAACAGAGCCACTATCAATGCTGTCAGCTTCAACGCCTTGGTACCCATAACTGGAAATATTTATTACATCATCAATCGTTTAATTCCTATGCTTACTAGTCACTAGCGTATCTAGCCACCAAAAATATGAATGGAGAAACTCAAGTTTCCCCCAAATGAAATCTTTCTACTCTTCCTCTGCTCAGTTATTTGACTGACTATAGAGATACTTGCAGTTAAGAAGAAAAAAAAAATAAATTTCCTCTTCTAAAAAAATAAATCTATCTTGCATTGTGCTCTAGAAAAGACAAGGTCAATGTACTCTGTTCCTCAAAGCTTGTAACTAGAAGCCCCTTACCACAATATAATCTCAGACCTGAACCCCTAAGCAGGGCAGGAATTTTCAGCATCAAATAAAAAGTAGTTATTGACAGACTGCTTCCCTAATGTGGTAATAGAAGATGAGCTTTCTGAAAACTTTTCCACACCTGCCTATCAGAAGATCTTTCTGAGCCAGCAGCTTGTGAAATCTGAATTTCTTAGAGATTAGAGAATTCAGGAAGGTGCTGATGGTTATTTTAGGTACATCTGCAATCAATGGGCTTCTGAACTCTAGGCTTTTATTCAGAAAAAGTTCTCCTGTAACTCATGCCTACCACCAGTCTCAGTCTGATCTGCTAAACCTGAGCAGCCAAGGAGGTATATGAATTTGAAGTAGAATCAGAATCATCCACAAAAACACAGAAGCCAAGAAACTTCACTGAGACAAATACCTTATCAAAAAAAGACACTCAGCACTAGAAAACTAGTATTATCTCACTAATACTAAACAGCTAAAGTGTAAAATTTGTAAAAAAACACCTGAAGTTTACTTCTTGACTATTTTCCTTTCTTGAATTGCTGGGGGGAGTGGAGAAGGGGAGGAGAAAGGAATGAATCACTGTATTAGTAGTAAGCCACTATAGAGAAGGCAGTATTGGATAAAAATTTTAAACCAGGAAAAAAAAATCTGAGAACTTAAGTTATTCTGAAAGCTTTCCCTACCTTCCTAAACTAAATAGCCTAAACAGAGGATTTTGTCCATACTTTAAGTTGTTTTTCCAGTCTGTTCCCATCTGTTCAGCTTCCAGTCACAGACACACAACAGAGAGAATAATCAAGAGAGGCAGAGAAACCCACACAATAGGGTATGCCTCCCATATAGCACCTACTTTAATATATCCAAACAACATGAACAAATCAATCAGATATTGTTATAGCTTGTGCATGGAAAGGCTATAACTGAAGTGTAACAAGATGAAATTAAAGGAAGACATGGAATTAAAGAAAAATCTTCTCCTGTGGAACATCTTTTGCCGAAGACTTCACACCCCTCAAAGAAGCAATTCATATTCAATCATTTGTGAAATGGAGAAGACTTGCCAGCAACAATGCTGCCTTGGCTTCAGGTGTAAAACCAAGAGTATCACTTCTCCTTTTAGTTTCACAAAGCCTATTCATGTAAAACAAACTGCTGTCTTGCATTGCCTTGCCCTGCCCTAGAGATGCAGTATATCATAGAACATGCTGAGTTGGAAGGGACCCATCAAGATCATTGAGTCCAACTCCTGGCCTTGCACAGGACACACCAAGAATCCCAACATGTACCCGAAAGCGTTGTCCAAAAACTTCTTGAACTCAGATGGGCTTGGTGCTGTGCTAGCCTCCCTGGGGAGTCTATTCCAGTGCTCAGCCACCCTCTGGGTGAAAAACTTTTTCCTGACTGTTAAAAGCTGCCTTCTCCACCAGCACATAAGTGATAAGTGGGACGTTACTTCTACCTGATGCAATTACGCAAAAAGAAAAAAAAAATCTGTATCTTAAAGCTTAGAATTCTAGTGTGATGGATCCCTTGTGGATAAAGTCTGCCATAGACTACGAGGTACTTGTGTGTGAGGAACCAGCAACTGCAGCTGCACATTATTGCTACTCGCTGTCTCTCAGTGCATGCTTTTCCTATTTCTCCATTTTCTTATCTTATCCAAGTTATAGACTCCAGAGTAAACAATTCTGAAGCCTCACAAACATGGTGGCCACCAAAACACATTTGATTACATTTTAATCCCTTCCAAACTATTAAAAAAGCTGGCTTTGACACTGTTACTTTTAACTTCAGGCCTAGGAACTGCATAGAGAAAACTTGGTATGGTCAAGAACTACCAGTGCCTGCATTATGCCTGTTCTCACAGGAAATATTAATTAAAACAAGCAAAGTAACACACAGAGCTTAGCCTGGCTGCCTTCTGTCAAGGGCATAATGAAGACAATAGTCACAACTTCTTCAATTCACTAATATTTTTTCTAATATTCCCCATGGCTACTCTTAAAAGAGGTTCAGCCAAATTAAATTTAAGCTGCAAGTCACAACTGAAAAGTGTGCACTTAAGTTCAGAATACCGAGGACCATCCCTGATCAGGTGGCTTCACTTGGATTTTCAAGCACAAAGACAGTTCCCTGTCACAGACAACTGAAGCAGATACATGGGAGAACTGATTCATTAAGCCAAGGGGAGGCAAGGTCACTGCTGCCATGCCCCACAGAAGGAGAAAGATTCATTAAGAAATTATAACTAAAAGGTTACAAAATAAAGGCAAGAGCTAAAGTCTGAGGGCAATGAAATGCATTCTCCTGTCCCATGTGAACAGGAAACAGTGTCTGTAGGGTGTTAAAGAAGGTCCTAGGAGGAGATGCCCTCCTACTTTTTTCTGCTGTCAAAGGAGAGGAGAGAAACACGCTGCTATTGGTCAGCAGGAATCTCTCTGTCTGCATCCAGTTTGCTCGTCTCTCCTGGGGAAGGGGTACGTGGTGCAGAGTGAGAAACAGGAGGGATCCCATGAGCTACAATCCCTTCCACTACAGGTGGTTCTGGTAGCCCAGGGTTGGCTACTCCCACTACTCCTGGAGGAAACCTAAAACCAACAAAAACATAGAAATTACAAGCTTGTCCAACAGAGTTATTCAAAGGAAAAGGAGCCATGCCCTCAGACGTGCTGAAAACAAATTCCTCTTTCTAACAGAAACACTCTGAGACAGAACACAGGAAGTCTCCAGAGCTGAAGAGTAGCAGTGGTATCCTAATGCCAAATGACACCTGTTTGCAGACAGACCCAGACAGTCCCAGGTCACATACTAAGCATTTGAAAACAGATGCAAAATTTATCTCCAGTTGAAAACATCGTGAGGCACTCTATGAAGGCACATGGAGTGCTAGGAATTCCCTCCCCATCCGCAGGAGGAGTGTAAGCTGCAGTTATCCTTCACTGGGCTCCAAGACAGAAAAAGTAAGAATCTGAACTAATAAAACAGCTAGATGCAAGATAGAAAATAAGAGAGTGACAGTCATAAATTCCTAATGAACTATTCTTCCATCACTTCCATTCTGCTTCCCTATGCCCTCTCCATAAATACATCTTGACTTCTGCAGATGTCTCATAGAAGGAAAGAAAACATATTTCCTACTTTGCAGATGGGAGACCAACAGAAGGCAAGCAACCTGCCCACAATCACTTAGCTGGCTTGTAACAGATAAACTCAAATACACTCTTGTTTAGACTACTGAACAAATCCACTGGACAGTATCTCAGTAATGGTCCATATCTGGGCTACATATAAGAACTGTGCTTTGTTTATATAGCCCTAATGATATGCACAATTTCTAATGCAGAGTTGCAGTCCTTTTTCAGGACATTTAGCAGGCTTTCTTATATTAAGGTACCTCTTGGGCATGTCTTCCAAGGACTTGGAAATATTGACCAGTACGTGGCTGGAACTAAATATGCCCAAGTACATGTTGAATACTCGTACAGCTTTAAAAGTACTGGTGTTAAGTTTTGGGGAAAGAGCTCATATAGAGTATATAGGAACAAAGACATACCTGTTTGCAGGTACAAGCAGTTCTCAAACCCCTGGCCTATTTCAGCAGGAAGATATGCTTGGATAACCTACGTATCTCACCTGTAAGCTGCAGCTCCATTGAGTTCTGGGTGGACAGTTGCAGGATCAATATTGGACCATTGAGCTGCTAACAGCAAGTACTCCTTATTAACACAGTTTCTCAAAGCATCAGGTATGTGACCTGCAAGGGCACCAAAAATGACAAAAAAGCCAGAAAACAGGTAGGAGAGATTTGTTCCCGGCAGCATTTACAAAGGAAAAATGCAAAATCTTTTCATCCATCTCCACAAGATAACACTAGATACAGCAGACTCTCCTCTAAGCATCTGAGGATGTCTGGGAGCGGCAAGAAACGGATCTTTTCTTCCCACTTCTATGATCATGTGAAAGTTATTGTGCAACTGCCAAGCCTCACCTTTTTCAAGAGACAACATGTACTACTCAAGGAAAGCCGCAAACAGTAAAGCTGTCAAAGGAATTATTGCAAAGGATTTGGAAGATGTAGGTAAAAAGGCTTTCCCAAAGAGAGCCACTTTGGCATTAGGTACAAGAATTCTCAGAAGGCAAAGATATATTATCAACTTACACTCCAGTTCCAAAACCAGTTAATGAGTCTAAGTTTTCAGAACAATCAGCATAATCCTTGCAGTGAACTAACAAAAACCCACTAATCCAGCACCAGCTGCAAATCTTCTTCGTTACCTGTAATAGCTCTGCGGATCTCTTTAGCTGCGTCTTCTCTGGATTCAATGGAAGCCTGTTCACTGTACCAGGCAGTGTGAGGGGTGCAGATAACATTGGGTGCATCTTTTAACGGCCCCTGAGCAAAACTGGGGGGAAGAAGAAGGTTTTTTTCCAGAACTGGTAACCCCATCTGTCGTTTTGGGCATCACTGGGTTCAAATACCAAAAACCAAAACAAAACAAGAAAAAAAATCCCACCCCAAAAAAAATCTCCAAAAAAACCCCCACAAAACAAAACCAAACCAAAAACAAACCCCCACCAAACCACCAAAAGAATCATCCAGTTTAGGTGAACCACTAGATAGCAGCAGGCATGCAGGTACAACATTACCTGAAAGGCTCAGACTCATGCACATCCAATGCTGTTCCTCTGATTCTTCCCTCTTTCAAGGCTTGTGCTAAGGCTTTCTCATCTACCAGCCCTCCCCGGGCTGTGTTCACTAAGAAGCAGCCCTGACGCATCTGGAAGAAGGAAAATAGTACGTGCACTGAGAATGAGACTTTTCATGGAAGCTACGTGAATCTTGGGAAGTCTACTGGAAATGAGCAGGAGTCTGCAGTGATTAGATGAGGCCTGGAGGAATTAGGAGTGCTTTCACTGCAAAGCTTACCACAGGGGGAATGCCTGCAAGCGATGCTTGAGAAATTTGCTTTAAAAGTCAACAAACAAAACCACAAGACAACAAGGACAAAAGTGGAACTCTCAAGTTCTGCACTCCATGTCATACTATATTAAAAAAAAAAAAAAAGGACAGGAATCATGAATCAAGTATCCAACTATACAAAACTGGACTACAATGTCCAAATGTCTCTCATAAAAGCACTAGAAAGCATTCATAGACTAGCAGAGTTTAGCCCGAGACTGGCTTTGCAGTGGGCTTGGGCAAAGAGGCTTTGGCAGTGCTGTGTAAAATAACATACACAGTCCCAGCCACACCACATCTAGCTCTTACTAGTGAAGTAAATTATTTTAAAGATAATTTCAAATTATGGAATCACTTAAAATATTCCTTATAAAGGAAACTATTTTGCAAGAACAGCCAATCCTATTCTTCTCTTAACGTAAAATTCTATACAGCACAAAGCACAGGCACCCGGATACACACGCGCCCAGCCTCCCAAGGCAGCAAGAGGCACACAACAGAGGCAGCAGGATTCACATGCTCTCAGCCTCTGTGAAAGCAGCAGTTTTGGTTTGCATTCATTTCCACAGTGCTCTGTGGGGGAAATCAAGCTCCTGCTGCACCTGTTTAATAGTGAAGTCATTGATGAGGTGATGGTTATGTTCATTCAGGCTGCAGTGCAATGTGATGCAATCGCTGTGCATTAGTAGATCCTGCAGGGTTCCTACTCGTTGTAAACCCAAGGATCGCTCCACTCCATCCGGCAGATAGGGATCATAGAAAATCACGTTGAAGCCAAAGGACTTGGCTCGCAGAGCCACTGCCTGTCCAACTCGGCCTTCACAAAAGAAAACCCACAATCATCAAGGAAAGGTAAAACAAACTTTAAAGACAAGATACTGGGGTAGACTGGGAGACTACATTGAAGTTTACTGTCAGGGCCCAAGATATTGCAGCCCTGGAAACCCCTAGGATTGCCACAGGGATCCAGAGGAGGCTATTCAGTGCTGCTCCTATGTAGCTAATTCTAGTTCTTCTCCATGCAATAGCCAGAGCTTAAGTCAAGAAGCAGTTCTGTTTTCAAACCAAATCTAGACTCTGAGTCAGAGATAATAATCTGGCTACAAGAACTTGGAGAATTGGAAGCCACCTTTCAGGCAGCTTTGCTACTGATACAGAACCTAGCACAGAGGGAAATAGTCACCAAGAAGAGCTGTATGAATGTTCCAATTCTTCTAACCATATGAAATTGAAAAAAGAATACCCAATCCCCTGACATATACCCAACTCTTGAAGATATGCAGGGCACTAGCATTCCTTAGGAGTCTGTGTGTTTCACAAAGAACAGTTGTAGAATTACCACCTTTCTCAGTATGTAACTTAGCTTCCCAAAATGTTCACAGTTCTCTTTTCAGTCTAACAATTCCCATCACTTACCTAGTCCAATGATGCCCAAAGTCTCCCCACGGATACGCACAGCACCTCCAGCCACTTCTCGAATCTGTTCTACACTTGAGGCTCGATTCCCTTCCCGCAGAGCCTGATGCAGCCAAGTAACACGGCGATAGAGGTTCAAGATGTGGCAGAGGGTAGAGTCAGCAGTCTCCTCTACTGAGGAGGAAGGGATGTTGCAAACTGCAATGCCTACAAAGCCATAGAGGTCATGTAAGATTTTTAGCATCACAATTCTAAACCAACATAAAGCTCTTTAAGCGCAAATGCTCCAAGATAATTCAGTACTCCAGAACTCAAGAAACACAGAATTCATTTCAGAACCTCATTCTACAACAACACAGATGTGACCAGCTATCTTTTCAATTCCCCAGGAAATACCATTCCTTCCTTATAAATATCTGTTTGATTGACACACCAGAAAAACAAACATACAAACAAACAAGCTGAAATGAGAAAATTGGGCCATACAAGTGATACAAGCAACTGACTGTTTTAAGACATCTGCATTCAAAAAGATGCACTCCTTCCACAGATACTCCTGACAAATTAACAGGCAGACTGTAGAAGAATTGAGACAGATGGCTGAGCTCTTCATGCCTCACAGTCCAGATGCTCACTGCAAGCATCAGCCTCCCCATGAGCAGCAATAAGTAACTAACTCATTTAATGCAGACAGAAGCCCCAGGAGCTTCTCTAAACCCATTTGAAGTTAAGCTTAAAAATAACAACACATAACACTCCCACTCTAGAATAACATACAACCACAAGGACCATAAAACCCATGGCTACAACTATCAGGTAAATTAGTAATGCAAAGTTGAAGTCCTAGAAGCATAAATTACTGCCAGAAAAGGGAAAGATGGAACACTGTATCAAAATATGGTAAGTCCTGAGCAGTCTATGACAAAAAAAAAAAAAAAAAAAAAAAAAAAAAAAGAGGAAAGAGGCTGGAAATATATCATTTCATTTCTGCTATCCTTCATTTGACAAGCCAGCCAAGAAAATTAGATGGAAAAATAGTCTCTTCCCAAACATAACCCTAATCACTTGTCAAACCAAGGAAACTTTCTACCTCCAAAGTCCACCACCTAGCTAAAAAGTGGAAATAAAATCTAGGTAATGGTTGAAGGCATCATTGTTTCGTAAGCCTAGTTACAGGAGACATTAGGCTAAACTCAGACCGTACTTTCCCATGAGAATTAGGAGAGCAACGGCCACAGACAATTTCAATATCTGACTGTTTTTCTCTATCAAATTATTTCCGATTTTGCCATAATGCCACACAGACAACTCAGAGGATACGAGTAGGGGTGATAGAAAAAAACAATTTCTCTCTTAATCTCACTGATTACCATCTCATTCAACTCTGGACAAGCCCCATGCATCCATCTTTTACACAGCCAGACACAGATTTGTGTTAACATGCAGTATTATACCTAAATGTAAAAAACCACAAACACAGACAACAGCCCTTTGGTCTGAAGATTCAGAACACACAAGGAACAGTATCTTACCTCTGAACAAATTAAAAGGCCTGGCTAAGCATGAAAATAACCATTGATTGTCCATGAAAAAGCAAATCTGGCCACGTGTAAGGGTCATCACACTGTCACTCCAAAGCAAAAGGGGCAAGCAACGGTCTGATGGTGAAAGAACTTTGACCCATTTCACCTTGGATTAATGAGTGTGCAGTGGGAGAAAAGGGAAATCTTTGAATCTGAATGCATCAAAGAAAGTGACCTTAAGCAGAGAAATGTAAGACTAGGTTAGGTTCCAAACTCAGCACAAATATGTAAAGGCTGGATGAAAGCCAAGGACCTTGACAGGATCTCTTGAGACTATTTCTTTGAATCATCTAAATGAAAAGGCTCTTTCGACCTAATTCAAGCACTAGCCCAATACACACTCTTCATTTATTAGCAATTCACCTGTTCTTACAGATCTGAAAACTGCAGTGCTTGCCTATTTCAATTTTATATACTAATACCTCTATTTGATTTAAGCTGAACAAGACATGCATTACATTAAGGAAGCTTTTGAATCCCTTTACACTTGTAAAACTTAAAAAAGAAGGGGAAGGGTACGTAAGTGATCCATCTCACCTATGAGGCTAAAAGGTCCAGAAGTCTCACTGCCATCTGTTTAATAAATAGCACCTTTTTGTCACCTGATCCAGACACTTTTCACATGCTTAGGGTTCTAAAGGGATAACTAATAAAGTTTTGTATCAAAACCTCCTTGCATATACAAAATTAAGAGGAAAACTCATGAAGCATTTACAATGAGTTTATCCTGCATCAGCATTTGCAGGCGGCTTTCAGACATCAGTTTGCTGAGGGGTCACAAAAAGACCAAAGTCACCTCACCAAAAGTTACCTAGACACCATATTCAGGTTCCTGAATCCCAAGCAACAACAAAGACACTAACATCTATAGCAGAGCAATCTGAAAACTGAGAATCTTTCTTTTAAGCCACCTACCAACCCTCTATTGGTCAGCTTCCTAAAGACACCTGATGAGCAGCTCCAAATCTTTGTACATAAAGTTTTTAAATGCACTCAGCTATAATGCACAAAAACACGTGCAGAACATTCAGTTCTGATCACAACAGACACCTAATGGTGTCATCATACCTAATTCTGCAGCGGATTTGATGTCAACATTGTCATAGCCACTGCCAATACGCACAATGACCCTGAGGGCCTTGAATTTCTCCAGATCCTGACGAGAAAGGGTAATGGTGTGATACATCAGAGCTCCTACTGCCTCATTCAGCACCTATAACAAAAACCAGTCCAAATCAATATCTAGTTTGGTTACCTAAGAGGCAAAGCTTTACTTCTGAATCTTGCACATCTTCTTGCCCACCTTTTCATGGATTTCCTGAGTTGACTGAGCATCACAAAATGCCACTGTAGCAACGTCCTTCAAGATGGGCATCTCCACAGTGCAATCTCGTCCATCCAGAAGTGCAACCAGTGGCCGTGCTGGCATTGGGCCATTCACAATAGGAGGCCGTATGCCTATTAAGAAAGTCAGCAGGAGTGATTACATGAAAGACAAGAATTCTGGAACCCTCATCTGCTAGTCCAATACGCTGCTAATAGTATTTAGGAGCAGATTAGGAAAAGCAAAAGACATGAACAAGAAACAAACACAGGGAAAGGACGCTGGGAAAAAACCCACAATCACCTCTGCCACCACTTAGATGAAGAAAAATAAGGTATCTATTATCAATAATAATATATTAGAGGTGATCTACTCAGCAGCTTGTCATCTTACTCCAGGCTCCTAAAACGAGTGACAGTCACTTCACACCTCCTCCCCAGTGACCTGCCCCTCCCCGCTCCATCCCAGCATGCCCAGATAATATTTCCCCCTCAAGTGAGCAGAACTTGTACAGGAGCCTCCGACAGTCACCAGCATCCGGTCCTTTCCAGAAGGCCGTAGGCAGCGCCTCCGCGTCCGGCGGGGCCCTCCTCACCGCCGGCCGGGAGGACGCTCAGCCCCACGGGCGCGCAGCGGCTGCGTCGGGTCCCCGCGGCACAGGGCAGGTGCCGCTGCCCGCTGCTGCCCCTGCTGCCGAGGGGCCTCACCTTCGCAGATCCGGTCCAGACGCTGCCGCTTCACTTTGTGCCGGTCCATGGGCCGGGCCGGGCGGGGCCGCGCCGCCCTCGGCGCCGCGGAAGGACCCGGGATCCCGTCACTCGCCGCCCGCGCCGCTCCGGCGGAACCGGAAAGACGCAGCCGGGCCTACGCGAGAGGCATCGGCGCCACCGAGGTGCCGCGCGCTTCCGCTTCCGGTCCGCGGGCCTCGGGCGTGTGGGGGAGCGGGGCCCGGCGGGACGGAGCGGGGCCCGGCGGGACGGAGCGGGGCCCGGCCGCTCCGGGCTCGTTCGGTACTCCCGGGACACAGCCGGCTTGGGGCCGGCTGGGGCTGCAGGGAGTGGACAAGGAGGGTGATTGTAAAAAGCTGGGAGGTGGATCCTTGGATGTCGCTTCAGGTCTTCCTAGAAAGCTCTCTGTGCATAAGGCAAAGCAGGGAGCCATTCAAATCGGTTCTGCTTCTGTTTTGCCACCTTTGCAGTCGGGTCTCCCACACCTGTCCCGTGCTTCTGGTAGTGGATCAGCGCTGCAGTACCCGGTAATCCTGAGAATCCACTACATAAATCACGACAAGGACATCACTAAGCAAGTTTGGTACAGTATTGAAAAACAAAGCTATTTATTACACAGATGTTCCTGGTACCTGATGTGAAGTCCATCTCGCACGGCCCTTTTCTTCAATACCTCCCACATTCCATTCAGATATACCACGATATGTGTTAACAGATACGTGTGCGTTCCTCCTGCTCTATGTTAGAGTTAGGTGGGCAAAGAGCAGCGGGATAATTGGAACTGCCAGCTGGCGACTGTGTGTTGGGAGGAATGGGTTAAAAGTAAATGACTGCCTGTTAAGGAAGATTGTAAACACGAAGCTGGGAATAACCCTTGCTCCGGTGGTCCTCTGGCATGAACCTAATTTAATGGTGCCTGTGTCTCCCCTTGTGTGCCTCTGCCAAGGGGAGGATCCCCCAGTCAGCAAGGGAAGGGAAATAAATTATTCTTTGGGGTTTAGCCGTGGGTTTGTGGCTGTCCTGGCTGCTGCCTGCCTGTGCTGACACTCACTCGGGCAGTTAAACAATAGCAAGGTAAGAATGTTTGGCAAAGATAGAGTGCTTAGAAAAATGAGTTTCAATGCCTACTGTGTTTAATAACCCTTAAATATCTCAGATTATTTCATGAACTGGTTGAAATAGTGACAAAACCATGAAGAGTGACTCTGATACCAGGAGCCTGGAAGGGGCAAAAACACACCTGTGTGGAAAGAGAAAAGGGGATAGGCTAAGGAATATGAATTAATGAATTTGCCTGTAGTTAAAAAAAAAAATCTGGTGCATGTAAGTTATTTGTGGCAATAAGTGAGAATACTAGTTTCCAACAGTTTGTCAATTAATCCAGTGTCTATACTATATGTGGCTATGAAAAAAAATTGGGTAGTTTTACCCATTTGGTTTGCATGCCAAATCTCAGAGGCAAGCCTTCTTACACATCACCCAAACAGCCCTAGTTTTCTGGAGCACAATTGCCTATGGCCCAGGGAGTCTCCCTTTACATTTTTGCTGGCTGACCTTCATGTCTGTATAAAAAACCTCAGTTAAAATCTCTCCTGAGATCCTCCTCACCTATCAACACTCTTGCTGATAGCTCTTCAAGTACTTTTTCAAACTCTAGCAACTCTTTGTTGGATTCTTAAAAAAAACACAAGGGGTAGGAGGCAAGAGAGGGGTTTTGTGAGAACAAAGGAACTGGAAATACTAGAAACCTTGTTGTCAGGGGCAAAATTAGTAAAGAAAGCCTCATCTGTCGGGTACAGCAACTCTGCTGTGGTCCAAAGTCCTGCCGTATCAGAATCATAGAATAATAGCATATGCTCAGTTGGAAGAGACCCATCACGGTCATAAACTCCTGGCCCTGCACAGGACATGGCAAGGATTCCATGATGTACCTGAGAGCATTGTCCAAACACTTCTTGAACTCAGACAGGTGCTTGGCGCTGTGGCCACTGACCTGGGGAGCCTGTTCCAGTGCTCAACCACTCTCAAAAACCTTTCCCTGATACCCAACCTAAACCTCCCCAATTCATCTCCATGCCTTTTCCTCGAGTCCTGTCACTGGTCATGAGAGTGAAGTGATAGGCAGCTGCCCCTCTGCTTCCCCTCATGAGAATGTTGAAGACTGCAATGAGGCCTCCCCTCAGTCTCCTCCGTAGTGAACAAGCCAAGTGACCTGAGCTGTACCTCTTAAGCTTCCAATCCTTTCTCCATCCTCATGGCCTCCTTTGGATGGTTTCTAGTAGCTTAGTGTCTTCTTAATACTGTGCTGCCCAAAACTGCACACAGTACTCAAGGTGAGGCTGAACCAGTGCAGAGTAAAGCAGGACAATCACCTCCCTTGACTGGCTGGCAGTGTTTTGCTTGATGCACTCCAGGACATGGTTGGCCCTCCTGACTACCAGGGCATACTGTTGACTCAGTAAGAGCAGCTTGTACCTCAGTCTTTCCTGGTACAAGTCTCTAAAGCACATAATGCTGCTGATAAGATGTAAAGTAAACAGCCCGTGTGCTGCTGCCCTGCCATGTGCCCATCTCTTTTACAAGCTAAGAGGAGAAAATTTACAGCAGTGATTAAAGAACCTACTGGCTCTGGTTCTGTGTTGCACAGCACTGAAAGGCAGTGAAGGTGTCAGCAGAGTGGGACCACTGATCTTTGTGGCCTAATGTGGCCTCTGTCTCATGGCTTAAATGAATAGAAGTCCAGTCCATTTCACTGTGAAAGCAGTGAAAGCAGCTACAGGACTGCTGCTGAAACAAGGGGAAATAATCTAATCCATGTTCTTTAACTTGATTGCTTTAATACATGTTTAAGTAGCTTCCCAGCCTAAAGGAAAGTAAAGTCTTTGGTTCCTGTCCTGGTTTTGGCACAGATCAGTAGGAGGGGGCATGACCAATACCCTGATATTATTTGCGACCATCTCACATCATTGCTGGGGGCAGAGAAAGGAGCTCTCTGTTCTGAGAAAAAGGGGTTCCTTCTGGTCGAGGAAAGCATGGTTGGGAAGAGCCAGTCTGTATTGTCAGACTTTCTGTGCAAATAACTTCTTTGTCTTATACCTTTTGTTATTAATATTTTTGCTGTTACTGTTCCTTATCTCATCTCTGTTTCTTATCTCCACCTGGGATCTTTGCCTTCTGTTCTTCCAACTGAAGGAAGGCAGGGGAGCAAGCAGCGCAGTTTTAGTGGGAGAACTAAACTGGGAAATAGTCTTCCAAAACCATGAAGTTCCATTATTTTCTGACTGCATTGAACATCTATCTGTCTTGCCACTGCCAGATGCACTGTCCTGCAAGCTAATTAAGCTTCACTTGAGACGAGGAGAGACAGTCTGCTTCATGGATATACCTGGATCAGAAAAATGGGCTCACAGTGCTGTGAGAAATGGATTTGTGGAGAATTCTCAAAGCCTGACAGGAGGCTCACATAGTCTTGTACATCTGTATGCAAACCTTGAGATAAGAAATGCTGACTTAGAAATACCATGGAATAGGACAGTCATTGTTGAGAGAGAAATGGAACTAGAAACAAGTTTCAAAGGATGGCCTTGCAAATAAGACTAGATACTTTGGAGAAATAGAACTATGAAAGGTGCATTGTAGTAGGACCCATGAGGGGTAATTTTAGATGATTGGATTTAAGGCATTAACAGCATTATGTGGCAAAAGCTGATAGGCCAAGAAATGCTTATAATGTGTTGTAATTAGGAAATTGTTGGCTCCTGATTGTAATGGCATGAATTGTAACATAGGTATTGTCTCACCCTTCACATGAGACTGAAAATGGAATAAAAGTTTTTAAAACGCCTCTCAGTTGCCCCATCTCTGGGTCAGAAAAGGGCATAATCCGACAGTGCATCACTTAAATGTCTTTGAATCAAAATATAGTGTAATGCACTATTAAAACTACTTACTTTGTCTACGTTTCTTGCCTCTGAAAAAATATAGACTTAAGGTAGCAGAGTAGGGCTGTTCTAAGGTACTCTTCCTTTCTTCTCTTGAAAAAGTGTTTTTGCTTTCATTTTACAAATCATTTTTCTTCTGAGCTGCTCATGCCTTAAATTGCTTCTGTCATCCAAGCATGTGCACACTAACCATTACCTTAACTAGCTGGTGAAAAGGGATTTAAAGAGTCTCTGATCCAACATCTTTGTGCTAGTCAGCACAGACTCTGATACATCTATAGATAACATGTTCTATCGCTGCACCAACTTCTTAGTGAAAAAGTTTTTCATAGCACCCAGCCTGAACAACCCAAGATGGAATTTATGGCCATCATCATTTCTTGTATCACCTGCCATTTAGGTTTATCACCTTTGCAGCCCACCTTTAAGTAGCTGTAGGGTGTAGTAGATCATCTCTGAAATTCCTCTTTGCCAAGCAAACAAGCCCAGGTTCTGATAATCAATTTGTAGGTCATGTGCTACCATCTTGGTAGCCCTCCACTGGACCTTCTCTAGTTGCTCCACATCCCTCTTGAACTTCAGGGGCAGGAAACTGCACACAGCAGTCCAGGTGTGGCCACCCCACTGCTAAGCAGACATGAATAACTAGTTTCAATCTCTGGCCATGTTCTTCCTAATACAATGTGGTGTGTGGGTTGTTTTATTCCATCACATCTTACTGGTATCCATGGCAACTTCCAAGTCCTTCCAGCAGGACTGCTTCTCATCCACTCAGTCCTCAGCCAGGAAAGATGCATGGGGTCACTGTGCCCTGCTTCAGAACTTGACTCTCCTTCCTAAAGGTCATGAGGCATCTGTTGACCCAGTTCTTTCATTTCTCAGAGTCCCTCTGGACTGAAGCTATGTTGTTCAGCATGTCCATTGCTCACTGTGAAAAATGAGGTACACTTTCTTGGTAAAATTTAAAAAGTTTAATTAAAGATAACAGGAGACATAAAGCAAAGAGTTAACAGCTGGGTGCTTGGCATTCAGCCAAGAGTACACTTACTATCTTTGGAGACATTCTTCAAATACTTCTTCTATTACATTAGCCTGTTGCATATTTATAGACTATTATGCATATTTATATTTTTTCACAAACTAATTTCTATATTCTAGGAATTATTTAACATGGCTACTCTTTGAGTCTGTCTTTTTAGAGCATGTGTGTTTTTTGGCTGTGGTTTTAATCTATTCTTTTTATTACTTCTAGTTTGGGCCTTGGTCCATACTTTCTACAGACGGTAGGTGTTGATAGTTGGCCTGTCAGCAGCAGGGTCCTCATCATGTGTTCACTGGATGTTATCCCAGCTAAGCAGATGGTTTAACCATACTATATCAACTATTACTACCACGCCTAATTTTTGCTAAAAGCAGAAATAAAAGCTGTATTTATACAGCAAAGTCATTTTAACATTATACATATAGCATTTATCAAGCCAACAATATAATATGTATTTATAACACTCACCCTGAATTTTTATCATCATAAATGTCTTAGTTCCCTTTTCCTGTAGAATGATTTATAATTATTCTCACCAAAGCTATAGTCTACCCAGTGAGCTGTATGACTGTACTTAACCAGACAGACACCTAAATGCCTCTGGTCTTCCTGCTGTGAAGCACACTGAGGCTAAAATACAAGAGCAGCTTTGAATTCTTTGCTCATAGGAACAAAAGAATAAAACTGTCTGAGCCAGAAGTGGCCAAGTATCCCAGGAACTCAAACACAAAACCATGGGTAGCTGCTATGGATGTCAAACCGCTGAACCTTCTTTGGCAATGAGCAGCCAGAGCTGTTTAGGGCACTAGCACTCATGCTAGGAAATGGAGGAGGTTTTTATTTGGTTTTCCATAAATATAGACATCAACTTCTGCTGGGTTGTTTGCATTAGGTTGATATTTCTGTAGTGTACAGGTGTTACTATTAGCTGTGAATGTCTGCTGTCTGTCTCTAGCCCTGGAAAGAGCAGAGTGTGGTGCTGTAAATATTAGCCCAGGCAGAGAAATGTTTGCTTAGCCCTCCTCTGTGCTACCTCCCCCAGTAGTTCTCTGACAGTACTCCTGACAAATGACCAACAGTCAGCATCTTTTGCCCTTCCCAGTAACGTGCTCTGGTTTTGACTCAAGAAGGGTTGTAGTGGTCAAATCCTGAAAAGAAGCAGCAGAAGCACCAGCATGCTATAATCTTCTTAAGATTAATACTATACAAAATAAGGTATGGCTAAGTAACTCAGCACCTACATCAATCAAAATACTTCCTTGGTCAAACCCACTCTTCACTGGCTGTGGCAGTCATGGATATAGAGATGAAATGTCTAGCATATCCCTAGAACTGCTACTTGCTTTAATAGGGTGATATACAGTAATTACCATGCAGAAGAATTCTCTCACAGCAGTTCCCTGCAGTAAGCAGGAGGACTATTCTTTCTTAAAAACTCAAGAGGAGGGTACGACTGAATTCCATTGTGAATACTTCATGTATTTACACAGTTATTACCCTTTCTGTTGGAGTTTTCGGGCAGGTGGGGTAGGTCTCTCTATTTATGCAAAAAATTGACTTACAAAACATTTGCCCCATTTTCTTATGCTAATGTTTGACAAGCATGTGTTGGACTGTAACTTTTTCACACTGGTTAATTTGATCTTAGGATGCAAATTAAAACGAAGCATCTGTTCAAAAGAAGCACAGCTGCCTAAATGCCATGTGGGCTCTCAGAAGTGCCATCTTTTGTGTGGGTGCAAACAAGCAGCTCAATCAAGATAGAGCCAGCAACAGGTAAGAAACTCAAATAACAGCCTTCACAACAAAGCCACAAGGAAGAAGCCACAAGCTCAGTCATCCCTGCCACAGTCCCAAGAGTTACTTGGGAAATCTACTCAAAAGCCAGTCAGCCTCTGTATTCTCTAAGAGCACTCCCTGGGGAGTGAAGGAGACTCTCCTAAATCGGAGACTTACTGTCCTTTACCCAAGTACGCTCCCGAGGGTGCGCAGTCACAGCTCTGCTCTCGATTCTGAGGTGTGCTATGAATCAGTAAACAAATGCCTTTTGCAGCCCCTTCTAAAACGCCCCTTTTGAAGCGTCCCTGCACTGCCCAGCCCCGGGCCCAGCGGCTCCCCGGTCGCCCTGGAGACAGCGGATGCCCCCCGCCACCAGCCCTGTCTCGCACCAGCCCGACGGCCGCCCGGCCTCTCCGCCCGCCACGGCCCCCACGGGCGGGTCGCGGACCCGCGATGGGTCGGGCCGGGGGCGGCGCTCGCCGCCCGCACCTCGACGGGGCGGGCCGGGCTCGGCAGCACCGAGGCGGGGCGGCGCGCAGCATGCGAGCTGCAGCCCCGGCGCTCGGAGCCACCGACCGCCAGCATGGGGCCGGCGCTGCTGCTGGGGCTGCTTCTCTCCCGAGCCGGTAACAGCGCCCGGGGCGCGGGGCGGGCTGGGCAGGGCGGCACGACCCCGTCCCTCTGCCGGCGGGCCGACAGCGGCATCGCCCGCACCCCGGTCCCGCCGCGGGGCGGCCGCGGCTTGCAGGGGCGGCGCCGGGGTCGCGGTCGCTGGGGTTGACCGCTGCTGCCCCCGATGCCGGGCGGGCGCGGAGCGCGTCCCGAGCGCGGCGCTCCCGGCCACCGGCTCCAGCGGCCCCGGGCGCAGTCGGCGGGTAGGAATTCGCGATTCAAACCGGGAAAGGCGGCTGCTGCGTTGGACCGAACGGGTAACCTCCGGTGTGGTTGTGGCCAAACTGGAGGAACGCTCTGGGGAGGGGATCGTCTGCCTTGGAGGCCAGGCGTGAGGAGGCGAGAGGAGATGCCGGGAGCCGACCCCTGAATGCGGCCGGACGAGCACAACGCGGGGATTCATTCGCCTGAGCTGGTCCCGGCTGCGACGCGCTCTCGCTGGCTTCTCCCAGAGCAGTTTTTGATACCTTACCCCCATGCATTCGCCCTCTGGCATGCTTAAGGCCCATAGTTTTCCGAGACTAGGCTCAATTTGCCAAGACCAATCCGAGGAACTCCTGCAGAGATGCAGCTGATTGTTCTACTCTGCCTCCTACTACTGCCAAATCACAAGAGCTGAGGATTGAAATTATTCCTTTCCCTAGATCATCTCTTGTTCAGTCTTTAGGGCTGATGTGACTAGGAATAAGGAAATTAGAAACTACTCTGAAGCATTCATAGTTTCTGTCTAGGGGTGCTTTGCAGTCAGAAGAAGCTGCAGCTTTTTGACTGCTAAAAGACGGGCTGCTGCACTTAGACCACAGTAGCAACTGGCAGCCACACGATTGCAAAAGATTTCCCAAAATTTGCCATGTCCAAATGCCAATGCTTCTTTGGTAACTGTGTTTAATAAAGGAAGGGTGTCCCTTCTGGAACTGTTGTCTCTTTAAATAGTGTGGTGCACCAGGGGCAACAAGATAGACATAGCTATATGACAGGACGTTGAAAAGAGAGAATAAAGGTGACTTGTATTACCTATCCATTTCTTCTAAGGTATAAATAATCCTAATGTATTAATTGGTTATTACCTTTTAACTTTTTTTTTTTAAAAAAAAACCTACAGATGGGATTCCCATACATATACATCTTTAACATATTATGCAACTTAGACCACAGATCCATGAAAGAATTAGCTTTCTCCTTCTTTCACGTTGTTATTGTCTGGACTACTAAGACAAGATTTTAAAGAAATGAAATACCTTGCCAAACTCCAGAGCTTACAACAATGCACAGCTAATAAATATCTATAGAGGAGGACTGTTTTAAAGTTGAGGTTTAGAGCAGCTTCACCTGAACCCACTGTGCTGAATACAAAGCATTCCTGATGAGAGATTTTTTCAGGCAGTCTGAAAAGTCATCAAGTCTCTATGTAAGAGCCAGGTGAAGTACAAAGTACAGTAAGTTGCTAGAAGAACAAGGAATCTTGTACAGGTGAGACAGAGGTATCTAGATAATATTACTGAGTGGTAGGGAAAGTAGAAACTTTGAGAAGCAGGCTGGCATGGAATTACGCATTCTACTGCTTACAGCAAATGAACCGATGAAGTAAGTGAGAGAACAAATTACATGGGGAAAATGGTACACTGGGCAATGTGAGTTGTACCAAGATTTCCCCCAAATTTATAGTGATGGCAGACTGAAATAGTACTACTGCACCTGCTGAACAAGAGAATGATAGGTAAGATGATGTAACCAAAGAACACCAAAGGCAGATGTAAGGCTCAACACAGTAGTTTTCTAAAGCCAGCCAAGGAATATTGACCTGAAGGGAAGAAACATACCAGCCTATACATAAATTTTATTAGGAAACTGTCTTGTTTCAAGTCTTCATTGTACTTGTACTGTAAACATATATTTATATACTGCAGAAATGAAGAAAGATTACAGACTGAATTCATCTACCTGTGACAACATAATCATAAAATTATAGAAAGACTTAGGCAGGAAGGGACCTTAAAGATCATCTTGATCTACCCCCTTGCCATGGGCAGGGACACCTTTCACTAGACAAGGTTGCCCCAAGTCCCATCCAAATTGGCCTTGGACACTTCCAGGGATGGGGCAGCCGCAGCTGCTTCTGGGCAACCTTTGCCAGGCCCTTACCACCCTTTGAGTAAAGAACTTCTTCCTAACATCTAATCTCTAAAAGGCAATCTTGCCTTTTTATTGTAAAACTGTTCCCCCTTGTCCTATCACTATCTGCCTGATTAAAAAGTTGCTATCTCTTCTTTTTTATAAGTCCCCTTTAAGTACTGGAAGGGGGTCCAGTGGAACTCTTCCTGGAGCCTTCTCCAGGCTGAATAACACCAGCTCTCTCAACCTGTCTCATAGTGGGAGGTGCTCCAGCCCTCAGAGCATATTTGGACCTCCTCTGGACCCACGCTAACAGGTTAATGCTCTTCCTGTGATGAGGGCCCCAGGGCTGGATGCAGCACTGCAGGTGGGGTCTCACGGGGGCAGAACATACTCCCTTGGTCTGCTGGCCATGCTGATTTTCATGGAGCTCAGGAGATATTTGCTTTTTGGGTTGCAAGTGCACATGACCAGCTCACCCCTGAGGAGCCCCAAGTCCTTCTCTGGAGGGCTGCTCTCTCTTGGTTCATCTCCCAGTCTGGACTTGGGTCTCAGATTGCCTTGACTCAGGTGCAGCACTTGGACTTCTTGAACTTCATGAGGTCCTTATGGGCCAAGCCTTCATCTTGCATTTTTGGCAGGGATTTTAGGGACTGGGTTCTATGTACTTTAATTGACTGTGTAGCCCTTTCATATGAAGCTATTTGCATCCTTTGTTAAGGATTCATTTTATTATGCAAAGAATACACATTCTTAAGTCTCCAGGCTCATTAAAGTAGCTGTTTTTATACCTTATAAATGGTTTTCTCAGTACATCTCTTAATGACCAGCATATACTTTAGTAATTGCAGCAGCACTGACTCACAGTACACCGTATGGTGTTACTATGAGCTTATTGTACTGTGGTTTTCAGTGCCCATATAGAAGAGCTTCTTCAAAGCAGGCCTCAGCAACCCCAAGGTTTCACAGGGATTTACTAGTCCCGAAAATACAGAGCAATCCCTGATCCTGGCCAAGTTGAACAAAATTATTTTGGAGGCTTTTATTTAACCTTTTGTTCCCTCTTTCATTTATATTCATCCTTTTATTTTTTTTTTTCCTAAATGGAGACAGCTCTTGTTCCTTAACTACTCCATGTGAAAGATCCCAACATGTTCTGTTTCTTGCAAGGAGCCCTTGTTGAAGACAGGATCCCTGCAGAACAATGACGAGGTGCTTGTGTGGCATTCATCTTGACTGGAGTCCTAACAGTCTTTTCTCTACTTGATCAGGAGACCTCATGGCTCTGCCCAGCAGTGACTGTGTCGTGGCAGAGCAGCTGTGCCTCTCTGACTCCACCTGCAACGCCACATACAGGACCCTGGAAAACTGTGCCCTGGCCAAGACTCGTCTCCTTTCACTGGATCACGATAGCAGAGTCAGATGTCTGAATGCAGAGCTTGACCTTGGGAACAGCTCTTTGCTGCACTGCAAGTGTCACCGGCGCATGAAGAGACAGGAGCACTGCTTACGCATTTTCTGGACCGTTCACTCCAGCATGACAGATGGTGAGATGAAGTAATATAAATTTACAAGTTACTAGTAAGGCTTACCCCCACCCCCTAGCTGAAAACAACTGTGAAAGTCCACTTCCCAGCACTGTAGGTAATTGCTCTGGAACCATATCTCCTAGTAAAGGGAATTCATTACTGCTTTGTTTGATAAGCAGAGAACACTGATCTGCTATAGGACCAGCCCTTCAAATACACCAGCAACCCTAAGACACAAAGACATCTATACTGAGATAGTTAGATTTAGTGCTGTGAAAAATACCTCAAAATGGTCCTGTCTGTCCATCACTGAAGATACATGTGATTATGACACATATATTTCCATGGCATCCCTAAGTGTTCTGTGCTTTCTTTTGTGGGATGCTTCTGCTTGACCTCCCACTACAGCCTGCCTGTGCTGCTCAGCTCCTCACACTTACTGAAGCTGAAAAATCCAAATGACAACGTAGACCAAATTCCAACTGGACAAAATGTAATCAGGGTTTGACACAGTAATAGCTTCACATTTCCAGAATAACCATTCTTGGCATTTGGCTTTGGGTGAGACAGAGCATTTCTGAACTCCAGCCTGAGGAAAGAACCAGGCATAAATAAGAAATATATCCATTTAAGAATAAACAAGCAAACAAACAAATAAATAAAAAAAGCTGGTCACAAAGCATTTCTCCCAGCTCCCACTGCAAAAAATATCTTGTATCTTGCCTAGGTTATTTCAATCTGGAGACCTCTCCCTATGAGAATCCAGCGAATGAAGAACACTGGAAGACAGATTATAAGAAACTGGCAGCTCTGGTATCAGGTAAGAATTGTAATGGTTACAAGATATAATTCTGCCCTCTCTTATCTTTTCATAGGTTGAAGATTATTAAGAACATTTGGGGTAATGGCCCCTTTAATCAGAGGAATGCCTGCTCTGGCTACTTGCCTACATTTATCACTCCTACCAAGTGTAAATATAGCCACAGATCCAGGCCCATGAAACCAGTAATAACCCACAATGATCCATTTTTTGAAACAAGCACCCTACTATGAACCAATAAAAAAGTACTCTTTTGTAACTAGTATAATTACAGTGTCATACTGTGGCACATAGAAGGACTGGTTTGCTTTGTTCTTTTTGATTTTTTGAATCTGACCATCAAGAAAAGAGTACTCCTGCTTCCATAAAGAATCTCTTCTGGAGACTTGCTTGATGGTTTTTGTGTTTCTTTTGGCTCTATAGGCTCACAGTTAGCAGGAGATGCAACAAATCCATGTCTGAAAGCAACACACGTCTGTAATCTGAGCAAGAAGTGTTTTCGTCTGCGCACAGACTATGCCTCCATCTGCACCAAGGGAGCAGGAAGTGAGGATGTGTGTGACCGGCGCAAGTGCCACAGAGGGCTAAGGAATTTCTTTGAGAAAGTTCCCGAGGATTTCACCAAAAGCATCCTGTTCTGTCCATGTCAAGATGAATTTTGTGGAGAAAGACGCCGTAAAACTATTGTTCCTGATTGTTCCTTCCAGTATAACACCAAACCAAATTGCCTCTGGCTTCTGGACTCCTGCTTAGAAGACCATATCTGCAAGTAGGTCAGGCAGCAGAGGATGTTATCCAAGAGAACAACATCGACACTGATGGTCTCATTTTCCTTCCTACAGATCCCGACTGGCTGACTTCCAACAAAATTGTCAACCTGTAGACGTGTCTCCAGACGGCTGCTCTCTGCACAACCATGCTGCATGCCTGCAGGCTTACATGGGGATGATTGGTAAGTGATATCCACAAGAACCTACAGGGTGGATGCTTTCAGGCCACAAACTTGCAGGCACTCTTTGGTGCTGTGAAGGACCATCCTAGTCTCCTGCAGGAGGTAGCGCTCAGTAAACCAGTGAATATGCCTTACTAATTGATGCTAGTGCTCTCCCTTGTCTTGGAGGTAAATGCAGTCCAAAGAGCTCTTCCATAGCATTTTTTGCTGTACTTTGCCTCATCCTTGCCTGAGATTTCTGGATGCCTCTGCATCATCAGCTGGTGCAAAGCGCTCTAACAGCGCTCATCAACAGCGCTCTGTGGGCTTGTGTGAACTAAGTTGTTGTCATTTCTAATGCTGGAGTTACATCCCATCACAGCAGTGATTAAACACGGCATTCCATCAGTGATTAAACACGGCATTCCATCACCGCCTGACTTTTAGACTCCTGATGGCTTGTTAGTATTGTGGAACTATGTTCTCAGGGCCAGGCAGAATATAGGACTGCCAGCTGTTAGAAGGAAGGTCATCTTTGATTTTAGTGATTTACTAATTGCCAACCTACTAAAATGTTTTCAGAGTGGCTCAAAAGAGGATATAAAGAGCAGCAGTACCTCAGAAGCTGTAAATCTAGATTATACCTTCCATTTTTCCAGATGGCTCTGCTGGTTTTGTGCTAAATGAACACTACAGGTGTGCAGTATTTTTCTGTCTTCGAAAGGCACCTGGCTACACAGTTTTGCCAGCTACACAAGAAGCAAGAGTACCTTTTGCTGCCATATGTCAGTACCACAGCTGAGTCCATGCAAGTCCCTCACATCCTAAAATAAAAATCCTTCATAATTTAATGTTTGCACCATTAAATTGCTTTCCCCCCATCAGTTTGCACTGAGCTCTGTGAATATGGTTCTCACCATTGCTTCTGATGTGTACACATCACAGTTTAATGCTTGCACCAGCTTCAGTTCTCAATACATCTCACAGAGTGCCTGAGTCAGGTGTAGCAATCTCAACACTTTCACACAGCTCAGCAGACTTCAGGTAGCCCAAGCCTGGGTGACCTAGCTGGCATTCTTGACTTCACCTGGGTAACCTCTTGACTTTGCCTGGTAATGCTTATCACAGTGTAAGGCTTCTGCCTCCAGGGTAGCATTTCCTTTAGTATGACGTGATTCATAATGCTTCTTTCATCGGGGGGTTTGGGACAGGCACACCCATGACACCCAACTATGTCAGTAACTCCAGTGTGGAGGTCTCCTTGTGGTGTACATGTGAGAACAGCGGCAATCAGAAAGAGAAGTGTGACCAGATACTCGGCATGTTTGAGAGCAACAAATGCCTTGGTAAGCATCAGTCACATCTCAGAGAAACAGCTCAGCAGAGAGAATTTAAATCCTGTGGTTTCAAGATCCTGTGTGGCACTGCTCTTGTGTATAGTTCTACTTTCTTCTGCAATGTCTCTGTGGTCTCCTCTGCAACCTATGGACCAGCCTGGATCTGCTCTAAGAACTGTTTCTTTATCTTTTGGCAACATTTCTGTTCATCTCAAACACCCATGAAGCTATTTCCAAACATCATTCAAATGAAGAGCACTGCAGAACCATCACCAAGGGGAGGTCAGACATGCTGTATCCATAGGTTGCTGAGTAACCACATCTGTGCATTGGGATTATGGGGTCAGAATTCCCCTCCTCGCCCTCTGTTCTGTACTCACCCCCAGCCCTCATTTAGTCAGTCAAGATAAGCAGCTCCTGACGCAGCCTGTTACTAGATTCAGCATAGCAGTTGCAAAAGTCCTGTTACATGCAACTGTGTAACCCTAAGTCGGTATTTCTTTTATCTCCTAGCATTTTAGCAACATACCTCAATGAGATTTAAATATTTTATGTTTGTAAAAGCTTTAAAAGGATATAAAAGAAAACTGGATAATTACGTAAGTGATTAATATTTAAACCTACCTCCTGCAGTATATAAAAGCCTTACACCCAGCACTATAAACGCATCTACAATTTAATAATCTCATCCGAGATACTACAAACCTGCCCCTTACAAAATAAAGAGTTGGGAGAGTCACAGAGGGACTGGAAGGTCTTCAAGTACAGTTCAAACTATTTTTGCTCAATCTCACAAGTAAGCCCACAAGCTGACAGGCCATTCATGAAACAGAGAATATGTATTTTCTAAATCAAGGCCTGTGAGTGCCTTACCTAAAATAGCTTCTCTAGACTTCTGTTCAGTAGACTCCAATGTGCAGAACAAAAGCACATCTTTACTTTACTCTTACTTTACTTCTGTTTGCAGAAAATACCATTTGGTCTCAAATGCACCTGAAGCAGACAGCTCTAGAAAGACAGGAAGACTTACTTTATTCATCTTCCCTAAGCTTCCAAGGAGACAGTGCCAGCACATCTCTCTCTTCAGCAATGTCCCAGGTATGCAATGCTTTGTTGCCTTCACAAAGCAGCGAGTCAAGTAGCCTAGAGACAGCAGTTGAAAAACCTTGGATCTGGAAATATGTGACTTTGGACATCAAACCAAGGGATGCTATGTGCATGCAGAGCACTGGACTACTCTACCTTAAGTTACTCTTTCCACAGACAAGCAGAAACAGGAGGCTGTATGTCGGGCCAAAGGAGTTTCAATAGTTTCGCATTAGTGCTCAGAACTAGAGGTTCTGCAGCCAGAAGTTTGAGCAGAAATGTGTCTAACTGGGATTCATCCCTCCTTTTTATTTCCTAGGTGGCTGAAGGGAAGACTCAGCGAGACAGCTCCAGACAGAGCAGTATGCCTCTGGCCTCCTCTGTATATTCTGGAGCTGCTACTTCCTGGCCTTCTCTGGCTCTGTTCCTGCCCTTGTTCCTGAGCCCACATTAATGTGGCATAAATGGAAACTTTCCTTCCCATATTATTAATATTATTCCATATCCAGGCATGTCCCAAGACAGATTTACCTTTCAGAAAAAGAAGGCTTTCAGACAAGAGGAATGGCCTTGACCCAGAATGGCAATCACTTGAAAACTCCCACATACTTGCACCCTGCTTTCCCCCATCAGGCTGCAGCTCTGCAGGTACAGTTCTCACCATTGCTTCAGCTGTGTACACATTTTGAGTAACAGGCTAATGTTCCAGCTTAATAGGTTCAATCAAAGGTCTGATTTCTTTCAGAACTTGTGCAGGGTTTGGTTTCTGACTGTAGGGGTGACGTAACAGTGTCTCTGACCACCCCACCATCTGGAGCTCGTCCTCATGCCTACAATCACTGAAAGGTTTGGGTTTGAAGGGACCTTAAAAGATCAGCAAGTCCAACCCCCATGCTAAGGGCAGGGACCACCTTTCACTAGACCAGATTGCTGCAAACCCCATTCAACCTGACCTTAAACACTTGGAGGGATGGGGCAAGCACAGCTTCTCTGGACAATCTGTGCCAGTGCCTCACCACCCTCACAGGGAATAATGTTTTCCTAATATTCAATCTAAACATACCTTCTTTCAGTTTAAAACCGTTGTTCCACATCCTGTCCCTAGAAGCCCTGGTTAAAAAGTCTCTCTCTGTGCTTATCATCCCCCCGATGTATTGAAAAGCCACAACAAGGTGTCCACAGAGCCTTCTCTTGTCCAGGCCAAACCACATCAATGGTCTCAGCCTTTCTTCATAGGAGAGGAGTTCCAGCCAGCCCTCTCAAAATTTTCCTGAGCTCATCTGAACCTGCTTGAACAGGTCCATGTCTGTCACCCCAGAGTTGAACGCTGGGTGGGGAGGTGGGGTGGGGTAGAGGGGAAGAATCGCCTCTCAGCCTGCTGGCCATGCTTCTTTTTATGTAGCCCAGGGTGCAGGATGGCATTCAGGGCTGCAGGTGCAATTTACTGCCTCATGTCTAGTTTTCCATCTAGCCATGTATCCAAGTCCTTTCCTGCAGGGCTGTTCTCAATCCATTCCCTCGCCCACTCTGTACTGATACTGGGGGCTGTCCCAAACCAGGTGAGGGACCTTGCACTTGGACTTGTTGCACTCAATGAGTTTTGATGGTATCCCCTTCTTGAGCCTATGAAGGCACAGGTTAGAGGATATCATCCCAAAGAGTAGAAGCCTGTGCTTCAGGGTGGGTTGCAAGTAAAGCTCAATAAATATACATGTGAAGTCCCTGGTAAACACCATCTCTGGATTACTTTCAGTTCCCTTTTTAAATTCATTCTCTTAAGTATATGAAAAATACCAGTCCAGATCAAGAACACTATACTAGAGTTTATGCTCCATTCTGTTTTGTCCCTTCAACATTTACATAATCCATTATTGTGGCTAGCAACACACTTGGGTTTTGTTGTTCAAGATGAATGGTGCTCAGCTTCAGTAGATTCAGGCTTATCTAGCAAAAGATGATCTTGCCTGGCCTCAGGACAAAGCCTTCTCCATAACCCTTAGAGAATGCATTTGGCTCACTGAAGGTGCATTGACCACAAAACCGTTGGACATTCAGTTGCAAAAATCTTGTATCTGTCCATATATTCAAGTTACCATTGTCCCCTTCCAGCCACCTGCCCCATCTTCCTCGTCTGCCAAGCACTATTTCATGACCTGTTTATTCTGAATGTAAATGTGTGCACTGTGTAACTGCTGTTAGTTTGTACTGCGTTTGCCTGTTAAAATGTGGTGTTAAGTGAATATTGATTTCTGAGCATAGGTTAACAGTCTACAATCAATTGTGTGCAAGAGTTGCCTCACCAGCCAGCCAACATTTTCAAAAAGCCAGAAACTCAGCTCAAAACAGCTTCTCTGTGCACACATATAGTGCCCATTGCTCATTCTGAGAGGCAACAGATCTGAACAATACTATACACATCCAAACATGATCACAATCCTGAACAGAGGCAGAATAGATGAGTATTTCTTTTTATCCTGTGTTTTATCTGTTGCCAGGGAAGCACCACCTAGGTAATATACTGTGGTTCCCAGTCACTGTCAGACACCTTATAACAGAATCTTACATTGTTGTGTGTATCGAAGTCATTATCCTTCTGCAGTGGTAATATTTCCATTCCAATTCCAGACTTCTGTTATTTCCTAGGCAAGTAGAGCAAAGAAATCATGCATGCAGCAGCATCATCTCCTCTGTCACACAGAGAAGCAATGTATTATTTACATGCAGTAGGAACGAATATATCTTCTTAATAAACAGGAATACTAATGCTGGTATTTCTCATTACCTACTGAAATATGGCTATTTGGAGCAAGAGACAGCACTGTTTCCACATGTTTGCCACCATTAGTTAATAAAAACAGAGTCCATGTAACCCTAATATAGTATCTACATTAGACCATCCTCCATACGGTGGGACTTTAAAATGTGTCAAGACTCTTGACTGTAATGTAATAGCATCTGTCATCTCTGGAAGTTAATGGAGAGTAGTAACAGGTAAGAAGAAAATGTTTTTCTTTCCACTATTCCACACAACAGAGAGAATATTTGTGAGAATAATGCAGTAGATTTCTGAGTGATCTGTTCCACGCACACTGGTACACAATGAACTTCCACTCATCTGTGCTGTGATCTTTCCTCTGTCCCAAATTTAAGTGCTGTAAGACAGATCGATATGGAAAAAGGGATTAGCATTTCTTGTTCATGTTTAGGGCACTAAATCCCTACTAACAAAGTTATTGATTGTAATTGCAGTCTTCTGTCATATCCTGGATTGTACAGGAAAATGCTTGACACTGGGACAAATCATGCTCTAGACTGAAATTGAAGCAAAACTTGTCAGTTTGTCGGGTTTTTTCCTGTGTCCCTTTTTCATCCACCTTTATATGCACAGCTGCTTAGCTTGTTCATCAATAACTGCAAGCAAAAATTCATTTCTAATTACACCTTCATTCACAAGTACTCACACTGTTGTGAGTACAAACCCATTTTCACTTAGGCTTTTCTAACCTGATCTCCAAATATCACGGTTTTTCAACTACACAGCATATATGCACGCACAGCTTAACTGCTACTGGAAATGTCATGCCAGTATCACTGTCAGTTCAGTTCTGTTAGCACCACCAATGTTCCAAGACCGGCACATTTCCTAAACCCATTCAGAACAGCTTACTAACCATACTACAGGGCAATTAACAAACCCTCCTTCACTTCTGTTCCCAGAAACTGGAAAACAACATCCTGTGAGCACCTGTGGTCTCACAAAAGACAATCTACAAAACACAAAATAATCCAATAAAAATTCTCTATCCAGACAGTCTTAACAATGAGCATTCAGCAAGCATATATGAGGAGGGAACCTTCTAATTACTGTAATGTAGATTATTTTTAAAGAGTAAAATAATGCAAGGTCTGACTAATAAAATTTATCTTGCAACTCTAGAAGTCTCCTGCCTTCCTTTGCATTTCACAGAAGCTACACTCTTTGTGTCCACTGCTGGAGGCATTATGGAACAAAAATATGAAGAACAGAATTAGAATCTCTTACAAAGCAATCTTGACAACTTTTACAGGTATCATTCACTGTTAGGTATTTCGGATGTGGTTTCTAGATCTCTTAACATGATCTAATGTAACATTTACAAAGGGCACTCATATAGTCCTCCAGCAATGAGCTCAGCCAACTGTTAGATAAGTGGTTTCTTGTGACAAGTGGGAGAAGCAATTCACATTTCTTGCCCGAGGTCATAAGCAAGATGATGCCAGAGATAAACCTTGATTTTGGAAGTCCAAAATTAGTGTCCTTGCTTCATTCAAATCATTCCCACTACCTCCAAGAAATGCCCATGTTTTAGTAAGAGTCAAGTGGCTGCAGTTTTCCTTTTTGAAGGGGGAACAGTATGTTACTGCAGATGAGGAAAAGCTGAAGCACTGTTGGTTTCAAACAGTGATTCCTGGATACAGATCCCTGGCACACCTCTCAAAACCAGCTGACAAAAAAAGGTAACTTTTAGTTAACAGGAAAGGGCTACAGGTTCAGCACCTATAAAGAATGAAAGTGTCTTTTTCAATACATCCTAAAAATTATGTCACTCTATTTGCATTGGTAGGCAAGCAACTTTGCACAAGAACAAAAAGGAGAATTGTCAAAGTGAGCTTTGAGGTGTCCATGAACCAGGCAAACCTTTTGGGGACAACAGTGGAGAAAGAGGAAGCCAATCAGCACTGCTGGAGCTCCACAGGATCGTTCAGCAGTGCTATGGAATCACAACCCACAGCTATTCCACAGCTGCTTCCCCCACTGAAACAGATCCTGGTAAATACAATCAGAGGCTAATCACTTCTACCCCAGGGACTTTGTGGCTGAACCTTTTTTCATTTGAGGCAGGGTCGGTTGAGGCTGAGCTTGGTTAGTCTCTAATGGAAGCTCTTCTGATAGGTGATTAGCTGTCCTCCAGGAAGTGACTTGGTGTTTGGGTTTCTTGTAAACCCCAGGGTTAGAAGAGGTCAGGGGATGCTGCACTTTCTCCAAGTGCCTCCATGAAAACAGCCCCACATATTTTCCATTTACAGCTGATCACCTCCATTATCCCCAAGCTAGGAGGAGATGATGAGCAATTGTTAAGTGCTTGAATCAGACTAATAGCTCACTGCTAATTCCCCCAGTAATGGGAATCTAAATTCCTGGTAAACAAACGGACTGCTTTTCACACACAGGGATGAATGCCAAAAGCCTAATATTAGAGCTCTGGAACTAAAGCTTTTAGAGCAATCCTGTCCACTCGAAGATGTTTAATGACATTATGTACTAAATAATTAGAAAATGAAGGCCTGCTTGGAATCAATGGGGTACTGTCTAATTAAGATGACAAAGGAGCTCTACCCTTTTTTAAACAAGTTTATACTAAAATGGTGTACCTGATAAATGGCTCTGATAACTACGTCTTTACCTTTCGGCAGAACAAGCAGACATAAAGCTAGCACAAAATAATTGTGTGATTTTTGGCTCATCTTTCTTCCCATTGGTTCCACCTGTTTTCCTGTAAGGCATGTGATTCAACAATTCTTCCCCCGCATCAGATGACTAAATTTATTAAGCAACACTCAAATCACTTATCCTGATGCAGAGAAAATCATCTTTGCCTTTGCTTTACTGTATGGCCAGAATCAGAGAGTTCACACCATGAGATGCTTAAAGAGCTAAGAGGTATGGACTGAACCTTCTAGAAGAACTTTGCAAGAAGAATTGCTAGTGAGCCTGAGAACACAAGATTATTTATATACAGTGATACTTGTAAAAAGACCAAGAAATGTGCTACTGATAATATGGCTGAATCAAAATTGATTAGTAAATCACATGACATCCTTATCTCCAAACTGAAGATAGAGGCTTGAAGGGTGGACAAACTGGTGGATAAGGAATTGGGTGGATGCAACCAAAGAGTTGTGGTCAATGGCTCTATGTCCACACAGGCTGAGCAAAGTGCCACTTTCTCTCCTCCCTTTCACCCTTTTTTCCCCACCAGTCTAGTACTTAAATTACTTTATCTTCGATATAAGTTTGCCCATTAGATACTGATATTATAGGTCACTGAGCTTCAAGAAACTGAAATTTCTTTAACTGCCTGCACACAGTTACTTGTTCTCCAGCTTTCGAAACCCTCAGCTTCTTCCTTTTCCCTCTCCCTAAAGAATCTTTTGATTAACTGAAGTCAATTTTGCTAAGTGCTAGTGGCTCTAAGAAGCTTGTTTTGTCAATGATCCCCAGGGCTCCATTATGTTTTCAGGGCTATAAAACAGGAATTGCTCAGTCTTTCTGCAGAAATGTGAGATTAGCAGCTAATTTTTCCAGCCACAAGCTCTTTGGATTTCACACCTGTCATTTGAAATCAGATTATGTGCACCTGTTATGATAGTTTTACAGAAATCAGCTAAGAGATTTCCCATCTTTTTTCCCAGTTTCAATCCATTCTCGTGAAAAAAATGTAATGCACAAGGAATCCAGTTCCACAAATACACTACACAATCAATTGCTATTCTATCCCCAACAGGGAGTAGTGGTGTCACAACAGAAGTTCTGTTGTGCACTGAACACTTCATTTTTAATATGCAAATACAAATCATAGTGTAAATGGAACTAATACAAAACTACAAATCACAGTGAAAATGTCAGGTTTATATACATTTTGAATCTAGAAAGGCACTGAGAGAAAGATTATGACTTGTCATGAAGCAATTTACTAAAATATTTGGAGTAATATCTGAACTGTTTTATTCATCCTATATAAGATAGTCCCTCTACAAGGTTGAAATGCAAACACTAAGAGCTCAAGGTTGGCCTCTCTTCTCAAGCATCACTGAGTTACATCTTCCATCTGGTAAATCAGGCACAATAAAATTGTAATGAAATGGAAAAGATGATGAGTTGATCGATTTACTGGACTATTTTTCATTTGGTTTTGACTGATCTCAGTTAGCAGATGTCACCAGGAGTCCTGCTATTACTCATGATAGCATAGCATTGCTTACGTATCCACCCGAATCTGTAATTCAGATTTTCAAGCATGAACTTTTCAATTCAGATTCCAGTTGCCTATGTTAATGTATTTCCAAGACTGAGTCTAATGCCTTGTTTTAATTTTTCTTCTTCAGATGTCAAAAGAGAGATGCTCCAGTCCCCACAGCAAGAGAAAGCAGCTTCCTGCAGCACCTGTCACTGGGTTTGAAGTTTTTACAAAGGTACAAATGTGAGAGAATCCTGACTTCACATAATTTTTCCTGAGACTCCCAACCTTCTAAAGAAAAATGGGCAACCTGAACAGCTGCTCATGATGAACTTCTGCAAACTAGTGTCATTAACTTATTAAGTGATGTAAAAAAGCATCTATTTTATTTTTTTCATATGCTGACATCAAAATTTCCCAAACTGAAAACTGATGGTTTGTCATTTTGGCAACATGGTTTCATGAACAGACTGCTTATTTCAATCTAGCAATGTTTTTAGCTTAAGTCCCTTACATCTCAGTTGTTTCATAACCTGAACCATAGAAAATGACCCATTATTCTCAGGTCTTCATAGCCCATCTTTATCTCAATTTACACTTTTCTTGGCAGCCTCAAATCAGTCAAAGGAGCTAATAGTCCATGGGGAAGGAAGGTTTAGAAAAGCACCCAGTCAGTGAACCAGCTCTGGACAGGCTTCCCAGCAACACAAGCCCTGGAAAAACAGCCAGAAATGGAGACAGCAGAAAGATAAACTTGCTTTACAAGGCATTTAAAAGGAAAGTCAATCCTTTAGATGGTCTATTTTGCACAGACTGACCCAATCTGGGCAAAATATAACAGAAGGACACATTTCATAACACAAACAAGTGGACAGCTTTAAGCAGGGGGCTCTTTTTCATCCTAATGCAGATGTCAGTTAATTAGAGTAGAAGGTTGTATCATTAGCAGCCAAATCAATATAAAAGGAATTAAGAGCTTGAATAGCAAGCTTTCCTGCTTTCCAGCACAGCACCCGGGGCTGTATTTAGCTAAAATTCAATACACATTAGCGGACAATCAGTGTAGTCTTGTGTAGTCTTGTATAGGGATGTCTTCTTGAAATATTTTAATTGGACTCTCTAGTGTTATCAGTGCTAAACAAGATGTCAGATTAACATAGATGCCTTCCCAAATGGGACCGGCAGCCCACAGGCTGGAGAAGCACATTTACTTCTATTAAAACCTCACTGGTTTTCTGACATATATTAATAGTATTATTTTCACAGCTACCTTAAGAGAGGCTAAAAAGCATCTTCACATACAGCTGCTCCATCCTGTAAAACTCAGCAGCCCCCATACTGGCAACAGCAGATTCACCCCTTTTTGCCATTTCAGTGCCAGGCTTCATTACTAAAGAGCCCATCAGTCATACCAGATCGACAGTTTTTACTCTGTATTTAACACCTCTGCAGAGAATACAAATCTAAATTGAAATCAACAAATGTAAATTACTCAACTGAGAACTCCTGTAACTGGTATGAGATTTGACATGGCAGCATAACATGTTGCAGAATACACTTCTCATGACAAAAATTGAAACCACTTCCCACTCTGTAGCAACAATGTCTTAATCCCCTAACCAGAAAGTTATTTTTACTGTGTTGAATTTTATTTTTAAAGGCGGCATACAGCAGCTACACTACAAATTTTCTGCACCATAGAGTGGATGTTGCAAAACAAAGTCAAATCTTTCCTCCAAAATGTTCTATCTAACAAGATCAGAAACAAGTAGGTCTACAGAAGGACAGTACTCAGCTTAGCAAAAATTCTTAAGTTCATATCAATGTAATCTGTGTAGCTTTAAAATGTCATATCACTTTCATTCTGTGTCTTGGAAAAAACATGAAGCCATTATTTCTCCCCAGTAATAAATCATCTAAGCAATCTAGTACTTTCTGTAATGGAAGAGCTATACACTATATCTTCCATTACCTTCCAGTTTAATTAAATATTCCTTGAATAAATCTTGTGCTTACACTCTTGTGACATGCTACCAGTGCTGACTTCTCCATTTATAAACTGGCTGGATTCAGTCCAATCGTCCCTGCTTATTCTGTCACTCACTGAAAACTCCAGACTCAGACTCAGTCCTCCTTGGACCATTCTTTGATTTGATATGTGTGTAGAACTGAATTAATCCTATGAGCTAGGTAACAATATACCTCTTGTAGCTTGCTTCTTTGGAGTGGCCAAGAGGTTGAAGGAGGACAGGACACAATATTTTTTGAAGTGAAACTACTAGAATAAATTCGATTTACTAAGCAGCAACACAGTCACTTGATTTAGGTTCAGTTTTCAGTTAGGCAGAAAGCATTGATTCAGTGAGCATGAAAAGCCTCCTCTTTCCTTTGAATCCAGAATCTTCTCACTCATCTCCCTTAACAGCAGAGTGGGAAGATAACTTTAGACAAATATTGAGCAATTTGAAAACACAACTATCCTTCAAATGGCAATACATTTCTAGCCCACTGAAACACCATGGTGATTTAAGCTAGCCTGCTTTGCTTTTAGTGATAACATACAAAAGGACAATGTATGTCGAGCTGCCTTCCTTCAGCAGATGAAGGGATATCTTTCAGAGAGGATGCTGTAGTAGTGTAAATCACTATTAACTTAATGATTTCAGTCATCTGACCAAATGACACTATGCAACCTTGGAAGAGATGGCCTCAAGTGCTGGAAGTTATTCCAGATCATGTCAACACAGAATGAGGACAAGCAGTAAATCACGTGCTGCTGGGAGCAAATCTACATAAAGTGGTATTTTTCTGTCCTGAACTAAGGCAGTTACCAGGAATTGCTGTAATGTTGTATTTTGATATATGCTTGTGGCTACTGGGATTCATCCCAACTTTTCATGGTGATAAAAAAGTAATCTACTTTTATCAAGAACATCCCTACAAATTCCCTTATATTGCATCTCCATTACAGAGATGCAGTCTAGTGGGTTTTGTGGGGATTTTGTATTTCCTCCTCATAAAAGGGAGGAAAAAAGACAATCCATACACATGTTTAAAATACTTTAACAACCTGGGCATCTAGAAAAAATTCACAAAACTCTCTCAGAAATAGTTTAAAAGCATGAATTACAGAAAAGAAAGACTTCAATGGCTAGAGGTAGCACTGAACATAGCAGCAGCACACTAAATGCAACCCAATCAAACAAATTCCTAGTTCCTAACATTCAGCCTAATCATAATTTTGACAACTGGTTAAACAAACTTCTTGATCTCCTGAAAAGGAAGAAAGCCCATGCTGCATTAAATAGGGAACTACAGTTAAGCAACAACATGCAGGTTCTGGAATAACAGCATATTAAGTATCTGCATGATTCTTAACAATCTCACTGTGATATCCAGAGGTCTTAGTGGGCATTATGCTAAGCAAATGGTGCATGCTGGTTTTCTCAGAGCATAGGGGCTAGATATGCACACCTAACTGCTACTTCTTCCAAGCTCATCAAAAGATGCAATTAAATCAAATCTTGCGAAACTAGAAAATACATGGCATGAGTCAATGAATTTTTCAGATGTGGGGAAGTGATTCAGGCACAATAAACACTTTTGCTTCATCAGTCCATGGCTCTCAGAAGCATTTTATGTCACTTCATCTCAATTAACCTCCCAAGAAAACAACTGAGATCTGAACAAGAGAGGGAGGGAGAAAACAACATTACTGACTACACAATAGCCTACCCTGATGACATAATGCTGTATTAATTGAGTCACAGGCAGATTTCCTGGAATTCAGGTCTCCTGCCCTTTGAAACTATCCCCAGTTGGTGCAAATTTATTTTTTCATCTCAATTTAAATCAAGTATAAATGGTTTCCCTCATACTTTAGGGTCACATGGTTTTCAAGTTTTAACATTAATGATGTCCCAGCAGACTACAAAAAGCAAAAGTGGGAGTTGCATTAACTATGGAACTACACTATAGTTAACTTGCGTTGACTATATGCAATTATGCTAAATGGAGAATACAACCAATAGTAGAAAAGAAGTTCTTATCACATCAGACTTCTCAGTGTAAAATTATGCAGGAAATTATAATCATAGCTGATCTTTTAAAAAGTTAAAAAGCACAGTTTTACAGCATCATAAAAAAGAAGTTCAATTCTCTGTCAACAGATGAAACTATTGGCAAGACACTTCACTTGGTAAAGATCACTTACACAGAATTTCATTGAGCATCAGCTGTACATTTGAAGATTTCAACTTTGAAAAAAAAATTCCTTTTAAAGCACCTACACAACCCACTGGTATGGACACAGTTCCCACCCTTCCATCACTGACCTTCCTTGTCTTTGTCAACACGTTTCTCTGAGGGACTAGAGACAATCTCATCCAGGTAGCTGTGCAATAACATGGGGCACAAGCTCCCATCTTCCTAGAGCAGCCAGTTAGTATCTCGGGGAAATACAGATTAACTTGAGTAGTACTATCTGTTTCCATGAACAGAGGATTTAATTAGTCTACTGGCTCTAAAAGCCAGCTTCGGGTGTCACTTCAGACCCATCTATTACAGAAGGGAATGGCAGGAGGAATTACGAGTTCTCATTATGAAGCAAGCCTTAAGCAACCGAATTACTGAACTCAGCCAACAGGAACTTTCCTTTCACCTCCTTCTTGCTGCTTCGAGAGCGCAAAGCGCCATCTCCTGCTGAGCAGCTGGAACCACAAATACTGATTCCAGCACCAGTTGTACTGCTCCAGGGACTCAAATCCGTCTGCTTAGGTACCAAGAATTAAATACGTTTTCTCACTGAACAGCTCAGTATTTGACAGCTGCCACAAACGCTGTTCTTCGAGAGGAGCGGTCATAAGAACAGCTGGACCGCAGCTGCCCAGGGCTCACTCACCAGGAACGTGACACAAAGGGTATTTTGCCTAGATTTCAGCAAGAAGAAAAGCAGCACTTTGTGCATTTTTGCAGCAGGTTCCATATTTTGTATTGAAATCTCACTTCAAATGTACTGTCACAGTTTCCATCGGGAAAACAGTACATGATACCCGGTGGGCCCAAAACTGAAGATAAATAAGACCTTGATAAAATTACTTCATCGACCTCATGCACATACACAAATTTCTTTAAATATCACTCTTTGTATTAATATAAAACCCAAACATCCTTAAATTAAAACCAGCAGAAAATCACAGAATCATTTAGGTTGGATAAGTGTTCTAAGATCATTGCGTCCAACTAAGGGACCAATGTAATTATCAAACAAATATCAAAAACAACATTTAGGAGCAAACGACACTAACAGCTATCCCTGCACATGGAGAACATAAAAGAGATGGTAAGTACAATAAAAATCTATCATCAGAAAAAAAATTCTGAGGCTCTTTTCACATGTGTTTTGGGATGGGGCAAAGAGAGAGAGAATGAGGTGTGAGTTTTTATTTACATTTTGGATAGATGGGCTGGCAGAGTAATAGAAATATTTTCTGTAAAAGCTACAACTGAACTTGCAACACATTTGGCTAAAATTAAGAGAGGGGAAAACCCCACGTAATGCTAAAATTATACTTCAAATAACGGTCTAATTTTCTTTGTCTATTTGAAAGACCATGGATGACTGTAAATAATTCATCATTTCCCACTTCAACAACAAACTTGGCATTGCCTATCTATGTAAGCCTTTGTAGAACAACCTTAATTTCTGCAGGTTGCTCCAGATGAAATGGTTCCATATCAACCCAACCTTGAAATTTTCATAGTAGTCATCACAAAAGTGAAGGCCAGTGGAGTCAGTGTAAGAATTAATGACATTCACAGCTCATCAAAAAACCAAAAATCTTTTTTTCTGATTATAACAAATCAAGTACAATGACACCATGCTCAGCAGAGACACTCCTTTCCTCTCCAGTGAACTTGCAAACACTGGGTCCTCCGGTTCAAGTCGGTTCTGCAACAAAAGTGATTATGAAGGACATTTTCATGCTACAGAGTATTTATTGCCCTTGTCATCAGAAGAAGAAAAAAATCAAAAAGTGTAACTTGCAAATGACATACAAAATGAAATTTTACACTATTTTCTTCTTCACTTCTGTTTTAAAAGTGATAATTAAAGTTGACATTCTGACCCTAGGATGAGTACACATGTATATTGTTACTTTTCCGGAAAAGTTTAAAAAGTTGTGGAGCACAAACATCCAAAACAAGTACTTTAATTTCTGTACTGTTAGAACCAAACATCGATTGATTCGATTTGACGTTTTTAAATTACGATTTTTAGCACAGGAAGTAGCATCACGTGAGTAAAAATTTTGAAATTACACGAAATGAGACGGTGTTATCAATACACAGGCAAATTGAAATACCTCCTTAAGAAACAATCAACTGATCTTGAAGACTAGAACCTGAAGGCAGAGTGGCACATAATGAGTATTTCCACTGTCAGCTAAGAATTAAACGAGAAATTCGGAAGCCTGGTGTTTATTGATGCCGTTGTGTCCGATCCCCCACCGCCAGCGGCGCCGAGCCCGCCGCGGGAGCAGGGCCTGAGCCCTCCGCGGGGAGCGCGCCCGCCACAATCGACCAATCAGACCGCACGGCTCCGGCGCGCCCCCGCCACAACCGGCCAATCAGACGGCACGCCTCCGGGACGCGCCTGCGATTGGTCGCGAGACCTCTCGCACTCGCCCAAGGAGACGACTCCGTATAGGGGCGGGGAGCCCCGTGCGCGGAGCGATGATTGGCCGGACCGGCTGGCGGGCGCGCAGTGTACGGGGCTGTGATTGGGCAGGCCGGCGGGTGGGGCTGTGATTGGCCGGGCTGGAGCGATGGCGGCGGCGGCAATGGTGGCGACGGGCGGCAGTGACTTCTCGGATCTGCGGGAGATCAAGAAGCAGCTGCTGAGCGTGGCAGAGCGGAGCCGCGAGCGCGGCCTGCAGCACAGCGGGAAGTGGTGAGCGGAGCCGGGCTCAGCTGGCCGGGGCCCAGCTCTTGGGAGCCCGGCTTAAAATGTTCTGCGCCGAGAGGAGGCACGGGACGGAGCTGGGTTTGTTTAGTCTAGAGATGAGGAGACTCGTGGGTACCTCATCATTTTCTACAACTCCCTGAAAGGAGATTGCAGTGAGGTGGGAGCCAGGCTCTTCTGCCGTGCCTGCAGGGAGGGGACCAGAGGAAATGGCCTTAAATTGAGAAGAGATTACGGGAAGTTCAGTAAGATATTGAATTTTTTTTTAATCTTGTTCAGGTGGTCAGGCACTGGAATAGGTTCCCCAGGGAGGTGATGGAGTCACAATCCCTGGAGATGCTTAAGAGGTGTCTGCGTCTGACGCTAGATGATGTGGTTTAGGGATGACAGTGGTAGTGCTGGGCTGACGGTTGGGCTTGATCTCACAGGTCTCCTCCAACCTTGATGATTCAATGATTCTAATGCTCTCTTTCCCTCAGGGCTGCTGAACTTGCATTCGCCCTGGAGCCACTGCCACTGAGTGAGCTGCCGCCTCCCCCCGTGCTCACCGAGGTACGGGCCCAGGCTGTGCCTCGGGGAAAGTGGCTGTGAGCTCTAGGAGGAGGTGCAGCTCGTGGGGGTGGGCTGTTTGATCATAACTATGGAGGAAAAAACGTGATTGCAATCTCCCAAATCCCACGGGTGGGAGTCTGCGCCGAGCTCCAACCCTGCCATAATGCTGGGAACATCCTTTCCATAGTGTGTTCAATGGGGCAACAGAGCTGAATGTGCTTCCCAGATGAAAGCGTTATCTGTTGCTGTGTCCTAAATGAGGCACTCTGTAAGCCAAATTTGAAATCACACGCATGTTACCTTATTCCTCTTTACTAAGGTCAAAATTTATTTCAATACAAATTATGTTTTGCCATTAAACTTGTGCTCGTTAGGACACAAGAGAAACAAGTTGTGTCTCCATTCCCACCTACGTAAAAATACAGTAGAACTCATAGGTATGTGCCTGTGCTAGTGTATTATAGAAGCGTAACGTGTCATAAAATTCAAGGTATAACTGCCAAGGAAGTGTTCTCTTGTATGTTAGCAGATTAATATTCTTTTATATGGAATTCCTGAGCAGGTTTCTTGTTTATGGTCCTTCATACTAATTGAATAGCTAAGCTTGCCACAATTTGTTTCTGGAATCTCACAATTTGTTTTAAATGTTCCTAAATAGTCTGTACTTGTTATTTGAGAACTCTAGAATTGGATCATATAAGGGAGTGGAGGAACTTTTCTGATAGTACTCAAACCACTTATAAAAATGGATAAACTACACTTTTAGCTTGTGGAGCAATTTCATTGCTAGATTTGTAACCATGATTTTCCTAAAGTATGTCAGAGCTTCTCAGGTCTTAAAACTCTTGTGTGTCCCTGCAGGAGGATGCTCGTGATCTGGATGCCTACACGTTGGCCAAATCTTACTTTGATCTCAAGGAATATGACAGGGCTGCCTACTTTTTACAGGGCTGCAAGAGCCAGAAAGCTTACTTCTTGTACATGTACTCCAGATACCTGGTAAGGTTGAAAAAAAGGTTGCCTCCTAGCACTGAACTCCTCTGCCTCCTACCCCTCTCAGGCATATCTTATTTTTTTTGCTTATTCTGTTCCTAATGTTCACCTTGAAGTCCAAGTTCTGTGTTGGGGTAAAGAAAGATAGGGGTGTTTTTTTCTGAGCTGTGCTGTCTGTGAAAACTCAGTTTACACTCTCTGCAAGTGCTGCAGCAAATATAGGAAATATACTATTGTAATGTAATCTTGGATTTCCTTTCTTTTCCACAGTCAGGGGAAAAGAAGAAAGATGATGAGACAGTTGATAGTTTGGGTAAGTCTCTGGTGTCAAGAAACACATGACGAGATAATGAAGCTTTTGCTGTTGAGTCTTCATGTAACTCATCTTGGGTCTATGGCTTCCCCCTCAATTGTTTTGGATAATAGTGTGCTGTAACATGATTTCTTTTATTCTCTTTTGATTCATTTGCTTAATTAAAGGTTACCATGTATTAGGTCTTCTTTTAAACTGCGTGACCAGACTAAGTGATTTTCTTTAAAATGGGGAAAATAAACACAGGCTGGGAAGCCTTCATGTCATGTCAGTGATAATTCTGAATGTACCCTAGACTTTGCATTGCTGTGGTGAGACTCCTTGTTGAAAACTAGCTGTGTGACTTTCTCCTCATGTAGGACCTCTGGAAAAAGGACAGGTTAAAAATGAAGCTCTACGAGAATTGAGAGTTGAGCTCAGCAAGAAACACAAGGCACAGGAACTGGATGGATTTGGCCTTTATCTGTAAGTGTCTCCATGCATTTCTTATATATTTGTGTGGATGTATATATCATGACTCTTGTCAACCTGATGCTTTTTTTTACAGATATGGTGTTGTGCTGCGGAAACTGGACCTGGTGAAGGAAGCAATAGATGTGTTTGTTGAAGCTGCTCATGCCCTGCCTTTGCACTGGGGAGCCTGGCTGGAACTTTGCAACTTGATTACAGATAAAGAGATGGTAAAACTTTGGCGACAGCAAGATGTAGTAACAAATCTCAAGAGTTTAGCCTGATTCAGTGACCAGAGTTTCTGTGGCCACAAGATTGATGCCTACTGCTTCATTCCATGAGACACTGTCTGGCAAGGCAATCCATGACTGTAAATTATATTGCTAAATCCTCTATCTTCAATTGCTTGCTGTGCTGTAGCTTGAGAATCTTTATACAGGCAGGGCTAATTTCTTATCATTCACCCACAAAGTGGTTTAAGAAGTTTCTAATTAATGTATTTTGGAAGTCCTTGTAACTGGGGTTATCACCTTGTCACATGAAGGAGATCCTCCTAAGAGACTTCTCTTTTTTATTTTTTCTTAATCTTGTTCTAATTCCTCAGTTATTGAGCCCTTTTGAAACGACACATAGAATCACTACTTTCAAAACTGAAATGATGATATACAAAGCCACACAGGAGATGAATTGTATCAAAGAAACAAACTTCAGATATAAAACCAAAAAGATTATTTTTCTTTCTGCATGGAATTTGAGTCCAATCCTGAAATTCTTCAGTAAATTCTGGCTGATGAAGTATTTCAAACAATACTTTAAAAAAATTTAAAAAGTGATGCAGAGGAGAGTATTACCAATTTGTGGAAATAGAGAAGTGCCTTTTTTATTATATAATTTTGAGGCTGCTCACTTAGTTCACTGAAATTAGTGTTATGATACTGATGCTCAAACATAGGAGGAACGTGCAGTCTTTCAAAGGACTTCTGAATTTAATGGCTGAAGCAAGAGCCAGGTGATGTCATATTTGAAGATGATTTCTTCCCCAGTTGACCAAATGGGTTTAAGAAAGTGACTGCAGGAAAGCCTCTTACCTCAGGACCATCTACTAAGTTATGGGAGGGAAGATAATGGATTCTTTGCCATGTGTAGCTTGTAGAATACTTCTGATTGTCATCTCTTCCTCCTCTTCTTTGATTCTTGCTAGTTGAAGTTCCTGTCCTTGCCAGATACATGGATGAAAGAGTTCTTTCTTGCACACATTTATACAGAGCTGCAGCTGATAGAGGAAGCTCTGCAGAAGTATCAGAGTCTCATTGATGCAGGATTTTCCAAAAGCACTTATATCATCTCTCAGATTGCAGTTGCTTACCACAATATAAGAGGTCAGTGACACTAAGTAGGAATGACCCTCTTAATGCAAACCTGGCATTTATAATTGTTGGTGTCCCATATGCTGTTCTTTCTTCAGATATCGACAAAGCTTTATCCATCTTTAATGAGCTGAGGAAACAAGATCCTTACAGGATAGAAAACATGGACACTTTCTCCAACTTGCTCTACGTAAGGGTAAGCACTCTCCCTGTGGCCTGTCCATAGTGGTAGTGTTTGTTGGAGGTATGTTAAACACTGGCAAAGCAGCTGGTGCTGTCTGGCCTCTCTGAATACCAGCTTTCTTGCTTCCCAGCTCCATGGAGGAGATGCACAGTATGCATTGCCAGTTGCTTAGGTTTTCTTTCAAAACGTAACGTACTATCTCTCTCATCACTTTTATCTTTTGTTCCACTAGAGCATGAAGCCTGAGTTGAGCTATCTGGCTCATAATCTCTGTGAGATAGACAAATACCGTGTTGAGACCTGCTGTGTAATTGGTGAGAGCCACTTCTTTTACATGTTATTTTTACATCTTATTTTGCTGTCTGTAGGCTGTGTGAGGGAATCGTGGAAACACTTGGTGGAAGTGATCAGCCAGCAAGGCAATCAAAATTACCACTTAGTGAATGTGGACTCAGGCAGCCTGAAAAGCAGACTAAAATGACAGAGTACCCTTTTCCCTCATTTCTCTCTGAAAGCTGCTTTAATATTACTAGGGCAGAACAAAGACCTATGTACCTGAAAATCCCTTTATAGTCTTCAAACTCCAATGGAAATAATTGTGTGTCAGGAGTAGGAAATTACCTTGTTAGATCATGACATTCCAAGGGGATGGAATCTTAAGTTGATTAGTACAGGTGGAAAAGGATTGACCAGAACACTGGTGAACAGAGTGCAGTTAGGTCTTTTGAGGTTTGAATCAGTTCTGTCTTTATTAGGACTCTTTACAATTTGTTAGGACATAGTAGATAATACACATTACATCCTTTTTTCTGCTTCCCTGTTGGTATTGGCTTTTTTTGTTGGTTGGTTGTGGGTTTTTAAAATTTATTTAAATATTATGACTTTTACTTTAGGAAATTATTATAGCTTGCGTTCCCAGCATGAAAAAGCAGCGCTCTATTTCCAGAGGGCCTTGAAACTGAATCCTCGTTATCTAGGAGCCTGGACACTTATGGGACATGAGTATATGGAAATGAAGAACACATCTGCAGCTATCCAGGCTTATAGGTACCGCTCATGTACTGCAAAAAAGAGTGTTTGCTTCTGAAATAGTATCTTCTATTTTTTCTTAGTGTTTTCCTAGACTTGGTTTTGATCCTGACTTTCGGTCTAGTTCATCTCCTTTTCTTTGACAGGCATGCAATAGAGGTGAACAAAAGGGACTACAGAGCATGGTATGGCTTGGGGCAAACCTATGAAATCCTCAAAATGCCATTTTACTGTCTCTACTACTACCGACGGGCCCACCAGCTCAGGTAGAGTTGAGAATGGAGCGGTGTTTATTGGTCTTCATTCTGACATGGTTGATACTGGCTAAGGAATTTACATACAAGAGCTAAGTTGGGGAAGGAAAAAACCATTGATGCTTTGTGATGTGTGCAATCTCACTGTTCCAAATCCTTTTAGTTGTGTTAGTTACCTGTTAACTAAAGCTTTGTCAGTTTAATGTTGAGGATAACTGGTCAGGAGTATGAGTGATATTTTATGCAAAAGGATGACAGACTGCCAGGTGTAGATTATTTTTTTCCCTTGACCACTCCCCCCGCCCCTTCCCCTTCCCCTGAGTTTAGCTGTCATTACCTGAAGAATTGCTCTTTTACAGACCAAATGATTCTCGTATGCTGGTTGCTCTAGGAGAATGCTATGAGAAACTTAATCAGTTGGTGGAAGCTAAGAAGGTGAGAACTTTTGTGTAAGACTTTAGTGTCTCTGAGAGCACTGGGTGAAATTGCAGCAAAATTATGTAGCTAGTGCTGCCTAAACTCGTTGGCAGTTACAATTGGGGAAGTACTGCTGCAATGTAACTAGAGCAGCTGATAAATAAAGAGTTACTTATAATAAAGAGTACCCTACAGATACATGCCCCTTTTGCTGACAAACCCTGTAATTTTTTGTTTCTGACTTGCATGCTGGAGTCATAAGCTGGACTAATTTTTGTGGCATGCTTGACTGACTTTCCTTCCTTGACAGTGCTATTGGAGAGCTTATGCTGTGGGAGATGTGGAGAAAATGGCACTTGTGAAGCTCGCCAAGTGAGTATGTACCCTCACTGAACTGTCAGGGTGGTGTTAGATGCAAATTGCACTTTGATACCTAATGATAAAATGCAGAACGTAAGCAAGTGGAACTGCTGTTAGGCACTGTTACTTTTGAAGCTGTGTTAGAATTGGTATCTTTAGGGCTGTAGTGACTGCAAATTTTGGTGTCCAGCTTTATCTTTGTTTCCATCAGGATAACTAGAGAGAGTGATAGCATAATGTGGGTTGCAAAGGACTTCTAAATCCTGAGGTGATTTGAGCAGGCAGTGCAATTGTATTTGTCATATTCCAACTTAAAAGCAGCCCACGATGGTAGATGATGTACAAAACTGTAGTTTGATTTTATTTTCCCTCTCTAGTATGCAGCTGTGACATTGGAAAAGGTCTAATGTGAATACTGTGACATTAGCACTAATTTTTTGGTGGGGATAAAGTAATATAAAGTGAGAAAAGTGAGGGGAAAAAAAAGGGCAAGTGAAAACTGAAACTGCTGTACAAATTTGGGGTGCAGCAGGGGAAGAAGGAGCACTGGAGGAAATAGCGAGTAAGTAGAATGGCAAAGGTCTGTTAAAAGGTTTAAAATGCAACAGAATAAAGGTCCCTGCTTTGGTTGTCACTGTTCTAGCTGTCTAGTCACTATCTGACTGCCTCCCTGTCTGTCAGCATGAATGCAAGCTGGATCATCTCTTTCTGTGAGGGGCAGTACATGTTGCATATCCTGCAAATTCTGAAGGAAAGGACCTGGCTTTAGTCCAGGTCAGGGTGAGCAGGTACTTTCTCTAGACCAAGAAGGTTTTCAACAGTGCAGTCTTATTCCAGTGACCCACTTTTCTCCTTTACTAGGTTGCATGAACAGCTGAATGAATCTGAACAGGCAGCTCAATGCTACATCAAATACATCCAGGATATCTATTCCTGTGGGGTAAGATGATATCTTGGGAATAAAAGAGAAGTAAACATAGTGTAGAACTACTTTGGAAGGCACTTACAGATGATGTTTTTTACCACCCTCACTGTAGGAGGTGGTGGAGCACCTGGAGGTCAGCACTGCATTTCGTTACCTGGCCCAGTACTACTTCAAATGTAAGCTTTGGGATGAAGCCTCAGCATGTGCTCAGAAGTGCTGTGCCTTCAATGATGTGAGTAGCTGTGCAGTCTTTGGTGCTTCTTTCTTAAGGGATCTATGATGTCGATCTTGGCTCCCCTCAGAGTAGAGGGAATCTTTTGTGAAGGAATGAGGGCTGTCTGCCATACAGGTCACATCCTGAATAGTGGTTGTCATGTATACCTGATCAGTCACGCCGAGTATAGTTGATAAAAGTCATGGGATGTGGTGTAGATAGTGAAATTGAATCATATCTCATTGGTATTCACTAAGTAAAAGAGTTTGAAGCTTCACATCGCAGCCTTAAGGCTGCTAAAAATCTCGGTGGTGAGGATGTAGTTGAATGGTCACAAACTCTCACACACTGTAGCATGGTACTTCCAAAACTTCTTTTTTTCTCATCTGTGTGTATACAGTGCAGAGGATATAACAGTTTTGCAACTCCATACTCTGCAATGTTACGTATCTGTAAGTGGGCAGTTTAGGATTTTTAGTTTCAGCCTAGTGGTAGACACTAATCATGAGTGCAGGGTGTTTGGCTTATCCTTGACAAAGCTGCCCAGAGCTCTCTACAACCTGAATTGACCTTATCCTAAGTTTTCCCAATTTACTTTTTGCTGGAATATTTAGACAGCTTCAGTGGTTGATGGTTCTGTTCTCTGAAATACCCAAGAAACACACCAGTAAGGAGTAAAAGGAAGAAAGACTAAAACCAAAAAAGTGACTTACCTTAACATTTCTAAGGAGCACAAGAGAAAAGAATTGAGAATGGCTTTTATAGCTTGTAGCCTTACAGAATGGCAAACTACTTTACGTTACACTGCTTACATACTGAATTTGACCCAGAAACCATCCATTCATAGGTGAATTGTTCTGTTTTAATTTCAGACTAGAGAAGAAGGGAAGGCCCTGCTGCGCCAGATCTTACAGCTTCGCAACCAAGGAGAAACATCATCCACAGATGTTGCTGCTCCCTTTTTCCTTCCTGCATCCTTGTCAGCCAGCAACACTCCCACACGTCGTGTCTCCCCTCTCAATCTGTCTTCTGTAACACCATGAACAATTCTGATACTTCTGACTTGTGCATTGGATGTCACATTGCAGACGGGACATGCAACCACTTACTTCTTTCTAGGGAAATTCCTCCTTTGTTGTTGCCCTCACATAAAGGGTAGGAGTTGGCAGAGTCCACAGCTGAAGACAGATGGGCTCCAAAAAGCAAAGGGCAACTACACAGGACTACTCCTAAGTGAGGCATTGGGAAGAGCTTGTCTGCTTAAGTTAAAATACATTTTAAATTTGATTCTGCCAAGTTACCTCTAGTCTTTACTGCACTTTGGATGACCTCTTAGTGGTATCACTGCTATACTCATCAGAGACTGTTACCTACCTGTAGTAACAGGTCTCTGATAACAGTAGTAAAAGTCTATGTAATGACTTTTTCTTGTCTTGAACTACAGAGGAGACGTTTCACTAAAGCAGTAGAATAGGCACTTAGAGATAGGTCCCATGGGTATGGTAAAGGATGGGCAAATACCAGAGGAATCCCAAGTAGCTACAGGTGACAGCTGTCTGAGTTCTCACTGTAGATCTGATGGATAGTTTTGGCTTTCAGTAGAAAAGCAGTTGGGATAGGACAATTAAAAAAATAATGGTGAAGTTACAGTCCTTGGGCGTCTTTATGGTGCAGCTTCCATGTGTACTGTAGCAACGGAATCAAATGAACTATAGTGGATCATTTTGTTAAGGAGGCAAAAAGATAATTATGCCTCTGTTTCAGAATTAGTGTCCTTGTTCACCCCTGTAAATTTACAGCCTTATCCCTATGTCTGTGGCATGACTTTAAATCAAGGACAAAGCATTTTAAAAACCCTTTCCCACTTAGCCATAGCTTCCTGTGTTTCATGAGACCAATTGTACCAGGTAGGCACATAGGAAACTTGTGGGTCACAGCCCTGTGCCCTCTGTACAATGCATTTGCATCATGTGCATGGAGCAGAGGGAACCTGTGTCCTTAGTTCTGGGCAACTCTAGAAATTACTGTCTTGTTTTATGTTTCATAGTATCCATTCAACAACCATTTCTCCTGCAGATGGTTTAAAACAGTAAAACTCAATGTGTTTTGCAAGAGCTCTCCTAATTTTTCCATGCAAACCTGAGGATATCAGTGAGACCATTTGTAAAATTGTTGTCACTACGGGCAAATTGTGCTTGATAAACTTGGTGGCCCTCTATGTGGAGGTAACTGTGCTGATGGATAAGACAAGAGTGACTCATGTAATTTACCTGGGCTTGTGCAAAGCATTTGATACTGTTGCTTCCACACAGTGCCCTTGTCTCTACGCTGGAAAGACAGGGATTGGATAGGTAAACCCCAGGGTGATGAAGGTCACACTCCCAAATATTGTGGCCACTGACGTGCTGTCCAAATGGACACTAGTGATGAGGTGCGTTCCTCGGGAGCGGCAAGGCCTGGGGCGAGCTCCAGCTTGGGGTCACGGGGGCTCCGGACGCCTCGTGTCAGCCTGGCTGTGGTCCGAAGCTGCGGCCCTTCGCCCTCCGAGGCCGGCTTGTCAGATGCCGCACGGCCCGGGGCGAGCAGTCCTCGGCCGGCTCGGTCCGCGCTCCCCGCGGCGCTGCCGGGGCGCAGCTGCGACGGGGCGGGCGGGGCTGCCGCAGCCCCGGACCGGCAGCGCAGCCTCGGCCGTGGGGCGGCGGCGCGGCCCTCAGCGCCGGCGCGCAGGAGGCGGCGGGGCCAGTGCGGGCGCTGGAGCCGCCGCGGCGGCAGGAAGATGGATGCGCCGTGCTCATCCCTCGCCGCTCGGCATCTTTTCCTGGCGGCACGGTGAGCAGCGGCGGCCGAGAGGGTCGCCCGGTGTCCGCGGCGGTAGAACAATGACCGGCCGGCTGCGGGGGGCCGAGGCGGTGGGGCGGCGGAGGAGAGGAAGCGATGCAGGTGATGGACGGGAGGGGAGGGGAGCGGGAGCCGGCGCTGGTGATGGAGAGGAGATGGCGGGAGAGGTGTGGCAGGCGCAGCCCGCAGCCGCCTCAGCCTCCCGCCGGCCCTGCACCATTGTGAGCCTGCCGGGCATTGTCCGCCCGATGCGGGCGCGGCGCGCTGGGTGCGGCGGCCGGTGCGGGGAAGGGAAGGGATGCTCCGAGCCCGGGGGCGATCGGCGGAGCCCGGGCTGGGCCTCGGTGCGACGGCGCCGCGGGGGAGCCCGAGCGGAGCGAGGCCAGCGCGGCCCTGCAGGCGCTCCCTGCGCTCGTTTCCACTCGCGGTGCATCTGTGCCCGCTCCCACGCCGGTACACAAGGCTTCCTGCCCAGCGGAATGTTCAGAATTGCACCTGGCTGACAGGGCTGGCGTGTGTATGTGCGAGAAGACATTCTGTCTTGCAAACACAGACCCCGCAGAATGCATCTCTTTGTACATGCAATGCATGGCTTTTTCACAGCCACTGATGGAGGAGACCTGCCTCTTGGACTGGTGTGCAATTTATGCTTAAATTACCGGATTGCCATCCCTCAGTTTCGTTTTGGCTGCTTACAACAGATCTAGACCCTACATTTGAGCTACCTTGTGGCACTGAATACTCATTTGTAGCCTTTTTCTGGTTTTTGCTGTGAATGCAGATATTTAAAAGATGCTGCCTTATAGGTTGGGAACATAGAAACTTACATATTTAAAAAATTTAATTTGACCTCTTGTAAGAAAAAAACCCCAGAGATGCATTTGCATTCGGATGCTGTCCTGTGTCTCACTGTGAGGTGACATGTTGGACTCCCATTCTCAATGTCTCTGATTTGCTGGGTCAGATTCTGCTGTGGTGCAGGTGTCGTGCTTGGTCTAAGCATCAGGGTAGCCCATCAGGAGAATGTTTTGTTCCTTTTCAGGCTATAATGTGAGGTTTATTGCTTCTGCTCTGACTCAGTTTTTGTTTCTGTTGATTTGGCCTACTACTCTGCATAGGAATTTCAAACCCAGGGCTGCTGTGCTGTTAATGTTGCCTCTGCTGGCACTTAACCTGGCTCAGATAGGTACTTCGGTGAGGTAAACACGGGGTGATTTTAACAGGTTTTCTTGGAATAGGTACAATTTTGGTGAGATTTGGGAGTGAGGGCACAAGACACAAGTACTCTATGAGTAGTTCTGTGTCAGTCAAAAGATGCCATGGACACCTCGATACAAGAAGGATATCAAACTGTGAGAGTGTGTCCAGAGTAGGGTGACCAAGATGGGGAAAAGTCTTGAGGACAAGAATGAGGAGGAGCAGCTGATGACATTTCCTTTGTTCAGCTTGGAGAAGAGAAGGCTGAGGGGTGACCCCACCACAGTCTACAACCTCCTCAAGGGAGTCAGCAGAGGGGAGAGGTGCTGATCCCCACTCTCTGGTGACCAGCAGCAGGACACAAGGAAATGGAATGAAACTGCATCAGTGGAGGTTCAGACTGGACAGTAGGAAATGCTGCTTCACTGAGAGAGTGATTGGATACTGGAACAGACTTTCCAGGGAAGTGCTCAGGGCACTAAACCTGTCAGAGTTCGAGGACTATCTGAATGATGCTCTTAGTCATGTGGTTTAGTATTGAGTGGTCCTGTGAGAAGCAGGGAGTTGGACTCAGTGGTTCTTATGGACACCTTCTAACTTGAGATATTCTGTGATTCTAATCAAGTTGTGTGATTGGAGCCAGTTCCACCCATGCTTCCACAGGAAGGAAAATCCCAAGGAGAAGCCTCAGGGAGGAAAGGCTGGAAAGTTTTTGCTGGGGTTTCCATAGGAGTTACCCAGTGGAGGTGGCTGCCAGGAACTGTTGATGGATTGCCCCTTTGGCTTTGTCTCTTTCCCAGAACTGTGGCAATTTGGTGGTCTGCTGGGATTCGCTGCTTGTCAGCAGAACTCCTACCAGAAAGCAGTAGGCTGTCAGTGACAGATAGTGCAACCTTTCTGACTTCCTGCTCTCTGACTGTTTTGGTAGTGCCTAAGGTAGAGAAATGTGGCTCTCACCTTGGAGATGATTTTGAGCCAGCTAATTCCGGTGTCCTCACCAAGCCTAACTTCAAGTCTGTGATACTGCTAATGCATTGACTCAGCCTCCCTTCTGAGAACCTTGGCCCTGTCACCTTTCAGTGGCTTCTGATAATCCGTCTGCTTTCAGAGGCCATTCCCAGCTAAATAATCTTCTGAATAAGAACTTTGGTATCCTGCACATTAAGAATTGAACATAAGGTGGGTATGGTTATGTATGGTTGTGTGTGGTGGTGTTTTAAGGAGGTGATTGGCTGTTTTAATTTGTAAATATATGCTGGGTTCTGGTAGGCTTTTTACTATCAAGACTTCCAGGTAGCTGGAAAGATGCTGCATAAGTTCTCTGTCGTTACAAAGCATAAGTGACCACAGGGTATTCAAGTCAGGAAAATGCTATGAAATGTAACCATAGGATGATGCCCAGAATAATTTTCAATTTTGATCTCCATTCATTTAATCGTTGATATTGTGGGTTAGAATGTTACAAGAATAGTTCAATGTAACTGTAACAAAGGTGAGGTGATGGATTCTACTCCTGTAAGCCTGGTGGAACTCAGATGTAGCTTGAGCAGTTGAAATCCAAGTAGTTTGTTAATTATAACCCCCAGGGTTTTCCCCTCTTCTTTTTAACCAAACTGTGTGAGCCTGAAGATGCTTTCACTACTCACTCATGGTAATTTTTAATAGTGGTATTTTGTTTTCTATTGGCTTTATGAAGTTGTGAGGTGACAAAATAGTCCTTACCCAAATTCTGAGTCACTTTCCAGTGATGTTGTATCTTCCAGGTCCATCAGATTTCTCTTTAATCTTTGTGCATGACAATACAATATTTGTACCACAAGACTGCAACTCAAATGTTTTTGTTTTAAAAACCAAATTTTTAAAATGTTTTTGTTAATATTATTTACTTGAATTTATAATTACATGTTTGCATGATGTGTTTTGAAATCAATGGCTTACTTAAATTCCAAGCAGGTAACATCTTCAAAGTTCTCTATAAATCTATATCCCTTCAAGGTCAGGTGTTTATCAGATTATAGCAAATTTATCTTCCCATCTTTTGAGATGGATTCTCTGCTGCCTTCTCTTTATAGGTCTGTGCAAAGCATCTGTGCACTTCTCTGTCATCAGCTCCCAAAATCCAGAATCCATGAGAGTAGAAAAATGTAATTTTGGTAGTACTTCTAATTTCTGTATCTTTAAGGTCTGTTTGAATTTCTCCTTTAAAATATGAGGACTAGAAATCTTTGCTTCAGGAGGTAGGGCTCTAAATAGAAAATTCAACAGCGTGCTGGAAGAGCCATGAGAGAGCTCTATGGTGTGGCCACACTGAACACTGTCAGGTCAAATAAGCATAAACCCAGCTTCTTTGGAAATGACAGAGCAGTGTGGATCACAGCCTGCAGTTTGGACTCTGAAACATCCAATGAACTTGAAAGGAAAAATAATAGATGCAGGTATGTTCAGGAACATGGGCTTTCAGTTGTTCTCGCTAGAACTGATGATGCTGTATGGTTTGCTCACCATGCATTTGGATCACTGGTGGCTTGCTGTGAAACCATCACTCATCCTATAAACTTTAGGGTCTGTGCTTTCTCTGGAAGATCATATTTGGGCATCACATTTCCCTGTGTTGAACAGTGTGCATCAGCACTTTGCTCACAAGAGAAGCAAAGTGAACTGATATATGTGACATCCACGCAGCAGCATTTCTCAAGAAAGAGGCACACAAATGCAGCACACACTTTAGTACACAGTTGCACAATGAAACCTTCTTAGTTAACAGTTTAACAAATACCAACAAATAAGGAATGTAAATGAACACTGGATGGACTACATTTCTTTTTCTAACTTTGGATGAAATGTACTATAATGAATAACAAAGCAGACTGATGTACCTGAGAAAATTATTAGGATAGAAGAGCTGGTATGGTATACCACATCTTCTTTTATGTTAAAAATGGTAATGCAAAGTATAACAGCATCTCAGATTATTTTATAAAAAGTAATTAATTATTTGAATTAATTGAGAGCAGCTGATGCTAAAATGCATGTTGACTCACATTTTCATTTTATGCATTCCTTCCATCTCCATCCAGGAGGTAATATCTTTGCCCCATTCTCCATTTCTGAAGCTATTAGTTTAATTTTTTGAAATTGTATATTACAGTATTCCTTAAAGTGTTTAAGGGAAAGGCCTGTTAAACCTTACATTGCATGGACTGTAAACAAAGGGCCTAAATAATGTGGAAATTAAAACAGAAAAGAAGAAACAGTTGTTGAAAATTGCATTGAGGTCCCAGGTGGTTTAGGGTAACCAGTAATGAGTGAGCATATAAAGTTGGGAGAAATGGTGGCGTCAGAACTTTTTTTTCCTCTGCATGTGCACTGGTTTGCTAATATTCATCAAGCTGATGTTTTTAATGGGTGCAGAAATACTTTTAATTTTTCATTTCTATAATGTAAGCAAAATCCTAAGAACTCTTAATGTTACAAGTGGTAGAAATTAATTAGAATCAATACTGTTTGGCATGTATTTGGGGTAGGCTTGGTGTACAAAAATTATAAAAAGACTTAAAATTATGTTAATACATAACATACACTTAGATTTTCATGAACATTCATGAGATTTTTAAGTTCTGTGATTTGTAGATAAGTCCTTGGGATTTTTTTCACTGTACTTATTTGTACTTAATATTTAAGGTTCTGTAAGATGCTCTAGTCCATCTCTGTGCATTGGTGGGGAACAAAATGAGATGCAGTCATTTTTTGAGAATCTGCTTTATTTAATACAGCCCTTAATAATATCCCCTTTTCATGTCCCCTCTGACAGGAAATTGTGATCAGTTACAATCCATCTTAGGTGAACACAGAGTATGTGGGGACTGCTGCTCTGGAAAAAGATTGGATTATTTACATCTGAAAGAACAGTTGTGCTGGTTACTATTTGGTGGCTTATAACTAAGGAAAGACTGCGTAATTAATTTGGAAGCGCTTTCAAGAACAAACCTGTAAGTTTAGTGTGTGTCCAGTACATGTTTCAGAGGCAGAGTGGAGAGCTGACAAACATCTGTGCCTTTGGTCCCAGCCATGTCCAGCAAGGCTGCTTGCAGATCCCTTCTGCATTATGTCATGGATTTTTGTGGGTTGCAACATGACTTCCATGTTACTGTTTTCTTAGAATATGAAGTGGATGTCTGTCACCTGCATGGGAGCCTGTATTAGGTGAACTCAGTGAGGATTTAGGCATTGTCCTTGTAAATTTATTTGAAATTATATACAGTGTCTTAATGCTTATTCAAATCTCTCTGAAATTACCATAGAATATTTTTCTGGTTTCAGCCTTAATGAAAATCTGTGCGTTCAAGACAGTATCCTGAATGTCTCATGAGTGAAACCTCTTAATTTTTTGTGCGCTTTATCACATCATGTATGAACCAGCATCTCAGCTGGATCTAGTGAGTGGTGTTCCATGCTTACACCTTTTTTCAGCTGAGAAATCAGCTCATTGCCTGCTGCCCTGGTCATCATAATACAAATAGATGCTGGTGCTTCCATTTTTGAAACAGCACAGTTCAGCTAAATATCATCCTGTAAGTTTTCAGTGGTACTTTTTAAATAGTAAACTGTAAGGATAAATTCTATATTTTATATGCATTTCAATTAAATAGAAGACAGTTTTGTTGGGTTGTTAAAATCAAGGAGAGTCCAATATGATAAACTCCATGAATTGCAGTGTGTCTCTTCCAGGTGGGGCATGTTGTCTGGTGGTTGAGTGTGATCTACTTGCATAAAATAATGTGCAATGTAAAAAACACTAAAATTCTTTGTTAGGCCCCTGTCTTGCAGTGAGCTGGGCAGGTTGATGGATCTTGTCCTTGTTCTGACAATCCTGCCATTCTGAAGTTGAGTCTCCAGTCAGTATCCATTTACATCTTGTGCTGATTCTGGAAAACGTCCACTTCCTTTTGGAACAGGGCAGGATTTTCTTTATCAGTGTTAGTGTTCTCAGTGTGCATTGTGTTACGCCATCTTCTAGGAAAACAACTGTATGAGAAAGAGACAGATGGTATTTTAGCCACAGAGTACTAGAATATTGTTTTAACAAATCTGCTTAGCTTTGCTGCGGGTAACAATAATGCTTCTGTCCCCTTTTTACTGTTTCCATGGAGTCGCCAGCTACTTGGATAGGGTTTTCTTGGTTCATGTTTTAGAGCAAGGGCCAATGGTAATTTTAGCATGAGCAGCCTAGCAGCACCAGATTCATCCCGTATTCCTTGTGTAGAGCCCCGTATCCAAGGGATATTGTGTGCTCAGTACAGAAGGTATTTTAATATTCCTGAAAATTATTATGGTATTGATTAGAAATCTAAGTATGATACAGTGATTTTTGTGCAGTCAAAATCAGTGGGTGGTTAGATTTGTCCTGAAGAGCTGGTAAATAAAATCCAAGGCAAAGACTTAATTTAGTTTTCATTCAAATCCCACTAAGGCAAATGAGACAGAATTTGGAGACTTAGGGAGCTGTGTATGGTCAGTGTTCCCCTTGTACCTTGTGTATGGTCAGTGTTCCCCTTGTAGCTAACACAGTTGTGTAGTAATGGGAATTGGCTTATGTGGAAATATTATTTCCATAAAGTATTGCTTAAAATCAGATCAATGAACCAGCATGAATCCAGTCTGGGTACTGGAATTTCCAGCATGTAAGCACTGGAACTGCTCCTCTAGTTCCAAGGGATTTTCACCATTTTGTGGGAATAGAAAATGCCTTTTTCAAAATTGTTGCAGATTCTTGGCAGAGATGGTGAAAGGTCAGAAAGGATTTGCCAAGGATGAAAAAGCTTTGCATGATACTTGCATCATGCTTGCCACATTCTGAAGTTCTGGTTCTAGGGTCAGGATTGGAATCTAGAGCCAGGGTGCTTGGATCAGCACTTGTGATTTGGAGCACCCCGTCCTGTTAGAGTTACCTAACCTGAGTCACAGCACCCTTTTTCTGGTGGAGAGTTGTGTCAGTGGGGTTCCAAATTAGCATGTTAATCATTATCTTGGCATGAGCTGAAATGCTGGCTCTGGGCCCAGAGGAAAACAAGTTTAGATCAGAGTTTTTGCTTGTTCACATAGCTAAATCCACTTTACAGTGGAGCCACTCCTTGAGCAGAACCAAGTGTCTCGAGAGCAAGGTGTTGGGAGGAATATATGTATGAGTTAGAATTTCTATCTGTTCTTGCCTTCAGAAAACAGAAAATTATAACTGAAATTAAAGTATGACCCTTGGTGTGAGTGCAGATGGAGGCAGAACCTTCCTAAGGGCAACAAAAAGAAAAGCCCCTTTCTTTTAATTGCAGTTTTAGCTATACACACCTTGTTCATTGGTGATAAAATTATTTTGCCCATGCAGCAAGTTTCTCTTTAGTAGAAGATAAATGATCACATAAATGAGATAATTCAAAAATTTCTGATAGTCCCTCCCTAATACCTTAGGTGCTGTGTTATTCCAAGAAACTTCCTCCTGGGACTGCAGATTTTGGAGGAGTCAGTAAGAGATGCTCTGTTAGAGGTGGTCAGTTGATCCTTGAAATGGACAGATGAGTTTTGATGTTTGTACTAGCATCCTTCCTGATGTTCTTCCTTGTAATAGGGGCTTCTGTGGAGGAGGACTGTCAAATACTGGGAGTAAGTAAGCAAACTTGGCAATATGCCCTGTTTCTTATTGTTGATAGAACAGGTTGTATGTATTAGTTCACTGAGCTGTTAACTTTTACACATGGTAGGAAGCGATTGTCAGTTGGGCAGAACTGTGCAGTTTGCTCAGTTTTATGTGGTCTGAAACTGCCTCCCTGCTCTGGAAGACCTGAGACCATTGATGCTTTTTTCTTTCTAATAAGTCTCACAGAATCAAGTGTACTAGTATGAGCAGTGAGCAGATTTACTTTGAGCACCTTACACTTGTTACAAGGGGAACATTAGCACTTAGAGAAAGGCCAGTTCCCAGGTTTGGGAACCCCAGCTGAGGTTCAGTCAGGTCACAAAATCCAAACCTGGCAAGGGACAGGACAGACAATAACTTACAGAGGCGGAATCTTTTCCAGTGTTAGCATGCAGTGATGATGTGGTTATAAATGTATCTTTGGCAATACTGCCCAAAAGAATCCCATCTGACAAGGGTTTGCAGGATTTTCAGGCTGTTTTCTTTATCATGAGAGCAGCAAGTTTGACTTGCAATTGTGTAGGTCAGCTTGAGAATGGATGTTTGATTGTGATGTTTTCCTTGATGCTGTAAAAGCTGTTCTGCCAGACAACCAGTTGATGTCAGTTTTAGTAAATAAATCTTGACAAAACTCATAGGTGGTATGAACTGAAGCAACATTCTGCTACTGTTTTCAAGACTGTTTAATTGGTGTATGGTTTGAAGGAGTTGTTTGGTTTTGACACAGCTGTTTAATTTTTAAGTGTGACAGTATATAAGTCAAAATAATATTCTCAGCAATGATGCATTGATTTCTCAATAGCAGCACATTTTAATAAGGCACTTTCAATATTTCCGTAAGAAAAATATCAAGGTTTCAATTTATTTTCTGTTAGGCAGGGAAATTCTTAACTTCTAAGATTTTTCACACTACAGAAATGATGATTTTTTTAAAACTAGCTCTAGATTTGGGGACTCTATTGAAATCTACTTGGATTTTACCTCTTTTCTTCCTTCCTCCTATCCTGCAGCACTTTCTGATTTTTTAATGCTGAGAAAGGAAGAGATTTAGAAATTACACAGAGCAGATTTGTCTTACAGTCTTAATTATGATCTGGTGTATAATATGATGCCTTCAGACTCAAAAGGGCCAGTACAATTTTGGGGAGAAATGCTCCTCTGGTTAGTAGGGTGATATTGTGAACTTATGGGGCTCTGTGAAAACCCTCATGTGTTGTGCAGATATTTATTGATGACATCAAGATCTTTGGAGGGACAAAGAAGTAAATAATACTGATTAGGAAAATAAAGTGTTATAAGATTTGGGAACAAAAATGCAAGCCTGATCTTTCTCTTTCCCTTGGTAGACTTTATCCCACAAATGAACATTTCTCAAGTACAAAGTTCAGCCACAGTGTAGCAGCCTATACCAACTGTTCAGCCAAGCTACACTTCACTTAGTGTGGGCAGCGTTTGTTTCCCTTCCTTTGCCTTGAATCGAAAGGTACTCCATAAATCTCTTAGCTCAGACATCTTCTTCCTGTTTGAAAAAAGAAAGACTGCTGAGTCTGTTCCTGATTTTCACAATAACCCAAGGTGTTCTACAGTCCTGTGTCTGGGTCTGATAAATCACCACTTTGAACTGTAGTGCAATTCTGTTCATCATGCGACACCTGTCAGTGAGTATTTTCTGTTCTTCTCTTCTCTTCAGCTTGCCCTGCACAGTCTTGTCTACTGTATTCCAAGTTATTTTCACTTGCATCCCAGTCTAGTATGCTGCACACCTGTGATTACAGTATGTGTCTTCTAGCATTCAAGTCTGTGGTAAAGAGAGATGGAGTCATACTGAAGAGTGCCCAAGTATCCAAACCAGAGGGGTTACTCAGCAGAGATGAGAGTTGGGTACTTGTGCCCATCTTCAGCAAACACCTAGAGCAGATAGCACCTATACAACGGAGGGAACTGTTCAGTTATGTTTTACTTTAAACATTATTTAATATTTAAAAGTTAATTGGGCTAAATGGTGCTTCTCTGGATCTCTCCTGGGAAAGAAAATTAAGATGTATTATTATGAATAGTCTGGATACTGCTTAACACAGTTGAAGTCTTCTTAGTCAGATCAGAGCTATGAATTCTCAGCCCATCCTTACCCACCCATCACTGCAGCATTCTGATACAAGTATGGGGCATTGTTCAAAGAGCAAGAAGAAGCATGAGTACATTAATTTATTCATTCATCAAGATGAAAGGCAGTATGTCTGATTAAGATTCTAGAAGTTAATAGAATTCTGTTTCCTTCTTTTTTCTAAGTCCCCAGGCTCATCTCTAAGTACAATTTATGGATTTAGTTACCATAGGAGGTATATTGGTCTCCTGCTTCTGCTCCTGTTCCAGTCAATGGCAAAGTTCCCTTTCACTTTAACACTGTAAAGACTGGTAAAGTAGTTTTCAGCTGCAGGCATTTTTTCTTATTTCAAGTATGATTTTTTTTAAGTGTACTTGAGTAGGCAATTGGATATCTATTCTATAAGATTGGAACTTCTTATTATGGGGCTGGAACCAGTTTTACAGTGGTTTTCTTGTAAAGTTATTTCACACAAGTGTTTCTATGAGATTTGCTGTTTCAGATGCCTCTTGCATTTGGTGGTTCTCATATTGGGCAGCTGTTGCATAATTAGCAGTCTTTCTCCTTGCTATAAACATAGCTGTATGCATATTATTCTCTAATGAGGCCTGCTGGGAGATGCATTAAGAGTAGAGGACTGTGATGGCTGTGGTACAGAAGCATGCTGTGCAGTCAAAATGGACAGCAGCATCTGGTGCTAGAAAAGGGACAGGTTCTTCTGTGTTTTGGAACATACTTGGTTCACAGTAGTTGAGTAGGATATTTGAACAAGTTGTAAGATCATTGGGGCAGAGACTACATCTAAAATTTTTGCTCATACTTCTGTGGTATGTGATAACTAACTGGGGCAGCCTTAATTTTGAGAAGTTTTTTTTGTGTGAGATTGCTCCTCTGATTGAAAATATTGAATGGAAATATTATTGCTGAAACAGAACCTTTTGTTCTGAAATGCATCTAGTTTCCACACAGACTGTATCACCATACATAACAGGAGATTTGTTTCTGTACTTTGCCTGCTTTGTGGCACTGATGGCAAATCCCATATGCTTTTCTGCCTAAAAAAGCTTTGTGGATGCTCTCAGTTGTACAAACAGCACTCCACAGCTGGAACATGGCAGGGAAAGTGGCCTACAGCTTGCAAGTGATCTTTCTCTATCAGCCTTATTAAGCTGTTGTGAAAATGTCCTGATGCTGTCATTGTAGCACTCTGAAGAAGAACAGGGGTGAGTAAAGTGCTGCAGGAAATGCCTTCAGATGTTTGGTTGGACTTACTGAAACAGCCTCAAAATTCCCTCTTGGAACACAGGGACATTAAACTCTTTTTTTTTCCTTCCTCCTGATGCATGCAACTTTTTGTTGAGTTAAACAGGCTCTCATATTTGGAGGTCTCTTTATTTCTGTTTTAATGTAGGAGATTATGATTCTGTTTATGTTTTGTACCTAAAGCAAATAAAAAATAAAAATTAATGTGCAACCTGAAAATAATGGAGGAAAGCTTGCCTGGAATCTAGCACTGGAGCACTAATCATTATTGCTGGAAAGTTTCACCACTACCACTATAGTGTGCTGTGTCCCCTTCTTTGCAGCTGTAATGTTTCAGCGCTTTGCCCATCTCCAAACTGATACACCAGATCTCAACACATTCTCTCAGCTAGCAGCCACAAATGGGAATAATAATGCTATCAAATTAAAATGAATACAGGGATAATGATCATGTTTGTCTAATGCCCAGAATTTTATTTTATGCTGTGAACAACCAGATGTTAAAACCCCAATTGCTAGAATACAGTGTGATGTTGTTGTTTCTTGCCTCATTTGTAAATTAGGATCTTAATCCTCCAACAGGCATAGGCAGTCATTTCTCACTCCATGGGGATAGTTTCTAATCTGTACAGGCCCTTGCATGTTACTCATTTTCTGCTTCCACAGACACCTGGAATGCTGATGAGGACTTCACTTGCCCTTTCCTCCTGTGACAGATGGTAGGAGTGTTCTGGAGAGTCTTTGAGTTTGGCACAGGATCTTCCAGGGGATCAGGGGTTAGGAAGGGGAAGAGAATTTTATTGGTAGATCCTTGAGACTAAAGCATCTGCTTTGTGGTTACCTCAGACTGCAAGAACTGGATTAAATAACCTGCCCCTTCTAGTCCTGTACTCCCAACAGCACTAATCTTTATGGTAAATGAATGCCTGTCTTCAATGCATGGTGCCCTTTTTTGAGAAGAGAAAAAGGGCAAACATGGAATTCCCACAAGTGTGCCAGGCTGGAGTTTGGAAGTGTGATTGTGCTGGGATCTCCCTTGCAGATTTTCAGACAAAAATTGCAGTGTTTGGGAGTGCTCTTTTGTGTTCTGTAAGCATGTGAGCTGTCCAGGTGCAGTGTCCACTGACAGATAATAGTATCTCTTCTTTCTCACAGGGCTTCCAAAGCAGCTGAGTCCAGGACCTTAAGGAATGTCACGCAGTAGTTGCTGAACTAACTGGCTCTGAAAGGAACAGAAAAAGATGGCAGTCCATATTTGAAATAAACACGTGGACTCTTGCTGATAAGAAACCATGTCCAAAAAAGGACGGAGCAAGGGCGAAAAGCCTGAGGCACTGATTGTTGCCCTGCAGGCTGCCAATGAGGAACTCAGGACTAAGCTAACAGACATTCAAATTGAGCTGCATCAGGAGAAATCTAAGGTGAGGGTTTGGTTTTAAATAAAAGTGTCTGCTGAAGAAGACAAGTGAATGGAAGAAATTCTATCACAGAATTCAACAGAGGCCACACAACTCTTTCCTAAAACAGTGGTCTGATTCTTTCCCAACTTATAACATTTACTGTGGTTGTCCTGTGGCTTCCAAGGAAAAGATTCCATTTTACTGAGCTACAAGTTGGAGAAATCTCTGCCCTCAAGTGCAGCAGTATGTGAAAGTTGTAGGAATTTGGCTATTTCTGAGCCCTCCAATTTTCTGGTGAATTTGACTGCTGGGTTAAAAAGCTTTTAGACAAATGCACACATTTGGAGTCTTATTTCCTAAGGAAATATTAAAAGTACATGTGTAGCATCATTGTGTGAGGCAGGACACCTGGAGAAGATGGGGTTCTTGTTTGAGTAAAGACAGTGTAATGTATGTGAATGCTTCAGGAGCTGGCCTGTATTTTTTTTTAGGAACATGGATGATTGTCTGGGGTCTCAGCAGGGTCTTTCTCAATTTGACATGGATGTGTCTGGGTGGGCTTGTTTTGATAATGTTACATTGGTAGCAGATGACTTTCATTTTATCTCAATGTAGGTTGCTAAACTCGAAAGAGAGAAGACTCAAGAAACAAAGCGTATCCGTGAAGTGGAGCAGCGCAAGCAGACCGTGCAGATCACTGAGCTAAAAGCCAAACTCCATGAGGAGAAAATGAAGGAGCTGCAGGCTGTGAGGGAGAACCTCATCAAACAGCACGAGCAGGAGATGACAAGGATGGTGAAAGTCCGAGACAGTGAAATCCAGCGGCTCAAGTCAGCGCTGTGCGCACTGCGGGATGGGAGCAGCGATAAAGTACGGACAGCGCTGACTATTGAGGCTCGTGAAGAGGCCAGAAAACAGTTTGACTCTGAGCGCCTTAAGCTTCTGCAGGAAATCACTGAACTGAAGTCTGCCAAAAAGCAGGTGGATGAGGCCCTTAACAATATGATCCAGGCCGATAAGATCAAGGCAGGCGATCTTCGGAGTGAGCATCAGTCCCACCAGGAAGCCATTTCCAAGATCAAATGGGAGAGTGAAAGGGATATCCGACGCCTGGTCAGTAATCAAAACAGTTCGTGTGTTCTCTTAGGCTGCACTGAGTTTGCCTTTCGTGTCTCTTAGCTTTTTCTGCGTAACAGATCTCTGCAATGCAACTCACTTGGAAAAAGTATTACAAATTTCTCACTGCCGTTTGTCAGAAATAAATAGATCAGCATTGTGATGGCAGTTAACAGCTTAAATTAGGAGAGTGATTGGCTAATCCATAAGGATTTGACTCTGATTTGCTAATACATGCAAGGTGCAAAGGGTTAGATAAAGAGCATTTGCACTTGCACTTGCAGTTTTTTGGTTTCTCTGGCCTGTGTTATGGTATCCTAAACACAATAAACCATGGCAGGAGAGGAGATATCTTTTGGGTTGGTCTTGGTGTAGCCTTCAGTAATTACTGTGGAAAATGAACAAAAAGAAGCCCACACCAGCAAAGGTGCAGGTTGCATTGTTTCCCTGTGTCATATTTTAGAAACTTCCCAATTTGTGCTCCCACTTAGACTTTCCAAACTGTTATAAGCGAGCTTTCCTCATAACACAAACCATACTAATGCTTGCTTACTCCCCATCCCCTGCAGTGGGCTGGAGAGGGGAATTGGAGGCACAAAAGGTAAAGATGAGATCAAGAATTGAAGAAAGACCACTTTACTGAACAGAGCAATGAAATGTGTACATGAGAGAGGAGATTGACTGACGTGCAAAATGCTCACTGTGGAGCCTGTGACCTGACACAGCCATGCTGCCCTCATCCAGAAGGGAGCCCTTCCCCTGTCCCCAGAAAATGACATGGGATGAGAGAAAAGCCTCTGGGTCCCCTGGCTACTGCAGAAATTAACCTTGTCCTGGCCAGAACCAGGGCCCACTGCCATGCAAAGAGCTGAACCTGCTTGTAATGGTAGAAAGTTTAGCTTGAAAATTGGAATTCAAGAACTGACAATTAAGTAAAATAAATGGGAATTTAAACTCTCAATGCCTCGCCCCCCAGTTCACAGTCTGCATCCTAGAAGTGTATTCTTGTGTTGCCAAAATGCTCAGTGAATGTGCTCCTGTGCCAGATTATGGGAATGGCTCAGACTGTGTTGTTTTACAGGCCTGGTGCAGTAGGGTAGAGCAAGACTCGAGGAGTGATCACTGCTCTTAAGTAAATTATACAATTCAAATTGGAGAAATGCTGTTGCCTTCACACAGTAATATTGTTCTGGTGTTTCTTTCATTCAGATGGACGAGATCAAGGCTAAAGACAGGATAATATTTTCATTGGAGAAAGAACTGGAGACACAGACAGGCTATGTGCAGAAGCTGCAGCTGCAAAAGGAAGCTCTGGATGAACAGCTCTTTTTGGTGAAGGAGGCAGAGTGTAACATGAGCAGTCCCAAGAGAGAGATCCCAGGAAGGGCTGGAGATGGTTCGGAGCACTGCAGCAGCCCTGTATGCAGGTTTTACCAGTCCCTGCAAACCGCAGCGTGGATGTCTGTTTCTTGCTGACATACCTTCCCAGGACCTGGGAAAACATTCCCACTCATCCACTACAGCCAAGTTAATGTCCTCAGAGCCTTCAGAGGCATGCTAGTTGGACAAAGCTTTGTACTGCTGTTTTTTATCAGTCGCTCTATTCACGTATATAACACATCTTAAATAATCAGTGCCCCTTTGAAAGAATCATCAATTAACCTAACTACCTGGATAACATGCATCCTCAAAACCAGATAGAATTAGGTGGATGAGCAGGGAGGGGCGAGGAAAAGGCTGGGCGTGGAGAATCTGTGAGACTCTTAGCAGATCCTCCTCTTTGTCTTCCCACAGACAACCCTTGGGTGTTATTCACAGAGCATGCAAGTCACCCATTGTGTGACTAAATGGAAGATGTTTACACAACCAATATATAAAAGCATATTTGCATATATAAAAATGAGGAATAAGAAAGTAAATGTAATTGATATGCAAAGGGTTGTCCTGACTTTTTCACCTGAGGTAGTGGCTCAGCAAATAGAAGCAATCTATAGGAAAAGGCAATAAAAATTAGAATCTTTTAGCTTTTTCCTCTCTATCATAAAAATTTATCATCTGTTTGGTTGTTTTCTCTTAAGTTTTTTAAATGGCTTAAAATTTTCAAGTAAAGTATCCCCCAAACCAGATACTTCCTCCTAAATATATATATATATATATTTGCCAACATATTCAGTACTGTAAAAGTCCCTAAAGATAATCTGTTATGATGACAGCTTAAGTTGACTGGTGTGTGTTTTTAAAGGATTCTTTTCCCAAGCATGTACTTTGAAGAGAATCAATAACTGTGTGACATTGTTGCCACGCACAGGACTTGCGCAGGAACCAGAAGAGGATAGCAGAGCTGAATGCCACCATACGGAAGCTGGAAGACCGGAACACGCTGCTTGTTGATGAACGAAATGAGCTGGTATGTGAACACTGCAGACAGAGGAGGTTGAGAAAGGCAAAGAGGGGGAGGATCCAAGGATAAAGCTGATGATGAATATGCCTTGTCCATCCATCAGGCCCATCACTCGGGAGGCTGAGGAGGACTTCTTACCCTAGAATTAAACAATAATTTAATTAAAGTTTCGTGAGTACAAAATCACAATGGAGGTTGAGGCAGCAAGGGTTGTAGGATTCTGTGTGGATGCTTCTGTTCCCTCCTTTTGAGCACACAGCATTTGCTTGGTGACATACCTTGTGCACGGTGAGACTTGCCTTGTAAGTTAAGTAATGTCTTAAGGTCTGTAGTCCAGTATTTGACCAGGTTGAACATAGTTAAGTACTGAGTCTAGGAAGAATTAACAACTGTGAATTGATCCCGTTGTCTGATTTTCTACTCTATGGTGATACCTGTGTGTTGAATCAGGACCCTGGCTATTTAACTTGTTTATATTGCTAACTTCTCTGCTTAAGGATGAGGGTGATAAATTCAACTCTTGATGGCTTTTTTTATTCCTGAGCTAGAAATCTTAATGTACTCCTTTCAAATCAGTTTAGCCGGCTTCAATGTTCTTCATGTCATAATTGCAAAATAGATGTCAAGATTGCAAATTACAAGTGTATTCATGTGTCTCTCATGACAATTATTAATTGCTGTTATCAATCCAGTTGAAGCGTGTCCGAGAAGCAGAGAAACAATGTAAACCTCTTCTGGAAAAGAACAAGTGCCTCACGAAGAGAAATGATGAACTTATGCAGTCTTTGCAGCGCATGGAAGATAAACTAAAAGCAGTCACTAAAGAAAATATAGAAATGGTTGGTACTGATGACCAAAATGAAGATTACTGGATGATCTGTGTGTTGGTGGCCACATCTGCATAGTGCATGATGTATATAAATAGAGAATTTGCATTGTATATAATGTGTAATACTATTGCTAAGATACAGCCACGGTTTGTCTGTATTATTATAGATTTACATACCATAACATTCTATTGTGCATACATGGGCAATATATTTACATGAATGCATAGTCATAGTCTTTATTCTCAAAGTTAGAATATTGAGTTTCAATTGTTTCAAAAAAAAGAAAGAGGAAAAAAAGTCACATCATTGAGGCATGTCCTACTGTGCTGCTTTTCCTCTGGAATTCAAAAAGGAAGCTGTTAAGGGTGATGGTTTCAGCCAGAATGATGTTCTTGCATCATGTACATGTTCTTTTTAGAGCTGATAACTTCTGGTATGGCACTAAGCACATAGAACCTTTCCATAAAACATATGGTTTAGGTGGTAGGTGGGTATGGGAAAGAGACAGCGGTGGTGTTTAAATTTGGTTAGGGCTATACATTTCCCATGTCAGGGCCATATGAAATGGGGTCAAAGCAGTTGGGTCTACATACCCTTCAGATGGGGTTGCCTTGCTTATCAGTCTGTTTCCAGGCCCCTTGTTCCTACACATGCACTGATGTTGTTTGGGCATTAACCAAAAAGGAGATGGATATTCTGGGTTGCCAGGTGTAAGCTAGCAGACTGAGATGACTTCCCTTGCTAAGGATGTTCATGGGTCTTGCCCTGACTTGTCATAGCCACTGTCCTGAGCAGGCTAAGTGCCCTGCAATGGGAGCAGCTTTCCTGCTGATTAGGCAGAGATGATCAGATTCACTTTCTTGTCCCACAGAAAAAAGACTTTAGTCTTACACGGTTAATCCTCTTAAAGACTCTGCAATTTACCCCTGCCTAGAAGACAGATAAACTTATTGCAGGTGTCAGGGGTCAGAATTAATCTTCCACAGCTGTGATAGTGCATATCACAGTCCCCTGGCATCTCCCACAGCAAAGAGGAAGGAGTTGGGAATCAGGAGTTGGTTATCAGCATGCATTAGGTGTCAGTGGGCAGCACTACTGGTGCATATCTGTGCACGCAGTGTTTGTGTGCTAGGTTAGCTCCCTGACACAGCTCTTCACTGTGGACCCCCAAAATCATGAAAGTTAACAAGCTGTGGGTGGCTGGAGTAATTCTCGCAGGTTTTAGCCATCTCCTTTCCCACATATGCTCAGGAGCAGGCAGGATATTGACCTGTGGTTAAAATAGATGTTACCACAGTTTTTGCCTTTCCTCTGGTGTGACTGGATGCATGTCCTTCCATGAGCAAAGCATGTCCATTGCCTCACTGTGTATGGTCCTACACTGAATATCAGGACATGGGGTCATGAGAGTAGATGCTATTTGCCTACCCACTAGACAGATTCAACTCAATTTGCCACGTGTGGGGGCATCTTGATGCATGGCCAAGGAAGAGCTGTGGTGTGTGACCTTCAAGGGCCATAGAGGCCGTTTTGGTGCATGGTAACTAAATAGATAAAGTTTTGTTGTTCTGGTTGAGGAACTCAGCCTTGCTGTGCTACTTTATTGTTAAGAATTGCTGATGAGCATTAATAAAAAAATGGTGTAGCTGAAGCATATTTAAAGGTTTGTATAGCTTAAATGAAAGGTGATGTTTCGTTTTTAACTGAAAGGTGGTCTTTTAATTGCTGAATCTTATTTTATCTCTTTTATTCTTACCACAGAGAGAAAAAATAACATCACATCCTCCTCTAAAGAAATTAAGATCTCTCAATGACCTGGATCAGGCTAATGAGGAACAAGAAACTGAGTTTTTAAAGCTTCAGGTCATAGAACAGCAGAACATAATTGATGAGTTAACAAGGGTATGTTCAGAGCACAAGGAAATTAGGAATGATTGCTGTGTACAGTTTACCACTGATAGTATTTCTTCTTATAACTAGAGGTCTGAGCCTTAATACCTTACCTGCTTTTAACACCTACAGATGTTTAGCTGTAGGTGTGCATGTGTGCAGTTTACTGAATTTGTAGTGGAGCATCAGCCCCTACAACTCAAAGCATAACACTGTGAATTGAGCTCCAGACAGCCCCTTGTACAATGTTCAAACCTGTGCACTGGGCCTCCCAGTGATTTTAGAGGGTGATCCATCAGTTCCTCTTGTTTGACAGCTGCTCAAGGTGAACGCACAAGGGCTTTTTTCAAGTGGTTTTTGGCTGACACACATATGGATTTGGATATGAATTCTCCCTTCTACCTGGAATCAGATTCCGGTTTGAACATATGGAGGGTGTCACTGGAAGTTCTATTATTTATTTCCTCTATATATTTGGCCATCTAACAGCTGCAAAGAAGAAAGAGTAACTTTTTAATCTTTCCAGGACAGGGAGAAACTCATTCGTCGGAGAAAGCATAAAAGGAGCTCAAAACCAATCAAGGTAAGATGAAAAATTGTTTCTCATTTACAGTGTTCAAGTAGGCTGTGTAGGAAAACACACTTTAGCAATCTGATTAAAGAGAGCTTTGTGGCTTAAAACAATATGGTTTAGTGATCAGGTTTATAAATTCCTTACTTTGGGAGAGCTTTTTAAATCCACTTTGAAATTCTGTTAGGGATGTGCAACTATTTTATTTTCAGCAAAATGGGGCTCCTTCCCATCTGTTGTCTTTCCCCTGCCGTCCCCCTCAGTAGTAATAATTGTCCTTCCATTTGGTTTCTATAAGTATTGGTCTCAGAGTCTGTTATGCTGAGAGGTATTTACCTTATCCGAGACCTTCCCATTTTTTTCTGTGATCTATTTTTCACAGCACATATGGGCTAAAGCCGAATCCTTGTGCATCTCTGTTCTTCAAGTGGAAATTTCTGCCTGAGATACTGTGTCATTCTCTCCTGCTCAGTTCCACATGCCTTTGACTAACCTTTGTATCACCCTGAATTGAGTTAAGTCCAAAGCTGGTATTTACAACAATTTTAGAGCTGAGTAGTCAGGAGTGGTTTGCATAGCTCCTTTATCAGCTAGATGTGAAGCATGACTTTGCAATGTTCACGTCCCACCTCCAAGAAGTGGAAATACTGGTTGCTTGGTTGCCCTCAGTCCTCTGAGGACATCCCTTAGTGCATCAGCCATGTGAAAGTAACACAGCACTGTCTACACACTGGGAATTTCAGAGCAGTGAATCCGAGCTGTGTTATCACACTGCTTTTATATGGGTTGTGAATTGGTGTACAGCAGTCACAACAAGGACTGAATAGTATTTTCATCAGTAAATTTTATTTCTAAACCAGAGATGTAACACTGGAGAATATGGCAATTGTCTTCACTTGACAACACAATGAGCAAAAGTTATGATATATGCAAAAGCTAATTGACATCTTTGGTACATGTTTTTTGTGTGATTCAAACTCCAGGTTTAGAAGGTTTTAGCTTGTCAGCAGAGTGAAAGATGTTGCTAAGAAGAAAGTGCATCTTAATTGGTTGTTGATCAGTTTGTCTTCAGAATGATCCATAAACCAAGTATTTAAATGCTCAGATCTGTACCCTGAAACCAAGCCTGTAGGGTCAAGCACCTGTGTCTTCACAGGACATGTCTCACAGTTTTAATTGGATTTTATTCAGCTGCAAGATTGGCAATAGCGAGGTCTCAGGCATAAAACCAAACTATGGAGCATGAGCAGTTGTTCATAACATGCACCAGTTACTGTAGTCCTGGAAGGATGCAATAAAACTTCCTTCACGTTAGTTTTCTATTAGCAGTGCTTTCACTCACATGGTCCAACAGCAATATCAGCAAGAGAAGCACCTAGACATTAAAGTATCAGCAGTGTCTGTGAAAGAGGGAGGGCTGCCTGTTCTACATGTGTGTCCAGCTCCTTATGGTGTTACCTTTGCACACCAATCTGCATGTTGATAGATGTCTTCTGAAAAGCTTTGTGGTTAATGAACAGTTCTCCTGCCTTCCTGCAAGGGCAGAGACTTTTCATCTGGCATGTTGCTGCACACATTATGTTTTACAGTTACACTGAGAAAGACCCTCAGAAAAATTATTCAGCAAACTTATTCTCCACCAACACAAGACATGATCTTCAGTGGGTTTCCTTTGAGTTTGTTTGAAGATGGTAATTGCAGGGGTAGCCCACTGTTCATTTTTCACACCTCATTTTTTAAGTAACTAGCAACGCCCCTCTCCAGAACACGTTTACATGAAGGTTCAGAAATCACGTTTTTCCTTCTGCAGAGACATGTGGTGGATGCAGTTTTTGGGTTTGATGATGATTCTATGGACTCTGAAACATCCTCTGTGGCCTCATACAGAACAGACAGGACACCAGCAACCCCAGATGATGATCTGGATGAGGTAAGATCTGACTCTTTCCACAGACAAGTTGCAGGTTTTCAAGAGACGATGACTTTCAAAACAAGTGATCAGGCTCTCAAGAACATGTAAGTTTTTATAGTGCATATTGAGTTATAAGTACTTTGTAAGTTTGACCTTAATTTTAGTTACTCATATACTGAAATGCTGAGACTTTCTTCCACAATCTAGTCCATAGAGTCTATAGCTATAACTACCCTGAAATTTGAGGTGATTTTTTTTCCTCTCCCCTTTCAAGGAAACCTATCACATTTCTTTTAGCTTCAAGACATTAAAGGGTTATAGTGAATGGGATGACATCATACTGGTGACCTGTCACCAGTGGGGTTTTGCAGGGCTCCGTCTTAGGCCCTGTGCTCTTCAATTTCATCCTAAGTTACTTGGACATGGGACTGGAAGGGATACTGAGCAAAATCTCAGATGATACAAAATAGGGAGGAGATATTTGACTCCCTCGAAGGCAGGGAGGCCCTGCAGAGAGACTTTGACAAATCAGAGGGCTGGGGCATCACCAGCCAGATGAAGTTCAACAAGGGAAAGTGCCAGATTCTGCACCTGGGATGGGGCAACCCTGGATCTACAGGCAGGCTGGGGAGTGAGATGCTGGAAAGCAGCGCCTGGAAAGGAAGCCAGGGATTGACAGAAAGTTGAATATGAGTCAGCAGTGCCCTGGCAGCCAGGGAGGCCATGCATGTCCTGGTGGGCATCAGGCCCAGCATTGGCAGCCAGTCAAGGGAGGGGATTGTCCTGCTCTGCTCTGCAGTGGCCTCACTTTGAATATTGTGTGCAGTTTTGGGTGCCACAATATAAGAAAAATATTAAATTGTTGTAGAGTGTTCAAAGGAGAGCAACAATGATGGGGAAGGGCTTTGTAGGGAAGCTGTATGAGGAGCAGCCGGGGTCACTTGGTCTGCTCAGCCTGGAGAAGAGACTGAGGGGAGACCTCATTGCAGTCTGCAACTTCCTCATGAGGGACAGACACTGATCTCTTCTCTGTGGTGACCAGTAACAGGGCCCAGGGAATGGCCTGAAGTCGTATTGGAGGAGGTTTAGGTTGAACATTAGAAAAAGGTTCTTTACCCAAAGGATGGTTGGGCACTGCAATAGTCTCCCCAGGGAAGTGGTCACAGCACCAAGCTTGATAGAGTTCAAGAAGTGTTTAGACAACACTCTCAGTGACTCTTGGGGATGGTGCTTTGCAGGGCCAGGAGTTGGACTCAGTGATCCTTGTTCCCTTCCAACTCAGCTGATACTGTGATATAAATGTGTATAATCTCCCCATTTTTTAATATCAGATCACAGCAAACTCACTGTGATCTAAAAAGCTATTTGAGCCAAGACCTGTAAACCAACTACTGTGCTTAACACATCACATTTGCATTCTTTGCTTTGACAGTGCTTTTCTCTCAATACATGTCCCTTCTCACTCTTCAGGGTTTGGCAGCAGAAGAGTCGGAGCTGCGGTTTCGACAGCTGACAAAGGAGTACCAGGCCCTGCAGAGAGCGTATGCACTGCTGCAGGAACAGACAGGAGGGGTCATAGATGCTGAAAGAGAAGCCAGGGTCAGTATTTGTTTGAGAGTAAAAGTATTTCATTGCTATCAGGACAAGAGACCCCTCAAAGGGACATGCAATGGAATGGAGCTACATACAGCATCCATAACCCTGAGAAATGTCTCTTCACTTGTTTACTGAGAGCATTTTTAAAGAGAGTGACTGTTAAGAATGGATGCAATCATTCAGTTTACAGGAAGCTGTCCTCCACCTGAACCTGCAGTCAGGCAGGCATGCCAGAGCAGACAACTCTGGAGCCTGACACAGAATCACAGGGGTTTTCTCATCATTTGCCTAGATGTGATGGGGTTGGATTTTAAAGGCAAATAAAGGCCTGTGGGTTTTCACAAAGGCACACATAGCACCAACTTTAGGAACTCTGAATGTTTCTAACAAAGAAATGCAAATTACATTCAATTTTTAATGTGATGCAGGCTACAGTAAACCTTCCAAGGCTAAAAATGTTCGTCTAATAAAATTATAGAATCATTCAGGCTGGAAGGCACCTCAGGCAGTCTCCAGCTCAAATTCCTGCTCAAAGCAGTCAGCTGTGAGATCATATCAGTTTGTTGGTACTTAGTTGAGTCAGCTCTTTAAAACCTCCCTGACAGTTAAAATTGCCTCTTCCCACTACCTATTGCCACCCTGATCTACTGAACACTTTTTCTTGTAGTTTAAGGATGGCCCCTTACTAGGGTCTTTGAGCAGAGCACCCCAAATACCTGAGGTTGTGTTTTGCTGCTCTGATGCAATCCATGGTGGAGCAGGCTTGGGTGAGGAGTAGGGGCTGGTCTGCTGCTCTGTTCCCTTGTGTCATCTGTGTGCCAGTCTAAGGGGTGGCACAAAATGTCACTGAGTCAGAACCTTTCTAATGGTTGCTCACTTTGTGGAACTGACAGCATGAACCCAGGCTTTGCTGCTTTTGGTTTCCTTTTAATACTAGTCACATTGCTGGTTTTGTTACTCTTTAATGTGATGCCTGACTTCAACAGGCTCAGGAGCAACTTCAAGCTGAAGTCCAGAGGTATAAAGCCAAAATAGAAGATCTGGAGAAAACTTTGGCTCAGAAAGGGCAAGTAAGTAATTATTGTGTGTTTTTTTCCCTATTTTGTATCTTACCTGCTCTGCTTAGAAAATACTGAGCACAATTTCAGTGTAAACTTCCGTGAGATGTAATGTTGCCAGTCAGTAAACAGGCAGATCTGGCAAGTTCAGACGCCTTGCTACATCTTGGTAAACTTAAAATGTTGTTGTTCTGTAAAAGACAGCTTGTTCCTCTAGGATATTAAAGCCTGAGTATTGTGGCTCCAGTTTTTAATAAATGTTCCCATCCTCATGGAATTTGATTATTCTCTAACACTACTGCTTCATCCAACAGGACTCACACTGGGTGGAAGACAAGCAGCTTTTCATTAAGAGGAACCAAGAGCTTTTAGACAAGGTACATTCCAAAGGTTTGCATGTTCACTCTGAAGGATTGTCTGGATCCTGTGAGACATCTTAAGGGTTTAGATTTTGCACAGCCTATGTTACCTCAACTACTACTCATCAAATACTTCATGGTTCTTGTAACAGTCACCCAGGTCATGCTTTAACATGTTTCTGTTAGATAGAGAAAACGGAAGCAGAAAACAACCGTCTGCAACAGGAGCTGCAGGATGCACGAGACCAGAATGAGCTGCTGGAGTTCCGCAACCTTGAGCTGGAGGTGATGGATGCGCTCTTGCAGTAGAGCTGGTAGAAAATTAAATGACTGCACTTGCACTGGACACCAGCTTTAATCAAGGGTTTACATGGGTGTTGTAGCAATAAAACAGAGTAACGAATCAGGCCCAGCATTTTTTAATTGTGACCTGAAGTACGTCAGCTCTGATATCCCGGATAGTAATAGTAAATAGTAAGCACCGTACCCAGCTGGTTCCCTTCCCCCTGAGCCAGGTGCCCAGTGTGCACAGGTAAGCTTAGCTGATTAACATCAGTGTGCCTCTTAGTTGCCACGCCTGTGGGCATGATTTTTCTAATACTTGGAGAAGTCTGTCTGCCCACGTGCAAGTGCTGTTCCTTTTGTGGGCACTGGACACATTCCCTGCTGAGCAGCTCTCCCATGACCTGTAGTGGGTACAGTCTCTCAGGTGACACTGGACATTGATGCAGGAGCTTCAGAAGCCTCTGCAGGACCTCAAGCTCCCTCTTCCCAGAGTTCCTCTAGTTACAGGCTCCTCTTTGGAGTGCCAGGCAACCCAAACTTCACCTGCTCTCTTCCCCAGTATAAGCTGGTTTATTTTTCAGTTGTTCTTTTCCACTGCTGTCCAAGGCCAAATACATTTGCCACACAGAGCCTTTCCTGGGTCTCGTAAATGAATTCTGTGTCAGACTTGCCCCTTACTCATAGAACTGTCCCACAGTTGGCCTGACAGCTGTGTTTCTGTATGGCAGAGAGCTGAATTGATCAAGTGAATTACATATTCATAAACCAAAAATGTGTGTGAAAGTGAAGTTTAATCTTTACTTCTGTGCTTGCCTGAATACCTGAAAGGAGTGAGAAATAGCATCTTCAATTTTTTTTTGTCTCCTTTAAAACTGGATAAATATTCATAAATTTTAAGCAATAAAGGTGTATAAATAGCTAAGCTGATCAGTTTTTTTGAACATGTTGTTTTCCACAGATGTTAGAATGCACAGCATACTGGGATGAGGAAAATGTGTAATCTGAGTCTCCCAATAGTCTAAAGTCAAGCATCTGTTTCTAAAGGGAATATTTACAGCAATGTTCAACACTTCATAAAGCAAATCACTTGAATCTTAGCTAGGTGACAGCCTTTCCACAGCCAGTTTGCAAATTGACATAACTTTATAATTGGCATAAATTATCTCCTGTTAAACAGTTACCTTGGGTTTAGGATCCTGTCCCACTTGCTTCACTTTTTCAGACTAGGTCTAGATGTTTCTTTCCTTGGCTTGTAAAATGAGGAGCTGGGGTTTGCAAGTCAAGCATGATAGAAACAGCAGCTATGGCATTTTCTGTGTGTCTCCTTCATTCTAATAGATTCTTTAGCATCTTTTCAATTTATTTGCAGGAAAGAGAGAGACGATCCCCACCATTTAACCTCCAGATTCACCCATTCTCAGATGGTGTGAGTGCTCTGCAGATTTACTGCATGAAGGAAGGGGTGAAGGTAGGTCAATTGTATAAAGTGCTTCCCCCTACAGGAGTGATGGGTGCTGCCCATATAATCCATTACAAATAACTCCACTAAACTTCAGGTATTTAAATTGAATCCAATGTAAGAGTGTGGTGACAGACACAGTTCAGTTAGACTCAAAATTCTCACCATAATGATAAAATCTGGTTGAAAGGCAACTGAAATCAATGTGTGATGCATTCCCATAGGATAAATCAAAATGGATGACTTCCATATGGTTCATAGCATAGATGGATATTGCAGCCGTGATAAAAGGTGCATGCCATGCCTTTACCTTACTCTCTCTTTGCAGGATGTCAGCATCCCAGACCTTATAAAGCAGTTAGACATCCTAGGTGATAATGGGGTAAGTTGAAATGGGAGATATTTTCTCTTTACAAGCTGCATTTTGTATCATGAGTGAGTGATATGTATAATTGTGACTGTTTTCTAAGATACTTGTTAAATTATGCATCTGTTAGGTATGGTTTAGCAGACTGAGAAGAATGGCCAAAGACCACCAATATTTGGGACTGGGCCCAACTGCACCCCATTCACTCAGGAAAACACATGAATGAGTTTGGCAATCTGAGTAAACCATTCTTCATCAGGGCTAGGATTCTTCTTAACAGTTTCATAAATAGGCAAGAATTATCCAATTCCCTGTGGCTAAGAGCGCGTAGCTGCCCATGTAAAAAGAGATCTTGTATCCCTGGCCAACATTAGATATGCCTTTAAAAAGTTTATGAGATATAAAAACAAAGGATCATTATTATTTGTTCACGTGCTGATGTAAATCAGCACTATTTTTACAAAAGCTTTAATGGAAATTCAGCTTTGTAAAACTAGCATGAACACAAGGAAATGGGTCTAATTTTAGTTTCCATTTCTCTTAAGGTTTAATGGAATGAATTATACAGGTAATCCATGTTAAGTGGAAAGGCAGAAGTAGTGGTCTTCTTAATATGTTAACAGACTCTGAATATTTCAATGGAAACCAAATACTCAGTACTACAGAGATCCTCTGAAAACCGTGGACCTGGTTTGTAGGCTGGATTGTCTTTATTCATGCAGGAAACTGCTGCCAATTTTCCTCTTTCCTGTCTTTCTCTTCACAGAATTTAAGGAATGAAGAACAAGTGGCCATAATTCAGGCTTCCACAGTATTGTCCTTGGCAGAAAAGGTAAATCGTGTGCTTGCTTTTCTCACGTGCTATCTAAAGCCTCATCTAACACATTTTCTGCCCTGTTGTTGCCATCAATATTGTTAAACTTTCTAGAGTTGGGAGTGATTACCCAAGTAAAATAAACGGTACCAGCACAGTCCCAAACACCTTGCTGAAGCAGCAAAAATATCAAACTGAGCCCAAGCTGTGCAGTAGAAAAAACTCCAAATATAAAAATAATATGAAACAAAACTTGCAATTGAAAACTTAATGAGAAATCATCAGAAATTTAAGCTGTAATTAGATAAAGTTTGGGATTTACAGTCCTGAGATTTCTAAAGCTTCCAAAAGGGATCTGTATGCCAAAATTTCACTGAAAGTATGTGTCTACATTCCTTGTTTCAAAAACTAAGAGATTAATTTTTGGTTAAAATTGCTTTCTAAGGCTCAAATGCAGCACAGTGTTTTCAACATGACAGCTTCCAAGGACTCTGCTCAACAATGGCTCCTCTGCAAGCAGAGCTGCCATAAGGCCAACTAAGCTATTTTTGAGATGCCATAGGCCCACTGTGGGCCTTTAGCTGTGGGGTGAAATGGGCTCATTGTCCATCCATAGGTGTATGCTTTTCCATTTTCTGGTGACCCAGCAGTGGTGTAATCCTCTTTCTGCTTCCCTGCCAAATGCTGCCTGCAGACATCGTGGCTGCCTCTGTCACAAACAGCCTGGAATGAGCCCAGCATTAGCAATAGGCTGCTAAAAACAAACAAGATGCAGTAGATATCCCACTTGCCACTGTCTGTGTGCTCAAGACACAGCAGGTTACAGGTCTCATTGTCTTCTCTCCAGTGGATCCAGCAGATTGAGGGAGCTGAAGCTGCTCTGCATCAGAAGATGATGGAATTAGAAAGTGATATGGTAAGAAAACTTTCCTTATTACATGTTTGAGGGACACTGATTGTGTCGCACTTGATGTGCCAAAAAGTAACTAGGAAAGTCTATTGGCAAATGAACTATGCAGCATTTCTCTGATTATTGGTGAATCCATGAAATTGTTTCTGGTCCAGTTCACATGCAACAGCAGAATAACAGTAACATTAATAGTAAAAATTTTTAAAAATCTTCTCTCTTTCTATGGCTGTTTATTACTAAGAACAGAGGGTTCAAAGGTTTCTCAATAATTTTCAGAGATGCATACAGTATGAGTCTCATAAGATTCACAGCCTAAACATCAGCTGCTGTATTGCATTTTATTCAGAACCAGCATGTGAGAATGATTGAACTGAATAATAACACTGTTGGCTTTCATTACATACTAACTTAGTGCCTTACCCTGTTCTTATTCTAGTTAATGGCAAAAGCCTACAAGATGAACAAACATAACTACAAGAATTAGACAGCTGTAGTGGCTTGCATTCTGTTCCTGTGGTGTGCCTGTACTTAACTCTGTTCACCTTAAGGTGGACTGATGAGTTAAAGCACAGCAGCTGCCCCCAAGGAATGTGAATGTCTGGTTAGTTCCTGGTTAGTTTAGTCCACTTCTATACCTCTTCCAAAATAAGAGAAGGCACAAAAAGAGTAATTCCTGATGCCAGAGGAAGTATTTTTAGAAAAATCACACAGAACACCGTAAATTTCACTACTGAAATGCCAAGCAATGCCACTGAAGCCAACAGAGAGGATGGTTTTAGTTCCATGTAGATGAGATGTATTTACCTACAAGAGCAATCTACAGCTATTTGCCCTTCCTTCTTTTCTAGCTGAGTCAGATATTAATAACTCTGTTGAAAACCAGTCTCCTCAGCCTGCTGAATTGGATATCTGTAAATGATCTGATAAAACTTCCTAAAGTATTTGGAGTAACTAATATGTTTTTCTGTCCAAATGATCCTTCGTTGTAGGAGCAATTTTGCAAAATAAAAGGTTATTTGGAGGAAGAATTAGACTACAGGAAGCAAGCTCTTGACCAAGCCTACATGGTATGTACAAAGGAAATTCTGCAGCACATACTAGGCAACTCTGCAATAACACAAACTCTGGTTGAATCAGGAGATTTTTGCTTTTTTGTTAGTATTGGTGTTTTTTAAATTTGTTCTTTCCTCATTCTTCTGATGTACTAGCATGCAATCTGCAGAGCTTCAACACAATATCTTGCCTTTTCATGTAATAAAAAAGCATATCTTCTGAAGTCCAAAACTCTTGTCAGTTGAGGGAGATATTGCTCATTAATGTCAGCTTGTCCAGCTGGAGTTTTTTTAGAGCAATAGGTAGAAATTTTGGAATTGGTGAAGTAATTTACACTTTAGATTTGAAAATTCTATCCAACTCTCTCTCACTCATAAAAAAGAGTAAAAGTTAAGGATTTCAGTGAAAATTAATATTAAAATATTTTAAAAGTAAAAGTTCCTATCCTTTTTTCAGAACATGGAACCATTTTCTGAGTTCAGTTTTTCACAGTTTTGTGCACTTGAGCACAGGGACTGCCTCTCATGCAGGGGCCTGAATCTGCCACCAGTCCCCCAGTTCCCGATGTGGTTTTAAACCATGTTTCATCTCTAATTGACTTTTGGTATTGCATCAACCAGAGGATCCAGGAGCTTGAAGCCACCTTGTACAATGCTTTGCAGCAAGAAACAGTTATAAAGTTTGGGGAACTACTCACTGAAAAGCAGCAGGAAGAGCTGCGGACAGCAGTAGAAAAGCTAAGGCGTCAGATGCTGAGGAAGAGCAGAGAATATGATTGCCAGATTCTTCAGGAGAGGATGGAGCTGCTCCAGCAGGCTCATCAGGTAAGAAGGAACCACACACATGTGGTATCTCTTGAGCCTTTCTGTGTAAGAAGGCAATCTGAGCTCAGATCAAGGCAAGCTCCAGGCCATGCCTGGTATCTAGCTTTTTGAATTGTCTTATACTTTGTCTTTCTGTGCACGCAAGCACATGTGATACTAGCTTGTGCAAGATTGTTCTGGCATATTTTGAGTTTTAAGATTCTTTCCCAAAGTTGTCCTCCAGAATTCTGTCTGCGTGGTTTTAGCTTTGTAATAAAAGTGGTCATCCCTGGTTACTGGACTGGGCACAAGAGGAACGGAGTAAATGCTGCTGGCTTCTATGGCACAGGAGACCTGTCTGTTTTTCCAGATACTACTTGTCCCTCCCAAGTGGGCATTTGTACTTTTTGCTACAAATGCAGATAAGGTACTGCATTGCACCTTCAAAGACTGATGTTTGCTGCTCTGCAAGATGTGAGGTGCAAAATGGCAAACTGACACGCACACTGAATAAGTGAAAGCTACACCATGAAGCAGATCTGACTCAGATGTTTGTGGTTGTAAGAGAAGAAGCACATCCCCAGTGGTTAGGGAGGTTTGGTTCACAGGAAGGCTCAGTTCTCACAGTCTTGCCTGATCCTGAGTTGGGCACTTGGGACCACCCTTACCTTTTGTTGCCAGGCCTGTGTGCATAAGAAGCTTCTTGATTTTAAACGTGACAGCTGCCCCGAGGGATGCTGCCCTGAGGGACACTGCCACAGCAGTTCTGGCTTCTCAGAACGACTCTGAGCCAGCCTCAGTTGCAGGCACGGTTGGAGGTGGCTGAGAGGCAAAGGAAGGAGGAGGTAGCCAAGCAATAGGACAGGAGGCTGTGAGGAGAAACTGTTGCACGAGAGGTTCTACCTGAACATGAAAAAGAATTTCTTCATTGTGTGAGTAACCAAGCACTGAACAGATCACCCAGAAAGGGTGTGGAGCTTCCCTCCCTGGAGATACTCCAAGGCCATCTGGATGCAATCCTGTGCCATGTGCTCTAGGATGACCCTGCTTGAGTAAGGAGGTGGGACCAGGTGAACTGTCGTGGTCCCTTCCAACCCGACTCATTCTGTGATTTTGTGGTTCCACAGACTTTGAAAGCTGCCATAAGCTAGTCATCTCATCTCCAGACATTGAGGAAGACAGTCACAGGTCACCTGTGACCTGGTTCTTCACGTGTCTCCTGCTTTGCCTTTTTTGCTATTTGCTGGACAGCTGTCTTATGATGTGACTTAGTTAAAAAAAGAAACTGAGATTCAAGGCCTTATTTTTTGTACTTAGAAGTTCTGTTCTGGGGGATCTCTCCTCCCAAGCAGGCAAAAGTTTGTCATGCTACATGATTTTTTAGAGTACCTAGCTCTGCTAAAAATACACACCTTGTCTATGAGTTACATATGTGTAACTCACCACAGAATCAATAGTATTCATTCATAGTATTGTATACATTTATCATTTTGGACCTAATAATAATGCTTTAATCCTCTTTCAACACATCAAATGGTAAGAAATCTTATGGAATCATGATAGAATTCTAAAGATTAGAACCATGATCTTACACTTTTCATCTGTTTAACACAGGATTAATAAATAGATAATTTGAAAGGAGATCAGTCACTGATACTAATTCCCAGCATTTAAGGATCCAGTTACATATAAGCAGGATCATATTTTGAGCAGTTGCACACATAGTAAAGCTGTGGTTTGGTGGGATGAGTGGATGGAGTCACAGTATGACACAAAATTATCCGTGTCACAGAAATGGATTTGTTGATTTCTAGGCTTTTGGCACTTGGAACATCAAGCTACTTGTTCAGTGGGACAGATTTACTGAGAATTTAGTAATTATTTCTTTTTTGATTTCCAGAGGATCCGAGATTTAGAAGATAAAACTGACATCCAAAAGAGACAAATTAAGGATCTGGAGGAAAAGGTTGGTTCTGTTATGCTTCTGAAGCACACTGATGAACTTTGTTTTGAACTATGTGACCTTTCTGTTCTGCTCAGACAGCTGCACCTGTTGGTGGTGGTCCACGGTCCTTTCTGTTCAGTTTCTGTCACTAGATACAGCCTTTAATCTTAAAATACTACATTACATTATTAAACATGTAATGGTGAGTGTTTAGTGTGTGGGTGTAACTTACATACGTGTGTACATACATATTTGTATATTTATATATCCAGGCTATTTCTAGCATGGATTGCAGTCACTGTTTTTTAACACACTTAAAAATACTACACATGCTATTTTTGATATCCAGCTTTGTGACTTGTCAACCCATAGGGTATCATGATGTGACAGTTACACCTAGGGCTTTCAATACAGTGCTGATAGTAATCCATCACCAAAATTATTTGGATCTATTTTCTAAGTCTGGGAGGTGGTGTGGTACTTACAGATGTAATGAGGGACATAACAGTGTTTTCTGAATGAACAAATATTCTAACTGTTCTACAGAGTGCAACAATAATTCTGATGCTTACAATGCCATTACCTTTCATTTTTACACAATCTTATTTTTCTTCTGCAGTTTCTATTTCTATTCTTGTTCTTCTCTCTTGCCTTTATTCTTTGGCCTTGATGTCAATGTGCCTCTTGGAAAGGTAAGACTGTTTTATTTATTTCCTCAAAGCTAGCACTTCTTGCACAGAGCGGAGGATCACATCCTTGTGTGTTCTTGTGGATGTTTGGAGTCAGCGAATGCAGCAGGTTGTTGTCAATTTGTAATAGTTCACAGTAGGGGGTTGTCATACTGCTGTGTTGCTGGTGATATTGTATGATTCATAATTGTAAATATAAATGCTAACAAGGAATTTCAGAGTATCAAAAAGCCAGGGGAATTGCAGGGGGAATTCAGTGTTGATGTTTGCAAAGGGATGCAGATGCAAAACAGTTAAAATAACCTCAACTGCAAACAACTCTGAACTGACACTCAGGAAGGATTTTAAAACAAGTAGAGCTCTGTGTCCAGCAGCAGGAAAAATACAAAGAAGGGCAAGGAAGAATGATCAGCTGCTGAGAGATAGGAAGGGAGAGACAGAGAAATGGAAGGATTTTTTTTTCTGGTTCAGGAAGTGACACTGATAAAAGGAGGTATTGGAGAGGTCTAAAACGTTTGTCATAGAATGGATGGACAGACGGACAGACAGTTTACTATTATTCACTGTCTAATACAAACAATTACCATGTGATAAGCTTAAAGTAAACAAAAATTTATAAAGGTTGTAAAGAAGTCTGTCTCAGTATGCTTAGCAGCTGAAAGTTCAGATTTCAAACAGTAATGTGAAGATAGGGAAATAAATCAGAGAACTATAATGGTCCCATTTTTCTCTGTGGCTGGACACTTGCAGAACAAGGATGCTGGGCTAGGACAATTTTTCTTTTGATCCAGGATAACAAAAGTAGAACATAGCCTAGAAAACATAATGTTAAAGTCTCAAGAGTTTGTAATGGCAGAGCATAATTTTCTGATTTGGGGACAGACCCTTACTATTAAATTTCTCAGTCTCTTGGCTCTGGCTTCAGCTGTGTCAGTGAATAATTGCTGTGCTCTGCACTTGAGACAAGCTGAGATACAGTTGTATGAGAGATGTTCTGCCATGCCCTTCCACCATTTGTACTAGCTCATTCTTTGTTTCCAAATACAATTCAAGGTGTTGATTATATTTAAGTGGTATGGGTCCAGTTTGGTGGGTTTTCCTTTTCCCCTTAAGGAAGAGCTCCTAATTTCATTTCATTTCAGCTAGATCAAAGCTTTCATTTGCAGTTTTGTGCTGATGCAGAGACAACTCTCAGAATTATCCACATCAGCTGGAATCCACTGCATCCTTGTTTGTCTAGACTTCAGAATGAATGTTTGCCCAGGCTGAGGCAGCAATATACATGGAGGTTGGCCTGAATGGGGAGCAACTCATAGAGAAGAATTAGGAGAAAAGTGGACAGATCAGTGATCGCAGCTCTTGTAAACAACAGTCAATGTTGTTATCAAGTTGCTGCTGTTTAAAACATACTGCCTTGATCCAGGGATCGTGAAACACATTAAGTTATGACTGCATACTTAATTGCATTCCTGCTGCAGGATTTCTGAGAACCATGGTACAGCATGGTGTGGCTGTGAGATGTTTAAGTGCCTGTGACTGATGGAAGTTTGACTTTACAGTTTCTTGCTTATTCATAATGGAGAAAAAAACCCAGAAATCCTTCTGAAGCAACCAAATCATGGACAGAATAATTTTAAGAAGATAAGATTTTCACAGTACACAGTAGTAGCAAATAACTTTATATGACTGTGTCTTTCACTGTGCCACAGAATCATGAGTCCAGAACAAGCAGTCAATGTAGAGGGAGATTCCAAATAAAAAAAAATCTTGGATTTAAGGTGCACCTTGAAAAAATCACAAGAAGTGGTACTGACATTTGCAAGAACCTGTCTGCATGAATTTTTTCCATTTGCCTCTACTGTCATCTTTTTTCAGTTCCTACCTCTAGAATAATTGTGCAGCATATGAGAAAAACTTGGGCAATAAGAGGTTCAGAGTTTTCTGTATATACAGTTTACACCTATGTTTTCCACCAGTGTGGGTATGGTGTTGGTTCTTTAGTGAGTATTTGCCTTTTCTAGTACAGCTACAGGGTTGGTGAGAAGCTTATACATCCCAGTTTTGCCAATACCAATCTCCTAATACCATTTGCTGATAACACGTCCTTTTGGCCTAATTTGAGGGCAGGTATTGGCTGGTTAGAAAAGCTAATGAGATGCTTAAGGTCAGAACTCTATATTTTTCCCAGGTTCTAGGAGGTTTGCTATTTTTCACTTGGTGTTGTGCCTCCATGGGCTGCTGGGTCCTGTTCAGCTCTGCACTGGGCTGATGCACACCGTGCTGTCGTGTTCCTTGAACAGGGCTAATAGTCAAAACAACATAAATATTTCTGTGCTGTCTGTAGGGCTGACACAACCATCCCAGCTGCACAATTGACTGATGTCATTGCATGGAAATCTACACGGGTCGCTTAGGAGCTGTGTCAAGACTTCTCTTCCCTCCCCATGTCGTTTCTCTCCCCACCCTCCACACCTCCCTATTCTGGCTCAACCTCCTTCAATGGGTTTTCCTCTTACCTTACATAACATCTAAGGTTTAGCAGGTGTAAATCCCTTTGGGATCACCTGAGCCCAGGAAGGCTGCTCTAACTGCATTGCCAAGATGAGTTTCACTCATTGAAGTCGCTGTTGCTCCAAAATGGCTGGGCCCTGGAGCACACAGGGGTCCAGTTCCCCACAGAGAGGATGAGGAGCATCAGCAGGAGCTGAAAGTGGTTTACAGCCCCAGAAAGCCTGCTAGGCAGTTGTGGCACTCCTAGGAGCACCCAGGAGATGAAGGATTCTTTTCCCTTTTCCATCCTGCTTTTTGCACATTTGGCTTTATGAACATCAGGTAGGGATCAACAAGAGATTACAGTGAGCTGAGTGACAGAGCCATGGCAGTGGTGGAGATGCAGCGATGTAGAGAGTCAACACTGACTATGAGAGTGGAAAAATCTTACGGGTGAGGTGTGTGTGGGGGATATATAAACTCAATGCTTTTCCAGAGGATCTGCACTGCTCTGAACTCCCTTGAACTGTAAAGACAGCTGCAGCAGGCCCATCATCACAGCACGCATGATACCTGTGGAGTGTTTTACCAAGGCCAGTCACTCCACAGGTGCAAAGCATCAAGTCTTGTAGCAGTTCCTCAAAAACAAGGTAATGGTAAGCTCCTCATCCCCTGCCTTCACCCCTGTGTTTTCCTCTATGGGATCCTCTCCCCTCAATACCTGAGGGGAAATCTCCAGACAAGCAATTTGGGAATGGTGTTGGCAAGATAGAGAGGGATTTTAGCAAAGTCATATTTTCTGAGGCTGGAATACATGGAATTGGAGAGAATAACTACCATTGACTTGTGTTGCCCATTCACATTAAAAAATACCTGCCTGCCCAGGTGATTTAATTCAGCATAGGTGAGCATGGCATGGGGAGTGTGCCATCAGCATTTCTTCTTACAACTATTGAGCTATATATATTGTTGTATGCATTATATGGTATATCTATTGCAAAATTGCATTACTTTCACTGGATGCAAGTGAACTGTCTTAGCCTTATAAAGGACTTCAAACAGATCCTGACAAAACAAACAAGAAGCCCAGCTAATCCTAGGGAGCCACTTGATGGTGAGAAATCTTTGGTTTTGTTCATGCCTTGGTGCAGTTTATCCTTTACCGATCTTTTAACCAGCAGAGAGAAACCCACAGTGTGGTTAGAGATGATTTCTGGTTTCCTTCTCACCCACACAGGAACACAGGACTCGCTGCTATACTGAAATAACAAAGGACAAGAATGTGCAAATAAAGGAAACCATGTGCAGCAGATACAGTGTCCAGACCAGAAGCTCTCTAATTCCTGTTTATGTGGGATTTTCCTACCTGTGTTTTCTCTGTGCTTATGAACATATGTGTTCACTTATTTGTGATCACATAAGGAAGTGTGGGCAGTGGGGATTTTGCACCCAGTGAATTTTGCTATGTAGGTTTGAATGCTGAGATAACAAAGACAATATATGTTCTTTTTTCCTGGTCTCAAACTGGAGAACAAAAGTTCTTTTGCATAGGTAGGTGGTAGGCTTTCTCAGAATAGCAGCAGTTTCTGTTTGTCTCAGTGCTGCATTAGCCAAAATTCCAGGCTTGCTTTGACACCCCAAGGATACTGCCTGCTGCCATGGCTCGTTATGGGTGAATTTTAGGCAGCTTTGGTTCAAGAGTCATTGAAACTTATGCATGTGAAGATGCCCATGGGACCTTTTATGCACCACAGGGTTGCACTTCGTGGGGCTTAAATGGCCAAGCTTAGCAAAATACACAGAATTCTCACAAATGCTTTTCATATAGACAAAATCAGTTTCACACTGATAGCTGTAAGAACTGACCTTTTCAGCTTCCTGACTGATAGATTGTATCTTGGCAAAGCTGGGATAGGTAGGTAGAGGAACTTACAAACTTACACCTTATCTGATACAGATGTTCTTTTTTTTTTTAACTTTTAGAGTGCCCGACCACACAGCTACGTCCTTATAAAGGCAAATGCTTCCACCCCTCGACGAAGAGAATATTGTTTACACCTATTTTCAAAAGTATAAAAATGAACAACCTGTAGCCAAGACTGCAACCACCTTGTATTTTAAAGCCATCACTCAAAATTTGTTACCTGACAGTTCCTGTCTAAAGCTATGATATATGCTGCATCTAATGAAATCCTATATGTTGAAATTACAAAAGGGGAAGAAAAATAAACTGACAACCTACATCACCTAGGAAGAACTTAAAGGGAAGGAACCACTTTCAGCTAATCAAGTCAGTGTGTCTTGGGCATAGAACCAAAGTTACAACAGAAAAATCTATTCCTGCTGTGCAGGGCATCATTTTAATGTCACCCTGTCGTCTGACAAATGGATCAAAAATGAACAGATCAGAGTAGGAGAAACTCGAGATGCTGACAACGAAATGCTCAATTTGAAGTGTGTGGCTTTTTGCTGCAGGGACTCCTGCTCTCCCTCTTTGGTTTTAACCTCAGGAACAAATGACAGCTGCAATGTGGAAGGGAAAAAGAAAAACAGTCTGGGTGTTTGCAGGATGGGCAGGACAAGTCACCATGTTTTGTGCTTGAGATCACAGCACCACCTGCCTTGGCCAAGGAATGGAAGAAGAGGTGTCTGGCATAAGGAGGGTTTCCAGTGGAGTTGAAGCCTTATCTCTCTTCACCATCCCTCCATGAAGAACAGCCTGTCTAATACCAGATACTTTTGATGCTCTTTAAAGACTGCCACTGAGATAGTAATGACTATGCTTGGTTTCACTATGGAATAACCACTGAGGATCACAGAATTGGACCTACAGAGTAGCTTCTGAGAGAGAAATGTTGCAGGACAGGGCAGGGAGGAAAGCTAATCCCCTTATCCATGTGACATGATTCATAAAGCATCAGCTTCTGTTTTGTCCCAGTTTGGAAAAAATGTTTTGGTTCAGCTTGTCAACTGACTTTGTCAGTTGGCTCCCTAATCAATGATACATAGACCAAAAATGGGGAAAAACTTTGTGAACATGACCTTATTACAAATAAGAAATATTGCTAGTCTGTTTAGGTTTTTTTCGCAGTTAAGAGTAACAAAAAGTAGTTTTCATGTGAAAGCATTACTTACCTCTGTGATCACAAAGCATGGAACCCAGCCGTGGTGCCTCCATGGTCATAGGTCCATGCACCCAGGACTCTGCCAGAAGTGTAGGTCCATGCACACCAGAACTCTTTCAGAAACATCTCTGAGGAGCAAAATGCCTGCAGCAATCACTGTGAGGGTCCTGTGCCGAGGGAAGCAGTGCAGCCAGCTGCACCCACGCTCCCTTTCTCACTGATGGACTGACAGTGCACTTCTCAGTGCCTCTGGTTTCATTTCCTGGGGAATGGAGTCCTGTCTGTTCAGACTTTGGGTTCCAAGGCTCTGTCTTCTGTGATGGAGCCTTAATTCTAACTGGAAGAAATGGATTTCTGTACTACGGACTAGAAAATTAAAGGCCAGAAGACAGCTTGTGCATTACTTACACCTTCAACGCAGGGATCACATGTACCAACATCTTACGCACATCAGAAGCTTTTAAAGTGTTTTTTTCAAAGAGCTTCTCCTTTGGTTGCCTGTTTACTTTTACAGACTAAGCAGCTGAGGCAGAAAGCAGTGAGGTCACTTGCCAGAGCAACTCAGCACATTAAAAGCAGTTCCTTAGCCATAGGAGAGAGGAAGTTCCTCTAGTACCAAGGATGCCTGCCCCTCACAGATACCTTTTTTTGTGGCCAGAATAGCTTTTAATCAGTGATGTCCATTTACCCAACTGCATTGCAATTCTGGGCTCAGTTTTTCCACAAAAGCTGCTAACATCCTTATTTCTTGAGTGCTGGGAGATAGCGTTAAGCCTTCCATTGAAGAGTAGAAGTTATTAGCAAGTGATTTTTTTTTTCTTGCTCCTTAAAATTAATTTAAATTATGGAATGACCACATTCTCTTGAAGCACTCTGGTTCAGGCAAGGGGTTTACTGAGTTCTAGCACCAAGCTGTATGTTTGCTGGTTTATTTTTTAAAGAAGTTTTCTTGTAGGTAGATATGTGACTGCAGGCACATTACATGCTTTTTGTTCAAATTCCTTTTCCCTAGCAGAAGACTCTGTGAATAAGGTTGACCCAAATGTACGTGTGCTTTCCACGAGCTAGGAGTTCAGTCCTGAAGCTCTGGTGGAAGAGTGGTCCTGCTCCTGTGACAGCTGGAGATCACTGAGAAGCTTAACAGCTTGTTAGCTACAAAGAGGGGGCTTTCTCTGGTTATTCCTTCTTCCCACCTCATTCTTTCCTCCTCTGTTGCAGCATCAGGTAATTTCATACCTTCAGGCTGCTTTCCTCAGTGTTAGGGCTGGCAGTTAAAGCAGAGTTCTTGCAGGAGAATGAGCAGCACTTGGTTTCAGTGATGGTACAATAACTTCTACAACTGGTTTGGTTAAAAAAAATACAAACCTAGAAACGTTTATTTCAGGCAATTGTACAGAAGGTTTATGGCACAGATAGAAATACACGATTTCACAACATACCTGACTGGTCTTGTAGCAGGCTTCATAATTTACACTCCCAGAGCCATGTTATCTTATTTAATTTCTTTTTTTTTTGTCTAATCTGTAGTCCCTTACTCCTGTGTGTATACATATGCATGCAGGTATTGTATTCCCAAGGGCTCAGGGTGGGATGAGGGCTGGGTCTGCAAACTTTCAAAGATTGTTCTTCCCTCCAGGGAGCTGAACCACCAGTGCTTTACTCTCCTTGCAGCATAACACCTGCCATGCCTAAAACACACTTGCTGATATGAGTTAATACGAACTTTTTGCTATCAGCTAGATCAAAATGAGATTAATGTGTGTGTGTATATATATATACACATATACATGTATCTATATGTATATGTACCTATATATACATATATATGCATATACTTACCTATTCCCCATTGTATATAGAAATTATTGCTATAGCTTATGAAAGTATTACTTCAATCTAGGCATGGGGACCTGAATCAAGATTGTTTAGCTGCCACAGCTGGTACACTCTAGGTTTAGTTTCACATCTCATGGGCAACTAATTTTTTGATTCTATTTTCTGGACCCATCTCTGTCCTTGGACTGTTAATCCTGGGCTTTCTGCTGTTTCTGACCTTCATTGAAGCAAAGGATTGAGAACCCTCCTTCAGATTAGTCACTGCAGCCAACCTCCCCTCCTCAAAACCAACAAGAAAAATAAAAATCAATTTACTGCAGCCTTTGAGAACAGTAAATACAGCTCTGGATCCCTCCCATGCATCCCTTTGAGACTGTTCAGGAGTGGCAGTGCACCAGACTATCCATCCCACCAAAGCAGGAGGTGAGCCACAGCAGGTAGTACAAATCAGCTTGACCACAAGTTGACTTGCTGCTTTTTTTTTTTTCCCAGTGACCAAGTTGGGAGATTTTGAAGACTATTTTTTGAATTTAAACACTTCACGTGAGGGCCTGGTTACGTAAGATGGATTTAGGCAATTGGGGTTGCAGTAAGGAAATGGTATTTCTTGCAGTGTTACCAACCTGGCTCACAGCTCCATCCTCTCTTACTGATGTGCCTGGAGGACAATGGAGAGGTTTTTTTAGGTGGTGTTCATCTTCCAACCCCCTACTGTCGTCCGTGTGGGAAACATCCTGTGAAACCCAAAGCTTTCCATTCTGTGGCATCCCATGAGGACTGCCCGGGCCAGGCTCTCCTGACGTGAGCAGGGCTAAGAGAACAAACACACAGCTGCTGGTGATCCAAAGGGTTTTCTCTTCCCCTGCCCTCTCTCACATCAGCACCTCTGTGGTTTTATATATACTTTTTGTTCCCGATTTTTTTTGTGTCTATTCCAGAACAAAATTGTAAATGACTTGGCAGAATGACCCTTTGATAAACACTGGACATGTATCTGTACTATATGTATTAATGTGTAGGAGAGAATCCTTATTGTATGTAAAGTTTTATGAATGGTTATTTTTTAATTTATGTATTTAATATAGGATTCAATGACCTCTGGTGTTTTAGTTTGTATAAAAAATAAAACAGCAGCATTTTTTTTTAAAAAATACCATTTTACATTCACGGAGATACTCAGCATATCTGGAGTCTGTTCGGAGGAATCACGTTCAAGCTGAGCCACGGAGGCAATGCCGGGGCTCGGGGGTTGTGACACAGCAGGGGAAGGGGGTACGTTGGGTGGGGAGTACACCGATTAAAGAGTGAGCGAGGTCCTGGCGCCATCCCCAGGAAAAGGGAGGGTGCGTCCCTGCTGGCCCAGCGGGGCCCAAAGGTTAGCTTGTTGTTGTTTGCCAGGCCTGTGCAGAAACCAAAACACAAGAGCAAGCTGCTGCCTTTCTGGAGTCCGCGGCGCATTCCGGAATCTCTTGAAGGCTCTTGCCACAGTTTGAAATGAAAAAAAAAAAGGCCGCTCGCTGCCTTCAGCGGGGCCCGGGGCTGAGGCGGGACCGGGAGTGAGGCGGGGCCGGGATTGGGGCGGGGCCGAAATTGAGGCGGGGCCGGGATTGAGGCGGGGCCGGGATTGGGGCGGGGCCAGGGCGGGGCCGGGGGCGGGACTGAGGCGGGGCCGGGGCGGGGCCGAAATTGAGGCGGGGCCGGGGGCGGGACTGAGGCGGGGCCGGGGCGGGGCCGAAATTGAGGCGGGGCCGGGGTTGAGGCGGGGTCGGGGCGGGGCCGGGGTTGGGGCCGCTCCCCGCTCTTGCCGCCAGGGGGCAGCGCGGGGACACCGGGCGGGGCGCGAAAAGCGTGGCTTGGCAATGTCCCGGTAGAAGCGCAGAGCAGCGACCGTAACCCTCGGAAGGGACCGGAATCCTAAAGCCGGAACGGCGGTGTCCGGCTATAGGGCCGCGTCTGGCTCCCGCTTCTGTTTCACTGAGGGGGTCTGCGCCGTACCTTCGGCCCTTGACAGTCTCAGGCTCTGCAATCGCCTCCTTCCCTGTCAAATCTGCAATTTCTCTGCCTAAAATGAATTTTGAATTATAGAATCATTTCATTTTGAGGAGTGGGTCAGAAGTACACAGCGGCACTTCATGTCAGTTGATGTCACAGAGACAAAATGCTCGGTACCCCCAGTCCAGGGCCACAGGGAGCTGTGTGCGCTGCCAAACAGCCCTTTGGGAAGAAAACTGTCAAGAAAATATTACAATGTAAACGGAAAGCACCTCTGGAAGTGCAAACTTGTAGCCAGGTATTTATACCTATCTCATCCTTTTTACATTCAAGAAATCTAAGCTAAAGAATATCAAATTGTTACAGAATAGCCCAGTGCATTAATGTATTCTTTACTAAAAAAATCCCAAACATTATCTTTCCCAAGATCCAGTCCCCAAGAACTGCAATTCCTATCTTTAAAGTGATCTTAGAAGACTGAAACACATTAAATGGGTCCCAAACACAGAAATTTGGATCTAGATTTAGTTCAAATATGTTCATTTCTCTTGCACAATAATCCTCAAATAATGAGTGAAGCAAAGAACTTGAGCCAACAGTCTTGTTTCCTTTGACTGGAAAAAAATGGAAGGAGTATTTAATATTAAAATACACTAATTTAGAATTTAAGATAACAGATACACAATATAAAGTAGATGTGTGGTACAGGGCCTGTGGGATGAGCTCAGCTCAGAAGGATTTTGTGGATCCTCTCTGGATAAGGCTGTGAGGTGCAGCTCATTTGCCTGTACAAACATCCTTCACACCAAATGATGTGCAACACAGTAGTTGCTCAGTGACCAGATTAGGAGGCATTCACTTTTCTAAAAATCTCTGATAAAATTAGAAATATATTTCAGGGAAACTGCTGGTAATGAGAGTTGGATCAGTAGGGGTGTAGAAAAAGCTTCTGCATGAACTCCCAGCCTGAACACCTGCTGGAATAAAACAGGAATACTTTGCTGATGGAATGAAGATACAGTGCAAGAAAACCTGCATTATGTACAGATACACCTCAGAATGGTAAGCCTAGGTGTTATAACATCTGTTGTGTCTGATCTTGCCATCTCCTGTGTACACATGGAAGCATGGCCATCCAAGGGATCCTTTTTTTTGACAATAACAAAAACTCTGCACCAGATTTTGGGTCCAGAATGCTCTGGCTGTTTCTCTGGGACAGCTGCAAAGTATCTTCAGCTACAAGACAATAAAAGGGACGATGCAAGGGAGTTGCAGACTGTCCTGGGACAAGCCGTGGGCACGCCTGGTATGAGTCTGTCCCTGGTACATGACAGCACATCAGCCTGCCCCAGGCAGGGTGTAGGGTGGTCACATGAGGCCCCAGGTTGCAGCTGAGTGGGCCATCCTTGAGGCATGTCCATTTTGTCTGGTATTTTATCATAATAAAATACTTTGGCAAGCAAGGGACTAAGCCCTGTCCCAGACTGTGCTTCTGCCAGAGCAGGCATGGTGAGTGCTCATGACTAGAGTGAAGTCTGGCTATACATTAGAAGGTCTCTGGGTTGTTTCTGTAGCCCCTTTGGATGTCAACAGTTTTCCATTGTTTGGGATATTGTCTAAACATAGAAAAATCCCTAATAACTGGCACTGTGCCATCTGCTTCGTGGTGAGGGGGGCTAAGTCTGAACATGACCAAATATACATTTCAAAGCCCTGTTCCTGTTGGGCAGAGATGCATCCCATAGCTTGTGCTACACTGACAAGAGGCCATTGTGTGCTACATCTGCTCCAGTGCCTGGACAGCAAGTGACAGCCATGAACAAGCTGCTTTGCACAACAAAGAAAATCCTGTGAAAACCATTTTAGAAGCCTGAAACAGAACTGAGACTAGAGATATAATGATTTCAGTGTGTACAACAGATGGAGACTTTAGAGCATGGAGCCACTAATCTATGGATTACAGACTCCCTAATTATAGACTAACATTTACCATTTATGAGAGGCACTTCTGCCAAGGGAGGGATCTTGCAGGTCAGTGCTCAACAACTGAATGCCATTTTAGGGATAACTAGGGAAAGCATGGAGATTGAAAAATTGTACCATTGTCTTGCTCATTTATATCTTCAAATGCTGCATGGAGTTCTGCTCCACTGCACATCTTGAAACTGGGACACCTCTGGTGGGCCTGACATGCACCCAAAGACAGGACCCCAGCTGCATGGAACAGGCTCCTCCACACCAGGCACTCCCCTGGGGATGGATGGGCTGTCAGCGAGTCACAATTCTCAGTGTAAAGAGGGAGCCTCCAAGAACCAGTAACAAATCTTCAGCACCTCCAAATACAAACCTCAACACTGACCATAATACTAATCCCAGTATGATCCCACCATGCTGAGTTCTGGCCTTAGAACAGATGAAAACACTATTCCTACTCCTTTGTGCCTAATTTTGTCCCAGTCAGTTAAATAACAAACCATACAGTGAGATGTACAGAGCCCACAGAACCAGCACTACACTCAACTGGTATCTTTGAGCCCTGGGATGCAAGAACTAAAAGCAATCAGCAACCAAACAGGTGACCCCATTGTCATGGGCCATCTATATATGACCCAAACAAGGGTCCTCTATAAGCTAAAGTCAACAACTCTTTTATTCCAGATCCCTAACCCTAAGAATCCTAATCCACACCATCAGCCTGAGCCTGTCCCTGTGCCATTTGTTGTTTCCAGACCTAGCTACATGATGATGACTGGCAGAGAAAACAGCTTTGGCATCGATGACCCTGGATCACCTGCCCAGAGCCAGCAGGGCTTTGAATCGAGAGCCCTCACTGAGACCCTGTCACCAACCCTGCTTCCTGTCATACCTAAATTAATGATAATTCTTTGGTTTACTTCTGGCTTTATACTACACCAACCTACCTTGTAAAATGCAGAAATTAACCTAATGATATAAATTGCCCAAATTCCCCAGCTGCCTCAGACACAGGAAAAACACCCATATTTGAGACAATCAGAGAAACAAACCCACCCAGTAAAGTTTTGAATTCTCAGGCAAGCAAGACAAACTCTTTCATGTGCTGGGATATCAGCTGCTGACTCTCAAGTGCTTTAAATGCTCTGGTCCTGAGCAGACCATTTCCTTTAATAAAAAACTGTGATTAAAACACAGTAAGGACCATCTCCAGCAAGATCCTTCTGCGGTAAGGATCAGTGACTCATTAATTCTGATTTCTTTACAATAGACGTAGTTATGTGCATTCACAGATTTGAATGGAACTGGAAGTCTTTTGTTTGTACATTCTTTGTATGTTTTCAACCATCCCATAAGTTAAGTCATGTTAACGTGACACAAAAAATACTTTACAAAACAAGATTATTATTCCACTTTGCATGGTCCAGGGGAAACATAATGAGCTTCACTTCCTGGAGACAGATAAAGGAGGTCTGAGACCTGGCAGAAAACAACATATTTCAGCAGCAGTTTCCAAGTTAGTGATCTGAACTCTTGTCCAGGCATGCAGAGAATACAAGTGGATGTTTTTTAGAATTAATAAAGAGACTACACTGAAAAAGAAGGTGGGAAAATGGCAGATTTGGAAGTGCTCAGCGCACAGGAAAACCAGTCTGTTTTCATTAATCATCTAAAACAGATTTTTATGAATGGAAGCCAAGGAAGTTCTGCAGGATCATTCTGACAAGTAGCACTGGATGCAGTTATATTTTAGGTCCTGAGTTTCTATATTATCAAGTCCATGTTCAGCACAAATCCAAAATACAGCCTTGTACTAGTCACTGTGAAGAAAATCAATTCTACCCCAGCTGAAACCAGCACAGAACCACAATATCTTAGAAGCACAGTAACTCTCTCAGCCAGCATGCCTTAGGGCTTTCCTTGCCATGCTCCCAGCAAGGCTTCTTCAGTTGCAGACCACTCCCTGATGCCCACACTGTCCCCAGCACTCCACTTTGGGTTGTTCCACAGCTGCCCTTGTTAGAGCTCTGCCAGGAAAATCTGAACCTCTCTGGTCCTTTCCTTATTGTTGTGGAAAGTGCTAGTAATACTCAAAGGAAAAATGCAAATGCATTAAAAACTATTACTAAGCAAGTTTCAAACGAAGTAAAGTACAGAAAAATTACAGAAAAGGTACATGCTCCAGGATTAATGCCTACATATTACATGTCTGTAAGACAAGCCAGAGGAGAGCAGTGGGCAGCTGTGTGAGCTGGAGGTCTGACCCCATGTGGCATTAGGGGTTCCAGAGGTGATGCTGGGAAAGCCCTCTGTGTAAACCTCTTCATCCAGAACCAACACACACTCTCAAACCAGACTCTTGCTTTTGAATACAGATAAAAAGCGTTGGTGCTAAACTTCCCCCGTCACTTCCGAGAATTAAGAGGAGGTGAGAACAGCAAAATCAACCAAGTATTATAGTAAAAACCTACAGAAGTTTGGGCTTCTTTGTATATGAAACAGAGAACTTTTAAAGTGTCCAGTTCCCCCAAGATCCTTCTTCAAGGCCCAGGTAAGCCAGCCAGTAGTTAAAATTGCTTAACTGATAGAGGCTGTGAGAAGAATTCAAGCATTCCACCTTGGCAGGAAAGACAAACCTCTCTTTTTACATTCTCAGCACAGAAACTTCCAGAGGTTACTGTGGTATCTGTTACTTAGGTTTTTATCAGCTAGCCTAGTCACTGAATGAAGGATTTGAATATTCTGAGGGACAGCCACTTAGTGTAAACCTGTGAGAACAAACCATGGATATGGTACCAAACACTGTTCAACCTGCACCTAACCTGCAAAAATGTGTGGGTGACACACAGGTTCTCATTTCTGTATCAATGTATCCATCAAAAATAATAGAAAGGTAAATCACTAAACAGTGAATCAGAAAGGCCACAATGCAAAAGTAACCTGCCATGTTCTTAGCCATGTTCTACCAAGAGAAATCTCTTACTCCATAGCAGTGGAGCAAGTACAGAGAAAGGGAAAAGGATTTTAGCTTCACAGAATGTGAGTTGTTCATTTGGCTGTTATGGGTCTCAAATTCTTAAAATTATATCTGTTTTATGGATGCATAAAAGCTGCATTGCAGGTAAGGCATTAGCACATCTGGGGTGCAGACTGAGTTCAGTCTTAGGCATTCAAAACTTATCGTAACAGATGCAACATTCATATGCTTTCATAGGGAAATGACTAACAAACTGCCTTTCACAATTGCCAAATCCAAACCACCTTACTGTGTTTTGGAAGTTCACAGCAATTGATGCTGATAACTCACCCATGCTCTGGAAAGGACCAACAACAAAAGGCTGCAATTTGACCTTGGGTTCCAGACTCTCCATCAAGAAAGCATCTGGCTCTATCTGTTCTCTCTCTTTGGTCTTTATTTTTTCATACTTAGTAAAATTCATAAAGCAGTGACGCTCAGCACAATGGAATTTTGTGGTGCACAATTCCCTATTAGACAGCCTGCAGTCTGATGAGTCATCTCAGCTCTTTCCACCACTGTCTGCCCGAGGTGTGGCACTCACAGTCCACTGGTTCAGAAGTAAAAAGCAGCTGAGATGAAAGAACCAAACCAGAAGTTAGGAAGTTTGGAAAAACAAGGAGCAAAGGTGGGCATGAGAATACAGACAAAACCCTGATTTTAATTTAATGTGTATGCAACACAGACATAAGGTAAGGTGAGCATCTCCCTGGGAAATAGCAATGAGGGGTGGTCTGAAACGGCAAAACCTGCTCTTGTCAAAGTTTGGGTCTGTCACAGGCTGACACTGACCTTGATGTAGCAGGCTTTATTTGGGACTAAGTTCCCCTTTTCTTCCAGGTGTATTTGATGCAGCTGAGATTGGATTCTGGCCTTCGGAGAGAGTCTTGGGTTTTGCATAAGCAGCTGAAAAAGAGTCGAGGGAACAACCAATTCCAAGACTGCTTGCAAAAGAGTGATCTTACAAAGGAGTGGAGAGCAGGCTGTGTTTGGGTGATGGATTTTGGTAGTACAGAAGCATTTTTCCTCTATTCCCTGAAAAGGGGGGACTGTAAGCTGTGCTTGCTTTTCCCTAGGACATACTTGGTGAGCAACACAGATGGACATTATCTATTTTTATCTATTTTAACATCAGTGTGGAAGAGATAGCCCACCAGTCCTTAATGGTAGCACAACTTAACAGCGATTTCAAAGGAGAATTTGGTGGGACAGTGAATACAAACTGAACACAATTTCTAACATAACTAGATCATCTGGAGTTATGAAAATTAAGTGAAAAATTAAGAAGTAGTCCCAGATTTGGCAAGCACAGGTTCTAGCTCCTGCATGGCATCAGTCACTCCAGTTTATAAAATATGGTTTTCCTCCAAAGCAGCAGCAAATGGACTGAGAGGCAAGCAAACCAGGATCTTCAGTCATTGCCTGGTTCCTGCAGTACTTAGAGAGTTTCTTTCATGCATTATACCAGGGTGTGCAGGGCCATGGCAAAAAATGCACAAATGGCAGCTCTGTTTCCTTCACCAGCCTGGCCAAAGTATATTTGACTGCTTGCTTCCTCACAGTCACAAGGAACCATAAAAACAAACAAGCAAACACAGTACCTTTAAATCCACTGTAATTCTACTCTGCTGACATCTAATTACTCGTTCTAGACTTGTAATCACTGGCACATAATCACTAATTATCTCTAGACACACCAGATGATGTTTTTGCATCAATGTGCTCTCCTGAAGCCACAGGTTGAAGGAGAGAGAGGTTGAAGGCAAGGACAGTCTAGGTCTGCAATGGTTGATTAGGTCAAGTGCAACACCATGGAAATCTCATCTTAGTCCTCCAAGTCATTTCTGGGAATAAAAGCAGGCACAGAAGAGAGTAACTGGTGATCCCTCAGATAAGCTGGAATGAGAGGGAGTCACATCAGCAGATATGCTTGGAAGCAAGTCAGCATTTGCCATCACAACAGAGGCCAAACACAGAGTGAGACCAGCCAAGCCAGGATTCACAGCATAGGGAAGATGCTGAATGATGCCATACAAGAAGCAGGGAACAAACAGGACTAGGTAGGTAGAGACTGATTTTGAGAGGCAGAACATGAACTGAAAGGAAGTGGGCTGACTGCTCTTGAAGTGAATCTGTTGGCACACATATGGCAAAATATTCTGGGCTTCAATCTTATACAGAATGCATGTTTTCTTACATAGATCAATTTCATCCAGGCCCTAACGGTCTACACCACACCAAACCAGACAGCTGTTACAGTGGCTAAAATCTCATCATTCCTGAAACTCTGGTACTGAAGGTACTCATTGACATGCAAACAACAGAAGATGTCTACAAATTTACTTGGCTGTTTCTTGAAATCTGGAGTTGCATCTCTGGGTTGGTCCATCTTAATAGAAGGTGGCCAGAGCTCACCTGATGTGCAGAACCTCCAGGGTCACCACCTGTTCCTCCTTGTTCGTTCAAGTAGGTCCAGCAGACTCTAGCCAGGTTGGAATATTTGGGGTTTCATAGTGATGCCAGATCTGTTCCTCTGACCCTCCCTTGAAAACATTACTTATCTCTGGTGCCTTTTGTCCCCAACAAATTCATAATTGAGTGACTCAGTTTGCATCTGACTGCAAGGCCTGCAGTGCCTAAGATGGCAATCCTTCCTTGGAGGATCTGGTGAGGGAGAAGGAGAGTCCAGATTACCCACTGAAAAATTTTCAGAACTCTTTTTCCACAGTTACTATTTCTTAACATTTTGACTAGCAACTCATTTCAGGAGGAAAAAAATACTCCACGTGTTGAAATGCTGCAATTTTCCATAGGGTTTTGCTCAGCACTAAACAAATCTGGGAGCAAAAAGCATTACTGCATTTCAGAAATATTCCTGGAATAACCGAGCACAGAAGATTATAACTTCCAGCTGGTTATCAGATTTGTGGTCTCTGTTAGTATGACAGACTGACACATGCTGAAGTCAGGCTCTGTGTGTTGCTTGAAATTACTCCCTCCAACAATACAATAGCATTCTGCAGTAGAAATTACCACACGATGAACCTACTCTCCCTGTGGTTTTGGCATGAAATACTGAACAAGCTTTTGACAGAGTCAAATGCTTTGCCTTTCTGACTCTGTAGTGATTTGGCTTTGGTAAAGGATTTCACCAAGGACACCCTGTGCACAGCAGTTCTGCAGGGACTGATATGCAGAGCAGCCTGGAGGATCACAAAGGTCTGTCTCATCTTCTAACATGCCTGTGTCTGAAAGTTAAGAAACCGGAGTGTGGTGATGGGGATCAGCCACTGGCCCTCCCCAGCTGATTGAGTTAGCAGGCTCATCAGTCACCTCATCAGTACCATTTCTGGGTGAAGAAAAGAGCCCACCCATCTCTGACCTCTGCTAAATGTGGGTGGGACAATCAGATTTTCTTGGCTCTTTCACTGTTTCTTCTGCATTTGTACTTAGCCTGCCTTTCCCTGAGGCACATAAGGCAGTGCCTGGGGCTGTCCTGACATTGCTGCAAGAACGACGGTAGAACAACCCTGTTTATCTGGCAGCCTCCAAAAACAGGACACGCTTGTAAATCATAACTGCAGCTCTAACTTTGCATGAAACAAGACAATTAGGACTTACTTCATCATTGGAACTTAGCATGCATGTAATAAAGGGATGCAGTTTTATCAAATCCTGTAGGAATCAGAAGAAATTAGTGCTAACCTGCTACTGCCAACCACTGCCCTGCTGCTTCTCCAGCTGAACCCACACACCTTAGAAGAAAACAAGCTACGAAAGCCAATGTGCATTTATCCTGCTCATAATAGTATGCAGTTGTTACATCACATCCTTTGATATGCAAAGATCTGCTGCCTCCAGACCCACAGGAAAATCAGTGTAAAACCATTCTGTATGGATCTGACATCAAGGAAGGAAATGTCCTCACTCAGGACACGGCTCAAGCTTGCCAGCGCTGGTGAAGGAAGGGGTCAAATCCCACTTAATGTCAATAGTCTATTTCCTTCAAATAACACAACATTCTCTGAGTCTAAGGAGCATTGTAGTCACAGCTATGGAGCCTGATTTGCTTCCTGGTGTAATGAGCAACTTCCAGTGACACAGGCAGCACTCTGTGAATGACATGTCACAATCTGGGACATGCTTCACTCTTTTAAACCCTTTTCTATTTTTATTACAGATAGAATGACGTTGCACAAAGCATCTGAGAGCTGGGAACCAGCACAGAAGTTTGCCAGCAGAAGATGTAGAGCTTTTCCAATTCAGAAACTGCCCACTGCCCTGACAAATGGAAAATAAATTAACAAAGTCATCAGAAAATACTCATTTTCTGATACAAGGACAACAGTGCCTTGGCAGGGGCAGGCAAGATGACCTAATTTGACTTCTCTGTCAATACCTTTGCTATTTGAATGATTCAGTTGGCAATTTAAATTCTTCTTCAAACATTTAAAAGATAACAGTAAGTCTGACAGCCTCACGAAGAAAATGCTTGAGAAAGTTACATGACACGTTGTGCCTCTCACTGGATGCTCTGAGGCTCGGGCTGTCAGCGTTTGGAGCCTGCGATTCCCCACACAGGCTCTGAGGGAACCCCAGCGGTGCTCTGGAGCAGCCACTGAGGACAAAGAAAACCAGCACTGGGGTTTTGAGAGCACAGAACATGAAAACGCCCACCCCAGACAGGGTGATTATGTCCCATCTTATTAACTAATCCTTTTGCAGAAAGGGATTTGCTGAAAGACCGCTTCCCGAAAGGCTGCTCCATTTCCCCATTCAGAACCAGTGCAGCTCACCTTGTAACGTGACTGATTTCCATTTCTCAGTGTGCCTTAAACAGCTCTTACTCAACTAGAGAGATGTGAATTAGAAGCTTGTCACCACAGAACTTCCCATAAAATAAATGCTGTCCCCTAGATCAGAGGAGCAGCCTATTCCTATTCCTTCCTGATAAAACCAGCGGTGCCCATCTGGTGGGCTCAGCTCAGATTCCTGACCCACGAGGACCAGCACTTCTGTTCGGGGGTCAGGATGTGAACCCAGCCCTCGAGCCAAGGAAACCCTTGCAGGACTGACGGTTGGCTCTGGTGGGTCCTGTGGCAGCACAAAGCATGTGAGCTCACATGCCTATCATCTCCATCCTCCCGGGGCTCAGGCAGGGGAAACAGCCTTCCCACTGGATCCCCTCCCTGATCTCTATCTTCAATCTGCTTTGTACAGAGAAGTGAGAGCTGGTTTTCCAGCAGGGTTTGAAGCTGCACCACTCATGACTGTTTGCCTGACAAACATTTTTGTCCATGAGCATATAAACATGTGATTTAAAAGAAAATGTACTTAACTACAGGGAGCAGACATTTTGTCATTGTATAATTAAAAGCCTCACATCAGATCCAAGACATATATATACAGTAATATAAATAATGCCTTCTGCTGGGCTCAAAAGTAACCGTGCAGTGAACACACAGTGAACACAAACTTCAATTTTCATGGTATTCTTGAAGTAGTAGCCTTACAATACCTAACAAAAAAGATCTTAAAAGTGAATAGCAATTTGAAAAGTAAAAATCAAACCCTGTCTTTTATACAGTGAATAATTTTCATTAAAAGTCAGATTTTAAAGCCTTCACTTCCCAGAAGAGCCCCGTAGTCCTTTACTGGGGCAGATAATTTCAGTGCAACCATCTATGCAGCAAGGCATTAGGAAAGATAAACACTGGAATCAGGATTTAAATAAATATTGCTATTAAAGTACAATGCTGAAACTTTTGCATGTTTGAAGAATCAAACAAAGGCCAGGCCCTGTTCCAGAGAATTTTAATTCCCCATAAAGTTGCACAGCCATACGGAGATGTCCCAGGCAGAACAAGGGGTTCAGTCTGACTCCAGTGGGGTTGGTGCACACAAGCACAGGGCAGCCTGCAGTGCAGGGCACGCTGCTCCTCCTGGGAGAGGCTCACTCCTCACATGCTGCTGCTTGGCCCCGAGGACGCAGGGGCTCAGCTCGCTGTGTGAAGCACACCAGCCGCCAGCTCCGAGATCAGCACATCCCACTCGCCGGGGGCAGAAGCTGTCTGAGAGGGGGTTTCATCTTCTACTCAGTGGATCCCGCTTGCAGCAGGAGGAGGATAAATTCCTTCATGCTAAGGCAATCCCTTAGGAACGTAAAAACCTGGTGGGCAGCCACTTTGTGTGCGTTTGCTTGGCCAGTACTGGTGGTCTCGCTGCTAAGCATCTGGTTACAGAGGAAGAGCATTTGCCAGGAGTAGAAAAGAACTCCAGAACAAACATGTTCTGGCTATTTGAAGGGATACTTCCTTCCCCAGCTGCCAGCCACTGCTGCTGCCCCTGAACCTGAACCGTGACAGCGCTGTGCTCCTCTCCTGGCACATCCTAGTCAGGTGGCAGCGTGACACTCGTGGTGCTGAGCATCATGAAGCCACAAGGCTGGGGCAGCTGCATATTAAAGCCCACCTAAGAGCCCAAGAACAACCAAATGCAACCCTCTCTAGTGCTGCTTTAAAGAAAGTGAGGGCAGACACTGACCATTATTTCACTGTGCCGTGTAACACAAGGCTTTTAAAGTAACTTCCAAGTTTGTAGACACAGTCTGTTTATATTTAATGCATCCTCTCTTCTTCTAACCCTTTAGACCTGAATAATTAGTCAAAAATTCAAGTTACTGTAGATTACTGTTCCACTTAGATGAAGAAAAAACAGACTCAGTTAATGACACTGGTACAAGTCCAGTTACAAAAGCAGACTGCTTCCCAGTGTGCAAAAGGAGGGAAATGATCCCAAACCATTTCCTCCCACACAGCCTCAAGCCTTGGTCAGCCAGTGTCCCTAGACTGCCTCTCCAGGCTTAATCACAGGGTCATTTTTCTCCATGATGGGTCAGGCTCCATGTGGATTTTCCTTAAGAACCACCAGCCCTCGGAGGACTGGCAGAGATAAGGGCACTGTTTCATTTTTTTGCAGAAAATGTTGAAAAAAGCATGACTGTCTCATAACACAAAAATGTGGTGTGGGAAGTCACTTGACAGGATGTAGAGACCAGGTACCACGTACACTTGTTCTAGATAAAGAAATGAGCACTTGGCAAAACGATTTTAGTCAAAGCTCCAGTTTTGGTGCTCCCAATAGATTTCACAGGCGACTACCGTTATACAGCCATTAGCATTTGTAAGACCCAGTCTTGGCTGTCCCTCCGTCCTTCGGGCCTCCGGTACTTTTGAAATGAAGTTGCAATGGAGCTCTCAAAGCAACACCTTAAACTGGCCAACGCACGGAGCTTGTTTGCGCGGCCGGTAAGGAACACGCGTGCTGGCGTTCGGGAGCAGCGAAGCCTCTGTGCAGGGGACGTTGCTGTGTCCGGCTGCAGCGTCCACCCAACCGCAGCGCCTCTGCAGGGACCGCGGCCAGGCAGAACGAGGTACGGCCCCGGGCTCGCGAGCCAACGCCGGTTTGCGGGCTGCACCACGCACCGGCGGGCGAGAACTGACACGCGGCTGTCGGGGCCGCCGCCGGTGCGCCCGGGTACAGCCCATCCGCCGAGCAGCGAGGCGCTCCCGTGTGTCCGCTCCGTCCTCACGCCTGGAGCGTCCCGGGAAGGTGGCGGTGGCAGCGGCCCGGACGGCAACCTCAGACCCGGAGGACACCGGAGCAGCCGCCCCCGGGCCCGGGCGAGCACCACCCACCCAGGTCCCACCGCCCCTCGGCCTCCCGTCGGGCCCGCCCCGCGGCCCGGGCCCGGGCCCGCCCCATCCCGCCCCGTCCGTCCCGTCCTGGCGGCGCGGAGGGGATGGCGGCGGACGGGCGGCGCGACGATGAGGAGCTGCCGGTGTACCTGGCGCGGCCCGGCACGGCGGCGGTGCCTCGACAGAAGCGAGGGGGGCTCTTCTGCAGCGTCGAGGGCGCCTTCGAGAGCAAGACCCTCGACTTCGGGGCACTGCGCGTCGGGCAGCGCCGCGCCCCGCCGCCCGCCTGCCCCGGCCCCGACCCCGACCCTCCGCCCGGCGCGGCCCCCGGCCCCGGTCCGACCGCTGGCGACCTCCGCGCCGCCTCCGGCGAAGGGCGGCTCCAGGACCCGGCCCCCGCGGACGACAGGGTAGGGGCCGGCGGCGCGGCGGGGCTGGGCCGGGACCGGGACAGCGGTCGGGGGCCCGGGGCGGGGTCTCGGGGGCCGGTGCGGGGCCGCGGGCGGGTCCGGCCGCCGCTCGCCCCGGGGCTGGCCCTGGAGGAGCCGCTGGCGGTGCTGCGGTGGCTGCTCCGCCCCGGCTGCCCGCAGCGTCCCCGCCGCCCCCGCGGCAAGGCGGCGGCGCGGCCGTTCCCGGTGCGCGGGGCTCCGCCCGCCGCGCGGGGTGCCGGCGGTGTCACCGAGGCACCGGAGAGCCGGAGCCGCTGGCTCGGTTCGCTGCAGGAGCTCTTTTTTACGTGTGTGAAAGAATACCTACTCCCGCGCCACCGAACATGGAAAAAACCCCCAAACAGTGGGAATTTTGGAGTTGTTACTCCAAACCAGGCAAATCCTTATCTCTCATGGACACAGATTTAAAGTACCACACCGGCAGTGGGGGGCGGCACGTTGATCTGGAAGTGACAGTGTTGGGGGTATCACTAGGCACAACGTTTCTCAACTTAGAACAAAGTGAAAGTGATAAACTAATCCGTCCAGCTCCGCGGCGTTGTCCTGCTGGAGGGTGAGATGGCTTGCTGTGCTGGTTCTGGTCCTATTTGCACAGGCAGTTGGGCAACAAGATGATTAGGTTAATGCTGTTGAATGAATGTCTTGGTTGGAATTTCAATGGTCCTGTGGCTCATTTTTGCATCAGGCAAGTAAGGCTATTCACTGCTGTTGGTCAGTAAGTTTGTTAGGGGCTGAACTTTTTAATAGCCATCTTAAGGTCACTCTTTTTCAACCTTAAACAGGGGCAAACTTCCCCCCCCCATTTTTCAAGATGGAATAAAAAATCACCTCCATCTTAGCATAGGGAGGAGGAGTGGTTGTCTTGGGGTTCTGCAGAAACCTCCACTTGGTTCTGAAGTGCAAACCCTGATAGACATTTGTGGTCTGGAGGCCTAACCTCACCAGCTTGAGCCTAGTAGAAGCACAGCAGTGAACTGTGGTGACTTGAGCAGTCTCGGTTTTGGGGAGGAGCATCAGGCTGTCCTAAGTGTCCACTGTCTTCTGTAGGAATGTCTAGCCTAGGCAATGTTTGATTTGAGCTTCCTTCATTGCACTTTAATTTTTTCAGCCTCTGCTTTTTGGTTTCTTACTGGCATGCTTCTCAGTTCATGTTCTTGAGCTTTGCTCCTTTACAGCTGTTTCACAGTCAGGAACAAAATTAACATTATTCCTGTCAGTACCAACCTTGTCCACATGGTTTAAGTAGCAGCTGCAGAACTGACCACTGCATTAACAATTTTATGCCTGTCTGCGTGCTTTGCTGTGAGTTTTTCTTTATTAGCTATGCCAAAAATTAAAGCCTGGTTCCCTTTTAAGGTCTTATGTAGACCCTTATCTCCGGTGTTTTGTAGCTTAGGATTTCCTTCTGCTGCTGCTCTCTTCCTGATGATTTCTGCCTCTAGATTTCTTCCTCTGAGGCCTTCAGCTGATAAGCATCAGGAGCCAAACTCCTTTTTATCTGCACATCTTGCCTGAGAGGATGGACAACTTCATACATGTGTTTTTGTGTGTGCATGGCTAGAAGGAATTGTGTGACTTGGTACTGTGGCTTTCAGGCTTTGAGGTGACCCAGAACACGACAGTGCAGTGGGGAATTAACTGTGCACACTGAGCCCCATTGCCTGCACAGCCATGGGGAGTTTGCCTGGGTTGGATTCTGCAGACTCAGGGCACACAAAGGCACTTTTGTAAAGGCAAATTGAACTTTGAATAATTTCACAGATTAAGAAGCAGTGAGAGAGCTCAAGTCATCTACTCTTGCCCAAGCAACTTGTTTATTAGAGAAGCTGAAAGTAAGAGACTTGCCTGTGCCCAGGGCAACAGACAGAGATCTGTCTTCTAATTTTTGCAGTGAACAGTTTATTGGTAGTACAACAGACCAACGCACCTTTTTTTTTTTTTTTCTCCCTAAAATGACACTAATTACAAAGTGCCAACATTTCTACAGGGAGACAACTGCAGTGAACAAATGCCTGGTGATAACACGTGGTGTCATGCAACTGGACAGCATAATACAGACCCAGGCACATGATGCAGCCTTGCTTTATTTTATCACAAAGTCTAGTGGAAGGACAAAACCGGGGCTGTATATTGGGGCACATTGAAGTCATAGTGGAGATAGAGCAGTCGGGAGCTGTGCCTTTGCTCTGTCAGCAGGAATTTGAGCTTCACCACTGGATTTGGGGAGAATAGCAGTCATTAGGATAGGGACCACTGTGGAGGCTGTGGCTGTGGGGAGCTGCCCCTGTGGGCTGGTGGCTTCCTGGGGAACAAGAGATGTGCCCTTCAGGTGCTCTTTGCCCAAAGCAGGAGGCCTGTTTCCCTGCTGCTGAGTTCTGCTGAAAGAATTGTTGTTGCTCAACTCTTAAGGTTTGGAGGAACAACACTGGGGGCCCAGATTCAGTGCTGGGCTATTTGTAGAGATCGTTTTTAACAAGAGTGATTTAACTCAGTGCAAATTTTCATCAGTAACAGCCAGTGTGGACTCTACCCTTCTCAAGTGTCCTGTACTTTTCTTTGGGAGCTGTCATGCCATTTGTTTAGCCAGAGTGGATTACTATGTTCATGTTCCTATCATGAAGTAAGAAGAGTTTCTCTGAATTCCTGTGGCCAGGATGTTCACAGAAGGCTGGTGATGTGTGAACATCTGGAGAGCTGCAATACTGGGCATTGCAGAGGCAGCAGGGCTTTGAGGAGCAGGGAAGGAGCCTACACTTTGTGCCTGGGAAGGGTGACCAGAAGCCTGTGCAGGCCTCCTCCACATTCTTCCTCACTGCTGAGCCATGCAGAGACTGCATTTTCACCCTTCTGTGCAGTCACACAGGCTGGAGCACAGGGTGCTAACCCCCAGACACTTGGTCCTTCCTGCTGCATGGTTCTGCAGCTGAGATGTCATTTCCAGTGCAATTGGCTGTGGTCCCACAAACATGGGATTGTGGCTTCACCTCAGGCTGGGGCAGCTCCATTGGCTGGGGAGGAAGGGGAAAAGGAACTCAAGGGAAACTGGTGGGCAGTGAAAGCAGGCAAAGTGTTCATCCCCTCCAGAGGACCAGCAGGAGCCAGTCCTTGGCTTTTTCCTGGCAGTCAGCCAGTGTCACACGTGTGATTGTGTGATACCACTTAGATATCAACTTGTGATACACCCTGGAAATACCAGCAGGGCTGCCTCAAATGGAGAACAAAGCTTGGACTAACTTGATTCTCTCTTCGTTTTTCTGACACTTGTAAAATGTGCTCTGACTTCAGCACTCAGCTTTTTGGTTTCCAGTGCCAGTAATTTATAGCAGGAACACCAAGCCAACGGCAGTCTGCCTCAGGAGGCAGCTTTGCACAACCTGAAGTTGCAGTTGTGCACTGCCTTTAGCAGTTTTAAATCCTGAATTTGTGGAAGGGATCCTAAAGCACTTCAATAGCATTAATTCATCACCTCAATATCACCCCGTTCAGCATCTGTGTTTTGGTTTTACTTGTTCTTTGTATAAGAGAATAATTTGGAGTTACATTATATCTGTTACTTTTACAAACAATAGGAATAAACCCAACCCGCTGAACTAGACTCCACATAACAAATGCAACAGTTAAACTTGCATTACAGTTCATGGAGTTGAATGCTAAATATTCAGGTCTTCATTGAAAAAATCCCACATATATGTGTTTGTATTTTTTAAGAAATCTGATGCCTGAAGCACAGCAATAAGAGTCAGTTCTTTGGCTGCTCGTGCTAGGACAGAGGTTATTGCCAGCACTTAAGCAAAACTGCTGAATTTGTTATCCCACCTCCCTGTTTAAGAAGACAGATATTAGATTCCATGGGAGTTACGCAGCAGGGATAGATTTCCAGAGAAATTAGGGATTCAGTTGAAGAGTTCCTGCTTGCTGCAAAGAGCTTATGTTTTACCACAAAACTTACCTTGCATGGAAGTAGTTTGATTTTTCACACTACCTTGTGGCAATAATCCTTGGTTTCCATCTTTCCTCGTTCTCAAGTCTGGGTGCTCAGGGCTTTGGCAGTGGCTGACCCCAGTGTGGGCAGTGCAGGGGCAGCAGGGCTGGCTGGCAGGAGTGGCCTTGCAGGTAGCTGGGCACTGTACCTGGGGCACTGGGGCAGCAGGCCAATCGTGCACTGCCTGGGCTTTGATATGATGCTGTGAGTGCTATTTGGGCTGATGTGGTCTTGGAAACATCATGCTCTTCTCAACACATACTGGTCTTTATGGAATTTCTAAGCAGAAAAGAAACTGCGTTTTGAAGCCAGGTATAAAACAGACTGCCAGCCCTGCATTGACACAGCTTGTTTTCAGCCTGCTTGAAGCAGATATTTCCAGGAGCATGGCAGGGGCTCTGGGTATGCAGGAACTGTTCTGGGGGCACAGGACTTCCCACTTTGGTGCAGGGATGGTGTTTCTGTCCCTTGGATTCACTGCATCTGATGTAACTTAACCCCTGAAAACTCACCTGTGAGGAGAGCTGAGGGGATGGTTTCATGCAAAGAATACATATGGGAGGAGGAGATTGTATGTGTGGGGACAGGCTGACCTGGCAAACCTGAACATGATGACATTTGAGCCCAGATTGTTCTGTGACTGGTGATATTCACTGAAAGTTGGTTGTGCCTGTATAAGAATCATTGGTCACAACACATAGGGCTGGTGGGATCTTTTTTCCTTTGCATTAGAGCTGGGTCAGGAGCCTCCTGGTCCCCAGAGAGGGGGAGTTGAGCCAGGCTGCTGAGCATTGGTGGGCCACAGTCAGAGCTGCGTTTGTGTTGGTGTCAGAGTCCTTGCAGCAGCATGGGCCTTCTATTCTCTCTTCACACCACTGCTGCTCCTCACCCTGCTCCTCTCACTTGTGGCTGTCCACAAACACCTGGACATGAGGAGCTTTTGAACTCAGGATTGCCATTTTAAGTAACTTTGAGATTGACCATGCTTCTCATAGGGGATATTTTGAAGCATGTGAGCAGCGCCTCACACACTGCACCTGGAAAAGATCCTATGGAAAAAGTTTTTTTCTGTTTGGAATGTTTTGGGCCCAGGGCAGGGTGTTTGACTGTATTTGTGTGAGTGTCACATAGCAACCATGAGGAAAGCACATCTCTTCAAACGAGGGGTCTGAAGTCACTGTGGCTGGCCAGCATCCAGGGGGCTGATGCAAGCTTGGCTCTTGAAACTGTCCAAGTGTTGAAGTCAGCAGCATCTACATAGTAATTTATCTATTATTAACTAATTAACTGCTGCTCTTTTTATTACTGAGTCTAGACAAAGTTAATGTGGCACCACCGGGCATAGGGATACTCCAGAAAATGTGTGAGTGAAGTTTTTAGGGGTTTGGTGATAGGAGTTGAGGCTGTTTCTCAGCTCCCAGCCCCAGCCAGTCGAATTTCAGTGGAGACCAGGACCTGCTCTTGACACATTGCAGTCTTGTGACGAGAACAGCGGGGTGTGGTACCTGATCTTCTCCCCACAGGTTTTTAGTTGCAGAGGCTCTGGCACAGCAGTGCTCCCCCCTTCCCTGCCTGGTACTTGCAGACATCTCCTGCCATAGAGTGGGAAGTTTCCGGCCATCTCTTGCTGACTGCAGGGGTGCAGCAGCTCACCAGCAGTGGCATAGGAGCTGGGACAAGGAAACAGGAGGACCAAGCAGCCCTTGCAGTTTTGTCAGTATTCTCACAGTCCTTGTAGTAATGAGTAAGTTATTGAGCATTTGCTGACTTTGACTTCAAACTGGTGAAAGGTTTTTGAGTTTAGAATAAATACATATTCAGTAAAACTATCCAAGACCTTCAGCAGAAGGACACAGAGTAACAGACTCAGTGCATAATAAAAGCTTTAGGCTGGGTTACTGCAGAGCACATGGTACTGACAGTCCACGCTGCTGTCATCCACTCCTCCCAGGGCTTTGTAGCAGCCAGAGCTGGCTGCAGTGTCAGGGATTGTGCTGTGAGATGGCTCTGCCTGTGCACACAGTGGTGGGCACGGTGCTTGTCAGGCCCCTGATGCCGTTGTTAGGCTCTAGTTCAGAAAGCAAACTGGAGGGAGGGTTTGGGTGTTGGTCACCCAGGTCAGATGGCTTGTTTTTCTGCCAGGACATAGAATTGGATTTACAGCAATATTCTTGCCAGGTGTGGTTGTAAGATTTCCCTAGTGGAGCTGCCTGGCTGTAGGATCTGTAGGAGCATCTTGCTGATGGTGTTGAAACTCTGCACAGGAGTGGAGTTGCAGCTGGCCTGGAAGAGAAAGCAGGGTTCAGGGTGGCCATGGTTCTTAGGACCTGCTGGCAGCACAAAGGATTGTGGCAAGCAGGAAAGGGTAGACGAGTCATCCCATTGTGGTTCAGCTCTTGCTGGCATGGTCCTGGCCAGCTGTTGCCCAGACTCAGCATCGCCTGTTTCAGCACATAGTGAGTACTTGTGAACAATTCCACCATTTAAACCTTCCTGCCAAAGTCACAGCAGATAAAAGGGAAGAAGTCCTTGGAAGAATCCTTGTCAGCACTTGTAGTGTTTGCATGGCACGTTGGATTCCTGGAGCCAGATGTGTGGTGTATTTTATTGTTTTTTAATATTTCCAATTCTTGTGCATGTGAAAGAAAGTTGAGGTGATGCAGGTTCATGCCAGCAGCCCGAGGTTCTGCTACACACCTCGGCCATTGTACTTGCCAGTGTTACACGGGAAGTCTTGGCCAGCACGGAGCCCTGATTGTGGCAGCCCCCGTGAGCCGTCCCTGCCGGCTGGGTGGAGATGCAGACCGGACAGCGTTGGTGCCTGGTGCCGGTATCGGTGCCCGGGGTCGGTGCCGGTGCTCGTTGCCGGCGCGTGGGCTCAGTGCCGGTGCTCGTTGCCGGTGCCCGGGATCTGTGGCGTCGGTGCCGGTGCTCGTTGCTGGTGCCCGGGGTCGGTGTCCAGGGTCGGTGCCGGTTCCCGTCGCTCGTTCGTGGGGTTGGTGCTGGTTCCCATTGCTTGTTCCCGGGATTGGTGCCGGTGTCCGGGGTCGGTGCTGGTGCTTGTTTCCGGTACCCGGTGCCCGTGGTCGATGCTGGTGCCCGGTGCCCAGGGTTGGTGCCGGTGCTCTTTGCCCGTGCCCGGTGCCCGTGCTCGATGCCCGTGCCCGGTGCCGGCACCTGCCGGGCGGGGCGGGGCGGGGCGGGCGCGCCCTGCCGGGGCCGGGCCCGGGCGCCCCCTGGCGGCGGCGGGCGGGCGGTGGGCGGGGCGGGGCGGCTGTCCCGGTGCGGCGGGCGCGGGCTCGGTCTCGCCTTTGTGAGGAGCGGCGCGGAGGCAGAACGGGCGGCGGCGGCGGGTCGGGCCGGACCGGGCGGCGTCATGTCGTACCAGGGCAAGAAAAACATCCCGCGCATCACGGTGGGTGCGGCGGGCGGGGCAGGGCGCCCGGTGGGGCGGGGGGGAAGCTCGGTACCGGCGTCCGGCGTTGCGGATCGGAGCGGGGCGGCGGCGGCGGCGGCGGCGCGCAGACAAAGAGCCGCCGCCCGGGCAGGTGCCCCGGCCCCGCCGGTGAGCGGAGCCTGGCGGAGCAGCGCGGGCTGGAGCGTCTGCGGTGGCCGGCGCCCGGCGGTACCCGGTGCCGGTGGGGGGTTCCCCCGGGCTGCCCCGGCGTCCCGCAGGGCGCTCCCCACGCTCGGTGTCCCCGCCGAGCAGCTCCTCGCTCTCGCCGTATCAGGTGCGGCGGTGCCGCTGCGGCTCTGGGGAGCCGCCCGGGAGAGGCGGCGGCTGCTGGGCTCACCCCGAGGCTGCGGGAGCCCCGGTCCCACCCGTACCCTGCCGTGGCGCTCCCCCCGGGGCTTTCCTGCGCTCATCTCTGCCCTGGCAGCTCTGCTCCACGGCTCGCCCTGCGGAGGCCGCAGAGGGCTTGCTCCTGGCAAGACAGTCTGGTCTTTCATCTTGTTGGCTTTTCCCTGGCTTCATTGTAGCTCCTGATTTTTCTACTGAGGACAGCTATGGCCCTCTGAAGAAGAAGGAAGAGCAAAGCACTTGACTTCCATTATTCTTTTGCATGTACAAATGTGAACAAAATGCTCTCAAAGAAGCACTAAGATCTTGACCACTGTAAAGGGAAATTCCTTTGTCAGCCTAGATTCAGACGCTTTCACTGGCAATATTATGGCTTTGCACATCTTGCCTTTTCTGTATCCTTACACCACCATGGAGACACCCTAGCTGCTGCTGCAGGTGGGATTTCTCCCATTCCCTGGGGCTTTTTCTTTATGATACACTTTATCAATATGCAGGGCTGGTACCTGCTCCCCTGGGATCCAATGACAGCTCTTTCCCCTCAATGGTAACAAAATCTTCCAAGCTGCTTGATTTATCCCTGTTAAATTCTTTCCTTTTTTGCTGAAGCTGAAAATGCTGCAGGCATATGGTGTCTGTGCCACTGATGTTACAGGTAGCTCTCTCCTCTGACTCCTACAGCTTGAGGATGACCCTCCAGGACTTACTGGCCCTGTTCTGCAGCATTATCATATTCTGGCTGGAGAGGAAGAAATGGCCACAGAATTCTGCTTAAATGACATGGGGACTCAGGGGAGGCAATGAAGTGAAGTCAGATGGTGGGTGGCCTCCTCTGTTTTAATGGAGTGGCAGAAATAAGAACTCAGCTACAATGTCTCCCCTAGAACAAAGTTGGTTCTGTCCTTTTCCACCGATTGTGCCCCTAGGCACTTTTTGGCATTGTTTATTCCTCCTCGCTAGATTTCTGCCACAGAATTTTCTTGCATGTCAGTACACACAGCAGCTGATGGGGATGGCAGATTGTCACCTGTGTTTTTTAGTAGAGGGAGTTTGAGAGTGTATTTTCCCATTACCTTTAAAGCATCTAAGGCATTGTATTCAAGGCAGAGGAGGTCTGGAGCACAAGAGTATACAGAGAATAACAGAGGCCACTTCCCCTGGCAGGTAACTCACCCAGACATCTCAGAGCTGACAGCACTGAGCAGGGACAGAGCTCACAAACAAGAGGAGCAGTGCCTTCCTCACTTCTGTCACCCAAGCAATGGGCAGGCTGGACTTTCATGAAGGATGGATTGGAAAACTGGATATCTGTGCTTCCCAATAGCTATTGTTTCAACTGCCTAGTGTGTTTTTGGAGATGCAGAAACACTCCCTCCTGATTCCTCTTGTACTCAACAGTGCTGCAGTCAGTATTTGTAGTTGGTTTCTGCCAGTAACATCTGAATAACCACAGTTTCCCTATTGCATCTGTTGGCAGCAGTTTCTCTTCTTTTCTAGGACAGCCATTTTAGTGGAGAGGCCAGTAGCACAAGTGCGTGTGCTAGTGTGAGAGAAATTTCTGAGATAATTATTCCCAACATGGGTTGTAAAGCCTGGTCAGAAGCTGTGTGTGACAGGCAAGGCTGTAGTCATTGATGGGAGGCTGGGAAGTGCAGGCGTGTCTGTCAGTGGCACATGGAGGAAATGTGGGCAGGGGAGCTTAGCCAAGGCTTTGCTTTCTTGGTGGTGGCTCCATCAGCCTGGTATGGATGTGTTGTTCTTCACTGTCTCGTGTTGTGCATCAGAGACCACTAAACATGGTTTACTTTTCACGTGTGTGCTGATGCTAGGGTGCCCAGCTCAGAAGAACAGTAATTTCAGACCTTGTGTGTCTGTGAGACTTTTTATTGGTTCCTTTTCTTTGGCTGCTGGGAAAGGTAATCAAAGTATTTCTCCTCTTGCTGTCCACAGTATGTTTTTCTGCAGAAAGAGAGGTGGAAGACCAAAATCTTGTCTTGATTTCACAAAATACCTGTTAACAGAACTGTTGGTTGAATCAAAATTACTCAGTCTTTGTGCTTTTGTCATAAAATCCTTTCCTAGGCCAGGTAGACTGGAGATCCCATATTTTTTCTTGGTGTGAGACATGTCCACCTCAGTCTCCCTGCCAGAGCCCATAAACATCATCTCTGTGATGTCTCTGCCACCTCTAAAAACAAGGAGGTCTGTATGGTGTTGGTCAGTGTGTGGTATCAGGTGGGGAAGAAAGTCTCAGTTAGTTACTAGACAGATTTTGGTAAACAGGTAGCTATCAGTATGTCATTTCTAAGCCACAAACTGTAGGGAATCCTGGTGTAGCTGGCAGCTAAATATCTCTCCCTATGACACTAGCCAGAGGTTCTTCCCTCCTGTTGTACATTAGTAAGGAGGAAACATGAACTTCTGATGAAACACCACTGCAATTAGTGTCTCTGCTTTTACCAGGGAAAAAGCAGTAAAACCATACACCTGCTTCTGTGCTCCCCTAATTATGCCCTTGTGCTTTGTAAACGAGGTGAGCACTGTTCTTGGCTGAGTTCAGCAGCCTTCTGAAGTGCTGCCTGCCTTTCTTTCTGCAGCATCACTCCGAAAAATGGTAAGAGACCACCTGATACTTTGGATTCTCAAAATAACCAGATGAGGCTTAAGGGTATCAGGAACAGAGTGTGGGCATGGGGGAATGGGTAATGGGTTTGAAAGCTTGATCCTAGATGCAAACAGGCAGAGAGACAGGGGGAGTTCTGCATAAAGGCTTACCAGCATGGGGAGGTGCTGAGGGCTGGTGGTGAATCCAGCAGGTTTTGGCAGAGCTGGAGGGAAAGCTCCAGGCTTGGCCTCGCAGGCATCCCTTGAGCCTGCAGAAATGGATCCTCACAGAAAGCACCACGCTGGTGGCAGATGAGCTGTCACTGGCTGCCCAAGTGCTTTGGGGGCACTGTCAGCAGTGGAGGTCAGGCCAATGGGCCTGACAGGTCGGTGCCAGCGGTCAGTGCCAGCGGTCAGTGCCGGCGGTCAGTGCCAGCGGTCAGTGCAGCATCTCACACCACGGCTGCTTCAGCACCCTTGGCCAGAGGCTGTGCCGGGCAGTAGCCGGGGCTCGGACACTGGCTGCTCCCTCCCTGGCCATGCTGCCCTGGCTCCTGGTGCAGGAGGGCTTTTCCCTCTGCTCAGTGGCTGATGACACAGCCTGACACTGGCTGGCAGGAGCCGTGGTGGGTGTACAGAGACACAGTGAGCCCTGATATGGAAACAGTGCATTTATTGTGGTCTGGGGCTGCTCTGGTAGTGTGCACTGCTGAAGCTTGGCTATTAAATCACACTCATTTCCTTGTAACTGCTTCATTCTCTTCTTTTCTTCTTCCTCTGCCTCTTGACACCTGGGCGCACTCCTGAACAGTGCCAGAGCCTGTAGGCTCTGTGTCATTTGGATTTTCCTTATTCAACTTAGTTTAATATTTTTCATGCAGTCAGTGGGTGGGTGCTGGTGCAGTCCCTTCACTGTTGGGTGGGCATGGTGGGTTCTAGCAGTGTCTGATCTCCTGAATGGAGGCCTTTTTTGTGCTTCAGCCACTGTGGATCTCAATTTTGTGTACTGACAGAGTTAGCACTGAGCAGCCCTTCACATCTGTGACAGAAAGACCTCTTGTGAGTGTGGAACAGGCATATTTTCTGAGCTCATATTAACAGTTTATTCAGTAATTGTCAATGCGACAGCCCCTGTGCTGCCTGTGCCTGATTCCCTTGGCTTCCTCTTGTCTGATGCTCAGGGAAGGGCAGACCAGCATCAGTATTTGCTGGTGCTCCCATACTCCAGTGAGAACCAGCTCCAGGAACTTGAGAAAGCAAGTTGGGAAGGGCAAGACAAAAAAAATGGAGGGTTGTTAGTGGATCTGGGCAGGGAGATTTTTTTTGTTACCGTGTCTGTGCTCAGGGTCCTCAGCCCCAGAGCTGAGCATCGCCCAGCCTGTGCCCCGTGGGGAGAGGTAGCCCAGCTGTGCTTTGGGACCGCACCTGGGGCTGCCAGGCCAGCACACCGGCTGTCCTTGGGCTCGGCTGCTCCTCAGAGGTGGCTGTGGCCCCCAGGTTGTTGGTCAAGGTCAGGATTTCCGTGTGCTCGTGGGGGTGGCTCCGTGCAGGGTGTCTGACGGAGCTGTGCATGGGGGCTGTGGCGTGCCCTTGCTTCCAGTGCCCCCTAGACAGAGCAGTTTGGGCAGACCTCTGTCCGATGTGTTAGCCTGGGTCGGGGAAGAAGCGGGGCTGACCCCGGCTCTGTTTGTGGGAGAGGACGGCGGTGGCAGCAGAACCGGGAGCACCTCGGCTGAGCTCTTTTCCTGGTGGAGGCGAGGCTCCCTGCGGGCTGTGCTGGGCGGGGAGGGTAAATGCCCCTTTGGGGCTGTGGTGCCGGCAGTGTGCAGGGCCGTGGGGCGGCCCCGGGGCCGTGCCGGGTGTTCCCCGCGCCGAGCTGCGGCAGGGCTGAGCGCGCCGGCATCCCCCACCTTCCCCACCCAGTTCCTTTGTCTCGGCTGTGTGGATGAGATGGCTGGAAAAACGCACGCGGGGCTCTGGGCTTTGCCTGCTGCCGGCATGCTGGAGTATCCTTTGCATCCTTCTGTTGGCAGAAAGGAAGCTGCGAATTCCCACCACGGTGGCGATACTTCAGAAACTGCCCCAAGGGTGGCAGGTGGAGAGCAAACCCATTTCTCTGCAGAGCAATTACCACGCAAGAGCATCACAGGGTGAGGCAGGCATGTGAGCCCTGCTGAAGGCTCTGGTCGGCCCTTGTCCAGGCTCAGACTGTGGAAGAGGAGTGTTTTTACCTGCCAAAACCTGGCTATGGGCAGCACAGGTAACAGAGAGGAATGTAAGGTGTGATCAAGAGCTGAAGAGTTGTTGGAGGTGTTTTAAGCAGTCAGGTAGACAACGTGTTCTCTGGCACAGCCTATGTCACCTGAATCCATGGCAGGCAGATGTGAGATCAGGTGGTTTGCCCCCGTGCTGCCTGCAGCTGCTTGTGCAGCCTTGTGCTGGTGGAGGTAGGTAGAAGAGCAGGACCTCAGCCATCCCAGTTCCTCTGGACAGGGTGTGTTACCCACAGGACACTGCCCATCCTCTCCCATCAGGGTATGCTGAGCTGTCTGGTCCAAAAGTGTGAATGCAGGAAGAACATAAGCACAATTCTGGTTGGGGTGTTCCTCTGTTGTCTACCTGTGCTCCTTTGGAGGAGGCTGCTGGCCACTGGTCAATAGAAAGGTCAATAGAAAGGAGAACAGAAAAGGTGGTAAATCAGAAGAATGGAGTGCAGTCCAGTGCCTCCTGGTTTTTGTATAGACCTGTGAAATGCCTCAGAAGCATTACCCCAAGCACAGCAGGAGAGTAACAGATTGCCAGCTGGTTGCCTGTCCTGTTGGTGGTCTTTGCAAGGTGGTAACAAAGGAGAGAGTTCTTTAGTGCAACTTTCTTTACATGGTATCTGGATAAGATTTAAGGACAAGCCCTTAGTACAAAGTTGCTCTAAATGCTGGTGTGTAGCTCATGCTGCCTGCAGGGTTATGTGTGTAATGTCCTAGGAAGCTTTTGACCTCTCTGTATTTTATGGAAGCATATTTACTGTGTCCCTTGTGCTCAGTCTGCCTCAGTGGTGTTTCTGGCAGCCCCCTCTCCCACTTAGAAACAGCTCTAGAAGTATGACATTTTCAATCCTTGCCCTTGTACTGTTGTTTGGGATGTTAGCACAGGTTCAGTGACCTTTCTGCAGCATCAATGGTTGAGGTGAGCAGTGGGAGAGCGCCTGCTGACAATCATAAAATCATAATATATTAAGGGGTTGGAATGGACCTTCCCAACCCCCTCTAGTGGGACACCTCCCACTAAACGAGGTTGCTCAAGGACTTAACCAACCTGGCTTTGAATACTGCCAGGGCTGGGCCATCCATAACCTCCCTGGGCAACCTGTTCCAGTGTCTAACCCCCACCTCAGTCAAAAGTGAATGAAGCACGTGTGTTACATGCTACTGACAGCTGCTGTGCTCTTCCCTTTGCAGAGTGATCGTCTCCTTATTAAAGGAGGGCGAATAGTCAATGATGACCAGTCATTCTATGCTGACATTTACATGGAGGATGGCCTCATAAAGTAAGTATGGGATTTCTGTCATCTCCCCTTAAACCAGCTTCAGGTTGGGTGGTTATTGGTGTTTTTTTGTGGATGTGGTCTGTGCCCAACTTGCCAGGCATTAAACTTAATAACCCTCTCTGTTCAGAGGTTCAGCTCTCTGCAGTGTGTGTAAGCACAGATGTGATTGTCTGATGTGTTTTCAGAGGAACTCCAGTGACTGGATTGCAGTCATGCTTGAGGGATTGTGATACTATGTCCATTGTACAGCAAAGTTGTGTCTAATTGCACCAGGAACAAGGTTTATCTTTGACTTCTGCTTTGCCCTCTGTTAACCGTATTAGCATGAATGACCCCACACAGGGTCCTGTTTGTTAGCAGTAACAAGGACAGTGCTGTGCTGCAAAGTCATCTGCATCCTTGAGATTTCCAGGAATTGCAGGGGGAACCTCTGGGTTTCCCCAGCTTCTCCGTGTATGTCTCAGAGCTGCAGGAATAGCTCCATTCTTTAAAGGCTGCCATTCAAACTCGGCAAAGGTATTGTGCTGGAGCCAGCTCCACACTGGGTGGAGTGAAAGAACCATGATAGCCCAGAGGCTTGAGAAGGCATTGCTTGCTCTATGGTAAGAGTTAAATATCCAGCCTTCCCAGGGTGGTATGTGTTAAAAATCCAGCAGCAGATAAATACTGCAAGAAGTGTGACTGTATTTTTATGTGGTGGACAAGACCATTTGTGATTGACAAGTGCTGGTACACAGGCAGGCATCAGAGCCAGCTTCAGGTACTGCTGTGGTGCCTGCTTTTGGAGTATCCTTGGGCAGACCACTGAGCCTCACCTACAGCCTGGAGGCCACAGAATTTCACTGCCTTGGAAGCTAAATGCTCTTACAAGTGAATTCTGTGAACAATACAGTGAGCAATTAAAAACCTTTAGTGATGGATTCATCTCCATAAAAGCAGTGGGAAGAGCTGCTGGTTTATTGCTGTGAGGACAGTAAAGTGAGTTCTGTCCACAGAATTTTTGTTACACTAGGGTAAAAAAACCTGCAAAGTGACTCAGCTTGAATGAAATGCAAAAATGGAATTTGTGTCTCATTTTTACCTCCCCAGTATGCCAAGGAATTCAAAAGTTTTCCACTAAAACCAGCTTATCTTTAAATCTTGATTTATCAAGAAACACTGAGAAAGACTTGATGAAAGTAGGATTTCTGAAGGAAGAGATTTGAAGGCTGAGTTGAACAAAAGGACGTATAAAGGGTTTGAGGGGACACGGGCTGAGAGAGGGAATGTTGAGGTTCAGGTGACTTGGCCTGCAGGAGGGCTGGGTATGTCGAGTTGTGCTCTGACAGGACAGGCTCCAGGGCACTATAGTTGTGTATTAGGTTACTGGTGGATTTATGCTGGAATTTATAGATTTCCTGTTTTCAGAAGACATTTTTAGGTATTTGTGATTTTAGCAGCATTCACTACAGTGTGGCCCTGCTGATGGCAAAGCTGTCCTGCAGGGTCACAGAAGAGACAGGGTGAGAGTGGGAACTGTGCACTTCTTGAGAAGACAGTGAGCCCAGAGCCTGCAGGTTGTGCCATGAACCCAGCAGGCTGCAGCCAGTCATGCTGGGCACTTGCTGAGTTGTTTCCCAGCTCCCAGGAGTCCCTTCACTCTTGGGACTTTGTGCTGTGAGCAGCATTGCAAGGCCCTGATAAGCCCTGAGCTGGCCTAGCAGCTGTGGCATTACAGTGGAAATCATCTTTCTCTGTAAGTAAGCTCAGACTTGAGCCTTGGTGGGCAGAAGGACGGGAGACTGGGGAGATTAGGGGTGTGGCTCACTTGGAAGCAGGGCTGGTGTTGGGTTTTGTGAGCATGGGTGAGCAGTTAGGACTGCTGCACTGGAAATGCATTTCAGAGCGTGTTTGGTGAGCCTGTAAGGTGTGAGGTGTCCTGGGCAGGTTCTCAGCACACACTGCAGAGATCCCCATCAGACCTCTCCATACTCCCCAGCTACTCCAACCCAGTGCCTGCCCCAGGCAGCAGGTGCCACCCAGGTCACCCACAGAGCAGCTGAACAGATGGCAGCCACCCCTGGACTGAGCACAGCATAGGTGTAAGCAAGCCAGGCAATCCTGCACGTTGCTGCAGAGTGGAGTGATTCTGCTCTGGGAGCAGGGCAGAGTGGGCTGTTCCTGCTGGCAGGGAGCTGCCCTGGCAGTCCCTGGCTGAGCTGTTCAGAGGTTATGTTGTGGATGGTTTTCCTTTGTGTGAGTATTTTGGTGTGATCTCATCAGGCAGATTGGAGACAACCTGATTGTTCCTGGAGGGGTCAAAACCATAGAAGCCAATGGGAAGATGGTGATCCCTGGAGGAATTGATGTCCACACTCGCCTGCAGATGCCATACAAGGGAATGACCGCTGTGGATGATTTCTTCCAAGGAACAAAGGCAGCTCTGGCTGGTGGAACCACCATGATTAGTAAGTGCAGCAGGCATGGCCTGTGCATGACAGCACCCAGCACTTCTGCAAGATCTTTCTTTTTTCTGTGCTTTTCTCAGTCTTCTGTGTTTTCAAAGTCCATGAAATTTGTTTTCAAATTTCATATTTTCTGTGATCTCTATCAATGCAGTCTAGGGAGAAAGGATTGTGATGAATCTTTGGATCCTTAGTAATGATGAAGTGATAGGGCAGGAGACGTGTATAGAACCTCTTGCCCTTGGGGATCCTGTGTTCTGCAGTGCTTGTCTGCTGCCACTGTTTCCCCTGGGACCCTTGAGAAGAACAGTGGTGTAACTCCTCTGTTAAATAACAGTAGGGCAGCGTGGTGCTCAGATGGCTCTGAGGAGACAGAGGGAGAGGAACAGAGTGGTATATTGGCATCCCACACTGCTTGAAAATAAACAGTGCTAACAAAAAAGGAAAGGAAATTCTGAGGTCCTTCCCTGGAGGGTGCTATGGCTGTGCACTGGTTTGAGGTCCAGGTGTTGTCCTGTGCAGTGGTTACAGCTGTGTGCACTGCAGGGTTTCTTGGGATGCAGGAGCAAGTTCTGATAAAGGGCTGGGTTCCTTGTTCTCCCCCCACCGTTTTTCCTTCCTTTGTGCCAAAACCAAAATGTTTTGTGAAATGGTCTGTGGCAAGGTGTGGCAATTCCATGCTGGGCAATAAAAGGTGCATTAGTGTTGCAGTGTGGGAGGAGGCTGTGTGCTAATGGGGTGGGAGTGGGGATGGGGAAAGACAAGGCTCTTCAGCTTCCAGGCAGTTTCTCGGCAGAAGCATCTAAAAACCCCTGGTCCTGTGCCAGAGGCCATTAGGCAAAGGCTCTGTGCACTTCCCTGCCAGTAATGCACTTGAGGAGCCAAGGCATGTTGTGAAGGTGACAGGATCCTCTTGGGAGCTGCCCTGAAGCTGTGGAAGAGACCAGCCTGGGGTGGTGGAGCCGCCAGGCCGCAGTGGCAGGCTGGGTTGGGAAGCCCTGCCCAGCCCGTGCTGTGCTGTGCCCCTGCAGTGGATCACGTTGTGCCAGAGCCCGAGTCCAGCCTGGCCGAGGCGCTGGAGCGGTGGCGGGAGTGGGCGGACGGCAAGGCCTGCTGTGACTATGCCCTGCACGTGGACATCCCCCGCTGGAGTGACCACATCAGGCAGGAGCTGCACACCATGGTCCAGGAGAAAGGTTTGTTACCTGCCACTCCCCGCCTGGCCTTGGCCAGCCCTGTCCCCTGGCCAGGGGAGGCAAGAAGTGGCTGTGCTGGCAGGTGCCTGCGAGGCCTTGCACAGCTGCCAGCGGGAGCTGTGCCCCACAGGGCAGCTGGTGGGGAGGGTGACCAGAGTGGGCAGCCCAACCTCCCCAGCTCATCTCTCTCCTCTCTGCCCTGCCCCAGGTGTGAACTCCTTCATGGTGTACATGGCCTACAAGGATTTGTACCAGATGTCCAACACTGAGGTGAGACCCCCTGCACTGCCATGGCTGTGTTGATTCAAGGAGCAGTAGGGGTGATAGCCATAGTGGGCATGGGGCAGCTCATAAGGCTGGTGGCTGCTGCCCCTGGCCAGGCCTTGCTGCTCCTCTCCTCTACCCTGGCTGCCTGTGCAGGGCTGTGCTGTGGGCTGGCTGGGCTGCTGTGCTGCAGGCAGAGGCACAAGTCTAGTGTGGAGATCACCAAGAGCATCTGCTGGTGACTGCATCCTTCAGAGAATTGGTCCCTGCACAGCCAGAGCTCTGCCTGGCACGGCCACACTGGGTCCTGCTGCTGCCAGGGCCATGGGTGGAAGGGCCATGAGGGGTGCCAGGGCCATGGGCAGCCTGCTCAGTAATCATTTCTTCTTGTCTCTCCTTTAGCTGTATGAGATCTTCAGCTGCCTGGCAGAGCTGGGTGCCATAGCTCAAGTTCATGCAGAAAACGGGGATATAATTGCACAGGTAACTAATTACTTCTGATATGCAGGAACTGAAAATCTCTATCAGACAGATTTGGTGTGGGCCATTAGCAAAATGGCACTGAAGCTGGACATGGTGTGCAAGGTTCAGCTGCAATATCAAAGTTAGCAAGATTTTTTGTTGTGAATACATTGTGCATAAGGGAATCTGAGATAGTGCATTAGCAATTACCTAAATGGAAGTGAGTGTCCATCACGTATGATGTGTTTGCTCCAACTGCAGCTGTCTTAAGCTGGAGAGGCAGAGAGCTTTGCCTTGCACATACCAAGCCAGGAGAGGTCAAGTCCATTGAGAACTGCCTTGGCCAGAGAGATTTTCTCCCTGTAGGCAGACAGGTGGCTAATGAAGCTGGATTTGCCAGGCAGGTGTTCTAGGGATGTGGTTTAGTGATCCAGTGGGTAGTGTGTACTGGCCTGCTGTGTTGTAATTGGTGCTGGGTGACAGAAGGTCCAAATGTTTTGATTCTCACTAAGACACAGAAGACATTGATCAGTTCAGCTCTGCAACTATTTGTTTTTTCCTCTCTCTTGTTCTTGGGAGTTGAAGGAGCATGAACCAAGAGGCCATTCTTTGAGCATCTCTTCAGACTACAAAAATCAGACTTTGTTTGGACTTTTTAGAGCTGCAGTGCACAGTTGAATGGCTCCTTCACATGACAGCTGAGTGGTCAGAGGATTTTTATTGGCCAGAGCTTATCTCTATTTTAGCACTTGCCTGATCATAAAATGCCCCAAAATTACTAATTGGCAGTTCCTGGGAATTGATAGGGAATTCCCACACAGACCTGGGGATTGGAGAGGATGGGGAGTTTTGTAGCCCTTTTTTGTCTTCACTTTGTGCTTGTTTCATTGAAGAGGTTTAAGTCAGTGCCTGCCCTCCCCGTTTCCCCATATTCCCTCCTTCTCTTTCAAATCCCTTGAGGATACAGCAGCCTGTCACCATGCCCCAAAGGACAAAGGGTGTTGATGGTCCTGAGGGAAGGGCTTGACACAGAAGGGATCTGCATTTTTGGTTGGTAGTTTCAGTCCTGTAATATCCCTCTGTTCTTTTGATGTCCTAGGAACAAGCCAGGATGTTGGAGATGGGAATAACAGGCCCTGAAGGCCATGTGCTGAGCAGACCTGAGGAGGTAAGATGCAGAGGACAGTTCAGCCTTGCTTCACTGAAGAGTTTTCTCAGTCACAGTAGGGCTCAGTGTCTTCAGTGGGGCCAGGCAAGCATCAGGGCAGGGGAGAGTGTGTGAACATCCCGGGGTATCTGTTCATACAGGCACTGCTGTCTTCCTCATCAGCCCAGGAAAGAGTGAGGGGTGTGTTTGTGACAGACATTTCTCAGTCTTGCTTGAGTTGCCCAGCAGAGACAGAAGCCCCTGTTCTGAGTCTCACAGGGAGGAATCAATCAACCAAAATGTCTATATGGCTGTAGCAGTCTTGGAGTTTGCACTGGGGGCATTTGTCTTACATTGGTGACCCCAAAGGTGTGAGAGGCCTAAGAAGAATCTAATGATGAGTTTTAGTTTCTCTGAGAATTCACTGTTCACACCTCAGTGCTGACAGATTCCAGCCTCTTCCTGCTTTATATCTGCTTAGTCTCTAATGTGTATTTCAGAGTCAGATGGATGAAGCCACTGGTAGAAGGAGTGGGAGGGAAGGAGAAGGGGAATTCCCTGGTTACAAATCATTGTCAGAACACTAATGAGATTACTTCTAATTTTAGCTTGCAGGGATTTTGCTGTTTGGACCATTAAAATGAGTTGAGTCTAATTTTAGATAGGTTTCCTTCACATAACTCCCTGCTGAGAGGTGCTTTGACTTCCCACAGCATGTGAAAGAAGAAAACATTAGAAATTGGGTACAATAGCAAAGTTGAGCAGGGAAGCACAGGGATAGATTTGTACTTCAGGGCCTGCTGAAATAAAATCAGTTGGCTTAAATGAAAAGTGTAGGAAGTTGGCTGTGTTTGGGTTAGTAACAACATAAATATCCTAGTGTAATAACAGTACTTACTCTCTTTGAAATACAAGAGTGTAAAGTGTTTTCCTGTACAGGGAAGAGTCTCAGTGTCAAACACAGTGGCTCAGAGTCCCTCTTATTTTTATGACTCTAACCTGTTGCCACTAGTTGGCAAGCTGAGGTGCAATTATGGGATGCTGTGGTTGTGCCCAGATTTGAGAACTGTCCTATTACCATAAGCAGTGCAGATCTTATCCAAAGCCAATAAAAGATTGTTAAGTGTTTGATCTTGAAATGCCATTAAAGTATAAGGCAAGCAAGAACAGTGCAAGGCTGTAGATATTACGTGTTCAGCCAAATCCAGATCTCATTGCCTTTGAAAATAAACAGTGTCCTTCTTCCAGAGAAAATGTTAGGTGGAGCACAAGTGACCCTGATGCCCCATAAAGCTTGAAGGCAGATGGCAAAGCATTAGGAGAGTGGTCTGTGGCTCTGTGGGTCTTCTCTGTCCTGGAGGGACCTCAGTGGGGGTTAAAGACATGTTCTCTATCAGGTGATGGTGGTGACTTGGTAGGGCAGGATGATGCTGCTCCAGATTGTAACCTGCTGTGAGGGGTATTCAGTGATGGCTCTTTGCTCCTGTCCACATGTTAAACCCCATCAAATACTACAGCCCATAAGTATGGTGATAAAAAATGTCTTCTTGCTTCGATTTCTATTTAAAGAATCTTTAAGAAGAGAAAAGCCTCTTTTCACTGTACAGCAAATAGATCTGCAGAGGCCTAGGAGTGCATGTGTGTCTGGATGCAGTGCTCTGCTTCTCTGCTTGGGGCATTTTGGCTGGCATGGTCCCAGGCATTGCCCTGGGGGCTGGATCATTGTGTCTTTTTAAGGCTTCTGTTTTGAACTTTCTCAAGCCAAATTGTAGAGCAAACACTTGGAGAACCCTGGGGTTGATCTCAGGCTGAGCACAGGCTGATGTAATAGTCCAAATATCCCTCCTGGTGGAAATCAACCCTCCACTAACAACAGGACAGTGAGATGGGGTGGCTGTCAGCAGGCTGGGCCGAGCAGCAGCTGCACTGCAGGATGGCCAGGCCTCAATGACAAGCAGCCTGCCAGCCTGCAGCCCCCTGCACCACGGGGGTGACAAGGGACATGTGGTTAAAGCTGCTGCAGCCGTGGGACAGCCTGGAGCAGGGCAGTGCTGCAGGAGGGTGAAACTTCCCCCTGCCTGGCATCAGGCTGTGCTGGCAGGCTGGGCAGCAGTCCCTGGGCTCCTTGGGCTGTCAGGAGAGCTGGAACCAGGCAGTGGAAAAAACAGCAGATGCAGTTCTGCTGGCCCCTGAGCAGGGTTCAGGCAGTGCTCCTGTGCCAGGCATTGTTTTACTGTATCCTGCCTTTGGGCCAGGCCCTGAGGAGACGGAAACTTCCCCCCTCAGGTCTCCCTGATTAAACTGCCCTGGGGGAGTCAAAGGTAAAAGCGAGGGCACAGGGTGTCTACAGCAATCAGTGGTGTGCTGAGAGTAACAGGGGCTCCTCCCTGCCCAGCCAGTGCTCCTCTGCAGCTGTGTGCCATCCTCTCTTCCAGCTGGAAGCAGAAGCTGTCTTCCGGGCCATCACTATTGCCAGCCAGACCAACTGTCCTCTCTACGTGACTAAAGTGATGAGCAAAAGTGCTGCTGACCTCATCTCACAAGCCAGAAAAAAAGGTGAGTGGCAGCTGGTGCTGCTCTCAGCCCTGCTGCTGCCACCAGGATGCTGGATTATGTGGTCCTCGTGTCCTTGTGATTGTTTTGCCAAGATCAGCACAGTGCTTCAAGTGCTGTCGAGTGCTTGCCCTTCTGCCAGGGAGCAGTTCTTAGCGGTTTGCCTGACTTGTGAAGGGCAGGGTGACACTGCAGTAAGACACACGGAGCCACCTCCTGTTGTCAGTCAGGTGACATCAATACGTGAGGCACAGGTAGGAGGAATGCTTTGAACACCACAGTTTGTCTGCATCCATGAAGGGCTCAGTGAGGATACTTGATCAGTGCACGTGGGTTGAGCTGCTGTGTACAGCTCTGGCCTCCCTTTGAAGTGCTGGCCCCTTGGAGGTGCTTGGTGCCTTTTCAGGTGGCTGGCAGCTCCATTTGTCAGTGGTGCTGGAGCACAGGGATGCCCCACGAGTCTGGGCATGTGCCCAGCTCTGTTCCGTGGGCTCTGAGCCCCTGCCCCAGGAGGTGTGAAGGGGGATTGTGGTGCACGAGGATTTGTACCCTTGAGCAGGAGGACCCTGTGGTGAGGGGTGGGTCTGGGTGTTCTCGGGATGTGGCAGGCTGTTGGTAGTGCTGTGGAGCAGAGAATGCCACCGGGCTCCACCCAAACATTTCTTTCTGTGCCCTTCTCCAGGCATTGTGGTGTTTGGTGAGCCCATCACGGCCAGTCTGGGGACTGATGGAACTCACTACTGGAGCAAGAACTGGGCAAAGGCCGCAGCATTTGTGGTCTCTCCACCACTGAGCCCAGACCCAACCACTCCTGACTACCTTAACTCCCTCCTGGCCAGGTGAGTGACAGCTCTGCTGGGGTACTGCTGGGGAAGGTGGACTCTGGATAAGGAAGAGGTTAGTCCGACCTGAACCACTTCACTGTAGGTATGTAATGAGCTGAGCAGTGAAATGGCTCTGACTCCAAGCCATGCTGGTTTATCCTCGAGAGCTTAACATCACTAATGAGAAAAATACCAGTAGTCATGAACCATTTTAAATGCCCTGAAGAAGACAAAAAAAAGTGAGGACAAGCTATAGCAGAGTTGTCAACAGAACGATTCACTGAGCTGGAGAAGTGGGGAATGGCTTCCTGCATTGGGATGCTGCAGGATGCTGCAGGATGCTGCACCAGCATGGAGAGTGTTGCAGGTTTCACAGGCTGACAGGGACTCCAGTCAAATACAAAGCAGATATATTCAGGCATGCTGTCCATGCTCGGGTGGGTGGCACAGCATGGCAGAGGTCTCTTGCCCCTATGTGACACAGCTGCCCAGGGGCTGGGTCAGGTGGAAGTCTTCAGGCTGAGGGATTGTGGAAATGAGGGTAGGGAGTAAAAAAACTGAGCCGAGGGCTGCCCATGGCCAGAGGAAATCCATATCCCTCATGTCTCTGTTGCTGTGTGGCTGCAAAATGACTGACAGTGGGTTTGTTCCACCCTCCTCAGTGGTGATCTGCAGGTGTCGGGAAGTGCTCACTGTACCTTCAGCACGGCACAGAAAGCCATTGGAAAAGACAACTTCACAGCGATCCCAGAAGGAACCAATGGCATAGAGGAACGAATGTCTGTCATCTGGGACAAGGCAGTGGTGAGAGTCCTGCCAGGGAAGGGAGGAGTGGGCAGAGGTGGTTGCTGTCACACACCCGTGCTGCTGCCTCACAGAGCTGGGCACTCAGCTTGTTCCTTCTCTGGCTTTGAGTCAAATCAAGCTGGAGCAGGCTTGGGGTGAACATCCAGAAGCTGTAACTGTGCCCCCAGTTCTTGGTCTGTCTGGCACCAGTCAGTAAGATCAGCCTCAGAAGCTTGAGCCCAGCCAGGCAGCACCTTGTGTGGGAGTGGGGATGGTGCTTCGCAGGACTCTTACTCACCCTTTCCCCACAGAAGTACTTAGTTCTCTTTGTGTGTGAGCAGGCCACTGGAAAGATGGATGAAAACCAGTTTGTGGCTGTGACGAGCACTAATGCTGCCAAAATCTTCAACCTGTACCCACGGAAAGGGAGAATAGCGGTGGGCTCGGACAGCGATCTGGTTATATGGGATCCTGATGCAGTAAAGATCATCACAGCAAAAACGCACCAGTCTGTAAGTCCTCTGCTCATCTGTGTGAACTCTGGGGGGTGGCATGTGAGTGGTTTTGTAGGAAGGTTGCCTGGCTGCTGGGAGCTGTGTACTGTCCTGCCTGGCTCTGAGGAAGAGGGACTGAGCCCAGGCTCCAGGCACTGCCTGTTGTGACTGTGGGGTGAATGTCCATGAGCCCATGGCACATGGGGCTTTTTTCACTGTGCTTGGGTATGCTTCTCCTGACCCTGGCCAGTGCAGGTGTAAAGACACATATTTCTCCTTACCTTGGTTTCTCTTCCAGGCACAAATATTTTTCCTGGCCTTGTCACAGTGCTTTGTTCATGCCTTACCTCAAGCCTAGGTCTTGCCTTTGTCTGCTCTTGGAGTTCTTCCTCACACTGAGCCTCAAACCAGTTGGTCCTGTTCATGTTGGGAGCTCTGGTGGGCTTTTACTGTGTTGGGCTAGTGAGCTACAGGTCTCTGAGCAGGCAAGGCTGTTAAAGGTATCTCCTGCCTGCACTGGGAACTCCAGCAGTGAGGTGTGGGGACTGACCCACCCTGAGTGGGCAGGCAGTGCTCCTGTCCCTCCTGACCATCGTCCTGGGCTTGCTGCAGGTGGCTGAATACAACATCTTTGAGGGGATGGAGCTGCGTGGGGCCCCGCTGGTTGTCATATGCCAGGGGAAGATCATGCTGGAGGATGGCAACCTTCATGTGACCCAGGGGACTGGACGATTCCTGCCCAGCAGCCCTTTCCCTGACTATGTCTACAAGCGCATCAAAGCCAGGAGGAAGGTGAGGAGATGGGTATTCCAGGAGGCAGAGCTGGGATACTGTGAGCCCACACTGCCCTTAATAACTGGTTGGTTTTGCTTTGCTGTTCTTGCTGGACCCTGTAAGCAGTGCAGCAAACTGCTGGTGTATTTTGAATGTACAAAATAGCTGAGGCTTGGAAAGGGAGCCCTTGGTGTTAGTGGTGTGCCATGCTGGAGGCAGATGCTCCTCAAGTTAAGCAGTGGTAATGTCTCTCCTCATCCTGCCCTGCTGCAGCAGGAGTCTGGCGGGAAATGCTGTTTAAAAGTAAGAGATTGGCCAAAATCGCCTTCTCCTCCCCCGTTTGTGCAGTATAAACCCATCTGTGTGATAGCCTCTTGCCCTGGCTCTGCACACCTTACAGGGCAGTGGGGCCGTGCCAGGCCTCAGTGCTGCAGGATTTATGGCACATGGCAATGTGAGATCCTGCTGCAGGGGGACCGAGGAGCTGGGGGATGGCTGAAGCACGATGTTTCCTGGGCTCAGAGAAGTGTCACTGTCCTCTTCTCTCTGGTGGCAGATGGCAGAGATGCATGCTGTGCCCCGGGGCTTGTATGATGGACCCGTGTTTGACCTCACCACCACCCCCAAGGGGGGCACCCCTGCGGGGTCAACCAGGGGGTCCCCCACACGTCAGACACCGCCCGTCAGGAATCTCCATCAGTCTGGATTCAGCCTGTCAGGTGAACACATGTGGCTGGGCTGGGAGGGGGCAGAGCCACTGGCTGGGTGTCCCTGTCCCTGGCCTGGGGCAGGGGGCAGTTAGAGGTGGCCTGTGGCAAGGTAAGATCCATGAGATTGGATCATGGCAGGGCAAGATCCTGCATGTCACTTAAAGGGCACGGCTGGAGCTGCACCTTGCAGTAAGGTGGAGGCCCCCATGGCTAGGGAGGCCAGCACAGCATCCAGTGCTGTTCTTGCTACATGGGTCTGCTCATGAAGCATCTGCAGAGACTTTCGAGCCACTGCAGCTCTCGGGGTTGCTTCTGGAATTGGAGAGGGAGCAGGTTGCAGTAGACAGCCTCTGGAGGGCCTTGGCAAGACTCCAGGCTGTCTGACTGCTCAATCCTGTGAAGAAGATGCTCTTAACTTTGCTTTCCCCGTTCCCTTTGTACTTTCTCCTCTGATCCCAGGTACCCAGGTTGATGAGGGCGTGCGCTCAGCAAGCAAGCGCATTGTGGCACCCCCGGGGGGCCGCTCCAACATCACCTCCCTGAGCTAAATGTCCCGGCTGAGGAGGAAACAAAACCCCTGTTCAAGCAAAGGAAGAAAAATGGTACATTGGTGTTGAAGAATGAAAAGAAATAGACCTGTTCTGAAGAATCAATAAGCCTCAAGCCTTATGTTTCACAAATGCTACTTGCTACCTAGCTTTAAAGATGTTGCTTCATTTTGTTTTTGCATAGCCTTAAAGTTCTGTTGTTGTTACTGTTGTGGGTTTGGTTGGATTGTGTTTTGCTCTTCCTCTCTGTGTGCATGCTGCTCGGACAGGTTGCTCGGTTCAATGTTCTTGGTGTTGAACGTGTGTGGGATGCCGTGGTGTGGGACAGTGGGAATGGCCCACAGGGCGACCCGGCCAGGCAGTGAGGGGCAGGGCCTGGCCGGAGGCAGGATGTCAGATGGGGAGGGCAGGTGCACTGAGCTCGTAGGGACAGGTGGGTCTGTCACATTCATCTCCACCCAATGCTCTGGCATTTCATCACGAGGCCTGTGGGGGAGCTCGAATCATCTCTGTAACAGCTGTCACAGCACCTTGTGTAAGGAGTTTTACTACTTTGTACACTTTATTAAAAAAAAAGTTGTTCCTTCAAACAATTCATGCTGTCAGCTGGCTCTTCTCTTCCTCAGGCTGCTTCTGCTTGGCAGGGGCAGTGCCCAGCTGCACCCGCAGGGAGCTGGGCTGGGGGGCAGAGGGGTTTGGGTGGTGCTGGGGCTGGAGGGGGCTGCAGTGACAGGGTATTTGGGGCAGCACCATGCAGTGCTCACTGCTACGCGTGTCAGGGCATTGGTGTACTCAGGCTAAGCTAAAGGTATTGGCAAAACAGCACAATGCAAGTGTTTGTAAAAGCCTGTTTGGTTTGTCCATGCAGTCTCTGGGCCTGGCCTGGCCACCATGGGCTGTGTCTGCCCCACAAGAGCTGTGCCTGTCCTCTGTGTGTTGGCAGGGACCTGCTCCACATGGCACTGCCTGGGCACGGCTCTGGGGTCCTGCTGGCTGGACAGCCTTGGGGGCTGTTTTCTGCTGACCCCTGTCAGTGAAATGCTCCCCTTCCATCAGGCATTGTCTGTTAGACCGAGAGGCACTGTCCTTTAAAGCTTGCAAAGCATGCAAAAAAGTGATTGTTTTTTAAAGATAACAAAAATTAAGGGTCAGTTTCGGCAATACTGAACAAATACACTTTTTCCTCCCCCTTCTTTAGTATTTGGCTTTGAAATACTTTTTATTTTTACATGTCTGCAACTCGGGCAGGACAAGCTGTCCCTGCCACAGTCCTTAAGGGGCCTGGCCAGAATAGTTGTGCTGGGGTGGGGAAGGCTGTGCTTACAAGCTTTGTGAAGTTCTTCCATCAAGCAATTGAGGTTTTTTTCAGTTGCCTGGCAGAGATTAAGCTGAGGCTATGCCTCTGTGTACAGAGGAAGAGGTGAATAGAGAGATGGTTGTAGAAATCTTTGGGGAATTTTAAAATATGCAGTGTTCTTACCATTTAAGTATTTTGGTTGTTTTTGGGCTTTTCTGATCAGCCAGTGGAGAGGTATTTCTGCAGCAGCAGATTTTTCCCTAGTGAGGAGCAGAGCTGGGATTCTAGATAAATACTCTTACTGTATATGAACCTCTGCCTGCACCAGAGCAAGGCAGCAGTAGCGATGTGCTGTGCAGGGGGCAGGGACAGCTCTCAGCACAGCCCCGCCTGACGCGCCAGACCTGCGGTAGGGCTGGGCAGAGAGCAGATCAGTGGAGAACGCTGGAGGCGCTTTGGATAGCCTTCCTGGGAGTGAGGAGTCAGAGACACGTGGAGCCCCCACCACACTCCGATCCTATTGCTTGAAAGCCAGCACGGCTGGGGAAGGCGAGAGCAGGCACACTGCAACATTAACTGGGGCACGTTCTGATGGAGCAGGGAAAGGTGTGTTGTGGCTAAGCAGGAAAAGGTGTGATGTGGCTAAGCAGGAAAAGGTGACTTTCCCGTGAAAATTACACCCATTGAAGACTCCGATATACCCACTTACTGATGAACTTTACATCTCCCCGGCCTTTCCCGGTGGGTATTTCCACAGGCACGGCGGAGCGAGGTGGCGAGGCTGCAGCAGCCGAGCGGGGAATGCGGGGCTGGGGCAGCGGCACAGCCGCGGTGCCCGCACCCCTCAGCCCGGCACCCTGACGGGCTGGCAGCCAGCTGGGGCCCCGCCGGCCGTGGGACAGCACCCGCACCACTGCAGGAGGGGCCAGAACACGGAGGACACCAAACAAAACTTGTTTTTAGGCACAAACTGCACTGCCCGCTGCAAGCCACTGCAGAGACACAGGGGGCAGAGAGGACGTTTGCCTTTGGGTTAATGGGGGGCAAAGAGTTCATCACGCATTCACTACATTGCTAAGAATGGGAAAAATGTCAAATAAGGAGGTGAAACCTCAGGCCTGTCAAAGCATTTAAATAATAGCATCATTCCCAGCATTGCCGCAGTAGCAATGCTTTGGCCAGTCTCAGTCTTGGCAAGACCACACCAGCAGTGCGGTTGTCCCTGCTTAAATCAAATGTGATTTCAGTGGTGGAGGGATTCAAAATACACATTCAAATTCCCCTCTGGTTTTGGAAGCCAAACCCCATCAGAGTCAGTGAGCTGCAGCAGCTTAATATGATGGTGAATGTATTTTTCAGGCCAGACTGGTAAAGTATCTGGATTCACCAGCCTGGTGGTTACCACCTGGTGTCCACACCTGTCTGCACGCTGACCACCCACCATACCAGCCCTTGGTACGTGGAGAGAGTGCTAAACGGGCAGGAAACCTTTGCTGGCTCCTCCCAGCTAAGGAAGGAGCTCATCTCCAGCCTCCTGTGCCCACCCTCACAGGGTGTTTGCAGGAGCTGTCTGTAAGCAAAGGCCACTTTTGTCACTCCTGCATCTGGGAGCCACCTCTGCCCCCCGGGGCAGTCAGCCATGAGCCCATCCATGCGGGAATGCCAACCCCTGCAGAGCCCTGAGGTGTGGCACGGCTGTGGGCCCCTCTCTGCACACTGAGCAGTGCCTGCACGGTGATACCACTGCAGTGTCTGCACGGTGACACCAAAGGGCTGCAGTGCCTGCACGGTGATACCATTGCAGTGCCTGCACGGTGACACCAAGGGCTGCAGTGCCTGCACGGTGACACCAGGGCTGCAGTGCCTGCACGGTGACACCACTGCAGTGTCTGCACGGTGACACCAAAGGGCTGCAGCCCCTGCCAGCCAAGCCAAAATGCTGAACACTGTCTTATCCATTGTCTTGTGGTCCCATTCCTGCCCCCAGGAAAGGCAACACAGTAGGATCTGAGTCCAGCCAGCTGTGGCCAATTGCAAGGCAGCCCCCACAGCCTCTCCCCCCATGCCACGACCCTCCAGCTGGGGTGGAAAGCTGAGGGAGTGGGTGCCAGATCTCCTCTGTGCCCTGCGCTACTGGCAGGGTCCCAGCAGCAGAGGACAAGTCCATGGCCCGACATGGTGAAGGTGCATGGGTGGGTGAGCCCCAGCCCCATGAGAAGGTCCCCTGCAGGGGCTGAGCTGCTCTCAGAGGTTGTTGTTCTGATTTTCCTCCATGTGTGGACCTCCACTTTTTGTCATGGTCTCTTGGATGCTGTCATGGTGCGGTGTTACCCTTGGGGATAGAAAAGGATGATTGAGCTGTGAGGGAAGCCCAGGCAGTGCCAAGACCTCACAGAGGCACAGCTGCCTTGGAGCTCCCCACTGCCTGGCATGAGCTGCCACTCACCCCACAGTTCCTCCAGCCCTCAGCACCCCAAACTCCTCCAAAACAGGACCCCCACAGCTCCCTCCCCTCAGCTCCCCCACCCCTGGGCCCCCAAAAACTGTCCAAGGCTTTGGCAAGGGCCAGTGCCTCTTCTGCTGCCTCTGGATCAAAACTTACTTTTCTCTGTTGAAAACAATGAAGTCCCTCTGGAGCATTTCCAGGTGCTTCTGCAGGTGGCTGGCCTTTCACATTGGAATGGAAAAATAAAAGAGATAGCGAATAAATTCACAGTTACACAGAAAAACATTGCAAGGACAGTTTCAGTGAGCCATGGCAATATGTTTAGGCTCAGAGCACCTTCAGGCCTGCAGTGAGCAGAATGGCATTAAGGCTCTCCTCTGGCAGTAAACCAGTGCATGCACATTCTGCCTTTCACCGCAGGGAAGATCGGGGAGAGTTTTAGGAATAAAGTTGGTCACGAGGGAAAAAAATTATGTTCAGTTTGCTGTGGTCTTGCCAGATGGCAATTAGTGAAAAATGAGACCTCCTTGACCACATGCTTGTGCTTGCTCTCACCTGGGATGAATTGCTTTTGCTCATGTCCTTCTCCTTCTTAGCCAAGCGCTTTTTTTTTTTGTGAAGAGGTTTGGATTCCAGGATCATTTCTTCCAGTTCAAAGGCTGGGTCACAGTTCAGTCTGCCTTTCTGGAGGGGAGAGAGAGGTGCCTTTAACTAATCAGAGCCTGTCTTAAGGAATCTCTTATAATCTGGATTGCATCTGGGAGTGAATTTTGTAAAAAAAATGCACTAATTATAATTGTACATGCAGCCAAGAGCGTTGGTTATACTCTTGATATGCTTTATCAGTCTCTTCAGCTAGGGGCCATGTTCAAGGTGTCACAGTGGCTCCTTTTGTGCTCCTGCTTCTACTCTGCCCTTTGGCTGCTTTGGAGAGGCAATGAGGGTAAGGACACCGTCCTGGCCAGGTTCTGCCTGTTTGAGTAGCACAACAGCCCAGCAGAACTGGTCTTCAAGCAATACAGAATTGTACCCACCACAGGGTACCCAGGAAGAAGGGCGGATATACAATTTAAAAATATTTATGGTTTAGCCCAACTTCTGCTGAAAACTAGTTGGAGTTGTTGGACTATTCTCCATAAGGGTTATGTTACTTGTGTGCTGTTTTAATTCAATTTTAAATGGCCTAGAAACACTAATCTAGTGTTTGTGCTATTTACTGTTAACAATGAGCTTGCTGGGGGAGGAATCACAGGAGAAAACAATTCCCACACCATGGTGGGTGATGTCCAGGCTGCTGCTGAGCCCATCCTGGTGCACTGGGGTTTGGATGTGGGGAGCAGCTGCTCAGAGCATGGGTCAGCACGGAGGGTCCACAGGCACTGTCCATCCCACACAGGTGCACAGCCCAGTGAGCTGTAACACCAATTCTGCACCCAGAAATTCTGGGAACATCACAAACAGGGCAGATCAGTTTTGGGGCACCCACACTATATTCTGCCCCTGTTACTCTTTGCTATACACTCAGGGAAGAGACAGCTCTGCCCTGGTCCTCTTTTCCCCTTGTGACACCTGATTCTTCAGTGGAAATTTGTCAGAACACTCCACATCCCAGTGCTGGGTGTGAAGAACCTTTAAACTCAAATGGCCTTACCATGGGAATGAATTCTGGCATTATTCTTTTCTGGAGAACAGCATCCCAGTTCACTTCAGACAGGTACGGGAAGGACTGGATGTCCTTCAGCTGGGAAAAACGTTTCTCAGGGTTCAGCTCAAGCAACTGGAAGAGTTAAAGGGAAGAGATGAGACCTTTCCCACAGGGCACACATTCTGTGGAGCACGGCTGAGGGCACATGATGCCAGAGACCCATTTGGACCAGTCCTCCCCTGCTCTGGCTCAGAGTCCCTTCACCAGGGTATGCAACAGGAGCAGGCAATGAGGCAGTACAGTGGCATTAAACAATTTGTCCAATGTTAAAAATATGCATTTGTTTGGAATGGGGAGTTCCACTCAGGCATTTGTGTTCTGCTTTTAGTACTGGATCAGAAAAACATCTTCTTTTCTCACTCTACTAAAGTAATATTCTTATTCCAGTGTGAAGGTATGCCTCTACATTGCTTATTTTCACAATTTTGTAACATTGCTGTAGGGATTACGATTACTTGTGTGGAAGGCAAGGGTTGAAGCTGTCTCTGCTCAATGATTATACATTGCATGAACTCCTGACACCACGCACTCCTAAAACTCAGCAGGAAAACCAGACAATCCAAACTCTTTGGGCAGGGCACAGGCAAGGTGACTGGCACACCCTCCTGGTGCTGGCACACAGCCAGGGACAAGCGCTGTCCCAGCTCCCCCTGCAGAGCTCGGGCTCAGCCTGACGCCAGCACAAGCATCTGCCCTGGCCCTTGGTAAATCCAGAAATCCACAGGGGATGGCTGAGCCAGGAAGGAGCCACAGTTGGCTTCATATACAATACAGATCGCTCTTAAACCAGATGCAAAGCAGCGCTGGGAAATTTAAATAACTGTGACATTGTATTATTTATTCACAAGGGAGCCTCCATGGCTTGTGGCCTGCTGTGGTCCAGGAAATAACTGCCAGCATAGCAACACACAGGACATCTGCAGCAAATATTCCTGTATTTCTGTCAGGCTTAAAGAAATACTGGCTTCATTGAATTTTCAGCAAATGGAGATATTCTGCAATTTTCTCCCTGGAAAATACACCATGATTCTTTCTCAGCAAAGAATTGACAGCCTCTTTTTTGTTAAAATGTTTGATCATCTATTTCATTAGAAATGGCAGAATACATATATATATTATTTGGAACAAAAAACAGTTGAAAGCTACATTAAGTACTACTTCATTGCCCATACTTATTTGAAATTAAAAAACTATTTACATGCTTCCCTAAAATTTGCTGCCAGTGCTGCTGTGCAGGGGGTAAAGTGCTCATCTTTGCTGCCACTGTTAAGCCATAATCTTGTTTATTGAAGCTATGGCTTCATTTCAAATGGGATTTCAGCTTCAAAATCATTCCAGTAATGATTTTGAAGCAATTTTTTTAACAGCTTTCTTGAAAAAAAATTGCAGCGGTGCATAAAGGATTACAACAGTGTCAGCACTTCTTGCAAATGTTTCCATTACTGGGAGAAAACGTTTCTTGAGGATTAAAAGAAAAGTAATTTTTGAGCTAAATTTATTGACACATATATCAGTATCTGCTTCTAAGTCAGTTAACTCCAGAGTGCAAAGTTATAGAGAAACTCTGGAAGCCAAGGCTGCCCTGTCCTTAGAGGAGGTGCAGGTGTCACCCCTGCCAGCTGGGATGCAGCACTGCTTGCTGCCTCACCCTCCTGCAGCTGACACTGAGCACGCAGTGTGCTCTGAACGTCACTGACAGCGGCCTGGACACATTGATTCAGTCACCCAAGGGCTTCCCACTGTCCAGGGCAGAGGCTGTGAGTGGCAGGAGCACTGGGCACCCCGCAGCCCCCTCACCTTCCTGATCAGTGCCACCATGTCCGGGGACCACGCGGCCGGGTACATCACCGTGGCTGTCTTGAACACGTGGGCGATCTCATTTGTGGAAGTGTTGGACCGAATGTGATACGGCCTCTGTGGGAAATGCCACAAGACAAGCACTTGAATTCATCTGCTTTTCAGACTCCTTGGGAGGTCTGGTTAGAGCACAGAAGCTTCACACTGTCTCACTGTCCAGCCTCCTGCGGGACATCTCTCCCTGTGTGATCACGGCTCAGTTGAAAAAACAAAATGTCAGCAAGAGTTATGCTAATAACTGGGCATTTAACAGCAGGACAGGCAGGAGCAAACCTCAGAAGTCAAAATCAGCCAGTGGGAATTTGCTTGGTCTTTTCAGTGTTTTTATTTTACTAAGCTATGACACATAGGGCTGTGGTTAGAATAGTCCTGATACTCCCTGTAAAATGTTCTTCACTCATGATGGGAACAATGCCAGTGAAAAGGAGACAAATGTCCCCCAGGAATAAAATCAGCTCAGAAAAGGATTTCCCAGGAAGGGTCAGCAGCCTCAGGTGGCCATCAGGATGCAGGGTGACAGTCCCTTCTGCTCTGGGGTGGTGTCACTGGGACAGGTGAGCATTGCAGAGGGGCACACCGTGCAGTGCAGCACCAGGGACTCCTGCATCAACGTGCAGTGCACAGCCAGTGGCACACGCAGGGTACAGCACAGGTGAAGTCACCTCCCTGTTTATTTTTCATCTGCAACAATTCAGCTGCTTTACCTGGAGAGAGAGCTAAAAATGCCAGGGTGTTTCCATCTTGAAAGTTTTGATTCACAGATTTTTTTTTTTTTACCTTATTACGGGGGGAAGAAGGCAGGAGGGTATTAAAAGTACATCTAAGGAATAGCAACTATAAATAGTGAGATCAGGTCAGGTGCAGTGTGCTTGACGTGTGCCAACGCTAGATGGACCTCAAGGCCCCCCTTCCCTTCCCTTCCTTTCCCTTCCTTTCCCTTCCCTTCCCTTCCCTTCCCTTCCCTTCCCTTCCCTTCCCTTCCCTTCCCTTCCCTTCCCTTCCCTTCCCTTCCCTTCCCTTCCCTTCCCTTCCCTTCCCTTCCCTTCCCTTCCCTTCCCTTCCCTTCCCTTCCCTTCCCTTCCCTTCCCTTCCCTTTCCCCCGTGCCCAGGTGCCACCACCTCGCCCTGGCTGTGCCATTGGGTGTGAGCAAAGGAAAGCATTTCTGCTCCTGCCTTTCCAAACAGTGCCATCAATCAAAAACCAACGTGGTGCACAGTCCTGCCACCCATTTAGCATTATCGGTGGAGAACTCAAATATGACATTAAGGTGTTTACGGAGGGTACATTGATTCAGTCACCCAACAGGTCAGACAACCACATCTCAATGTCTGCTGAACTGATCCCTCACAACTGAGACACACAAATTCAAGTGAAAAAAATCTGTTCATCAAAGCGTGTTCTGCAAGGACTGTTGATAGAGTTTTTAAAAACCATGTTTTGCATACTCATACTGAAAGAAGCTTCTGAGCCTCACCAGATATTAAATGTTCCTCTTTAAATTACATTCTTCTGTTTAGAAGAATGTAATTTTTAAAATTTTGTCCCCCTTTTTTACAAAATACTTTCAAAACACTGATGTATTTGTCTCTCTACAAGGCTCCCAACCTTGCCCAAGTCAGCAGCAGAGCCCTGATGGCACAGGCAGGGACTGGGCTTTCCCCATCATTTGCTTCAACTGCTCAGTCTTGTTATAACAGCAGTAAGTTTTTTTTTCCAAGTTTTATTTTTCCTTGCAGGATAGAAGCTCCAAGTAGAGGATATTGCATCCCAGACTTCAGAAGCTGTTGCTTGTTTGCCTTGCCCCAGCAGAGGCCCTGAGCTGCAGCAGGGAGCTGCCCCAACATGCTGCTCTGTATTGCAGCAGCTTCTCTGAGCTCTTAGCCACCATCACAAGAACCCTGGTGAAAATTTTATCTCTGCTTCCTCTGCTGTAATAACCTCTAAAGCCTTAAATTCAGCTCTGCTATGAAGCATCAACCCTCCCCACAGGGTGTCCAAAGACAGAGCAGGCCAGGCCAGGAGCCACACACATACCCGAGTTCTGAGCAGCTCGTAGGCAGTGACTCCCAGGGACCACCAGTCCACGGCAAAGGAGTAGCTGGTGGGTTTTGTGGAGCTAAACATTTCAGGTGCTGTGAAATACAGGGAGAAAATATTGCCTTGCTTCAATCCCAAGTGGAAACGAGCACACAGAACTCCTGACCCAAGCCCTTCTCGTGCTGCCATGCTCCTGTGCCAGGGCAACCCAGTAACCCCACAGGGCTCCCCACACGAAACCCTCTGTGCTTCTCTGCCCCCAAAGCCCACAAAGAACAAATCCCTTTTACTGGCACAGGAGCTGCCTGCCATTCACAGTAAATGTGCTCCAGATTAAGCACATTCACTCAGTCTAGGCATAAGGTGGCCTAACATCTCCTCTAATCCCCTGTGAAGTGGGACATGCACATTCCCCAGCTGCACTGAGGCAGTTCTGGGAGGGGTTTCTGTCCCCACCCTGCCTCCCCTCTCCAGGGTGCTCCTCACTTTGAACCGTGTATGTTTTGACGTGGATCAGGAAGAAAAGAGCCCCAACTCTAATCAAAAATATCTTCACCTGTGTCCCACCACAGCAGTCCACCCAAGCCCACAAAACGGTGATTTGAGAACGTGCAACAGCCTTTGGATCTCACCCATGTAGGGCTTTGTGCCAGCAATGGTGGTGACAGGGCTGTCCTTGGTCAGCATCGTGGCAATATTGAAATCAGTGATGTGCACGTGTCCTGAAAGACAGAGCCTAACATGTAACAGGCTTGGCTTTAACTTCACACAAGAAATAGCTCTGAATCAGAAACATAAAGTAAAATACTCAGTGAAAAGGAGTTTCCAGGTTAAAAAATCTGGTGGGAGAACTGATAGAAAACACTTCAGCTTGCAGATGTCTCTTGTTTCAAATATCCCCTTATTTTCCCCCTGGGGAACCTGAAAACATAAGAGTTCTCCAAGAAGCAATTTTGTGATGATTGTTTTGAGTCTTCCTATACTTTAGGGGAAAAGAACTGAACTTTTCTCACAGAAAAAAATTCCACTATGTTAAAAAAAACCCCCCAAACCTTGATGCTGGCCTCCTAGTTGTTTGCCATTTGGTGCTCCAGGTACTAAGCACTCCCTCCATTTTTCTCTTTAGAGGATGCCTCTAGAGTGGAACCAAAACACTTTTGGTAGCCAGAAAAAGAGGCTTACACAGAAATTCAAACATCATGAAACCCGAGTTGCAAATTGTGTCTGTAGACACAGACATGTTGTGTCTGTTTTGTGGTCCTGGTGATGGAAGAGAGGAGAGAAGGGGGAACTGCAGCTCTGTGCCACAGGGAAAGAGATACTGAAAACCAACCATGATCTGTTAGGCTAAATATAGATAAACATGCAGCTACAATAACAGCTGCCTTGGGACAAGAAAAAAATTGAGCTCTGTGTGTGTCCAAAGTTTTCTTTATGCCTCGGAAGACAAACTTTTGCTACCATGGATGAAGAAGAGGAATACTACTGGTCACAGACAGAAGGAGACTGGAGTCAAGGGTATGTCCCCAGAAAAAACACTCTGAAACCTCTGCAGGAGAGTTAAAAAATCACAGTGAGCAGAGAATGGACTCAAAACTCATCTCAAATTTAGTGTCATTATACAAGTTAGTAGGTTGTGTCTTCCTGGGCTGAATGCAGCTGCAGAGATGAGCAGAGCCTTTTCCTCTCTTTTTTCCCTCTTCAGGGCGTGCTGAGCTACATTTCCATGGCCATGGTGGTCCCAGCTCCTCTCTGGAAGCTGTGTCATCCCAGTGTGAGCAGCACAGAGTTCTGGGGGAATGCTGATGGGTCACCACAGCATCCACCACTGACCAAAAGCAGTCCCACACGAGATGGGCAGCCTGGAGCCCCAACCGGGGAGGAAAGGGCTCTCCATGGTCTGTGTGTGGGGCAACAGCCAGAGCAGGACTGAGCACGGCCGGGCAGGGGCTCCAGCACCTGGACACAAAGCCACGTTGCTGCCAGCTCCTCAATAAATAATCAACCAGTGCTCTGAAATTAGAGGTGACATGCAAACGGATCGAGCCTGGGCTCGGGGCTGCCAGGCAACCCTGGTCACACACACCCGGTCACAGAGCCAGCCAGTGCCTCCCTCGGGAGCTGCAGCATCTCTGCCACAGCCTCTGAAGGGATAAAAATGCAGGTATGCCTCCCCCCTGCACTGACTTTTTCTCTTCAAGCACCTCACTCTAGCTGCTAATGAAGATTTCTCACAACAAGCCAGTTACTTGGATTTTTTAAAAAATATGAGCTAACAAAATGTTTCTCTAATGAGTTACAAACTAATAAATATCAGACAACTCTTCACTGCAAGATCTTCACCAGGAGAAAAATGTGACTAAAGAGCCACGCGAGAATATAGTCAAGAGTTTTTCCTAAGAAAGACTATAGAAAAACTGATAGCAACATTTATAACATACCCAGCCCCTAATCCTCTTCAGAGCTCCCTCCCCATGCCAAATGCTCAAGGACAAAGAAAATACATGAATGAGGCTTATTATTGCCTCAACTTATTATTGCCTTAACTATTGCACCATATTGAATTCTGGTTTTGCACAAACCCTGCAATGACACAAGCACTGCCCTTCAAATGATGCATTTTGAGTAGGTTTTAAACAAGAACCAAGAAAATGTTAAAATCAGGTGTGCTGGGCCACTGACCCCAAGCAGCACCAAACAATGGTCCCTGCCAGGGCCTTGCAGGGACACCAGCGAGTCAGTCAGGCAAAGGAGGTGTTGGTGAAAACACCAAGGCAGCCCCAGAGACACCACAGCATCACGGGGTGCACAGTGCCAGGAAGGAACACTGTCACTCAAAAAGCAAGAGAGCAAGTGGAGCACAAAAGGATGGGCTGACCCTGCTCCCAGCCAGGCTGAGGGAGAGAGTGCAGCACCAAAGGATGGCACAGCAAGCAGCACAGCCTGTCTCCTGTCCCCCACTGCTGTTATACACGCTGTTATGTTATATTATACATGCTGTTATATATATATATATATATATATATATGCATGGCCACAAAGCACCTGGCACTCACCGTGCTCATCCAGTAAAATGTTGTCGGGCTTGATATCTCTGAGGAGAAAAGCAGAGAAGGAGAGACAGCCATTAGCCTGGAGAAGTGACAGGAAAGAGCTGCTGGCAGCCCAGGAGAGCCCAGGCTCTGAGACACTGCACCCTCAGGGCCCCGGGCTCCTCAGCTCTGCTGTTCCTGCTGGATTTGGGCATAAGAGAGTGGCTAATCCAAGAGCAGCACAGCCCTGCACGGGCTGCAGGGGTTTGGGGGAGCAGCACTCAGGTAAGTCCACCCACAGTTAACCTGGGGAGTCTTTTTGTCGTTCTCCTCCTGCTACTTTTCAATCTGTTTCGATACCATGTTGAGAAGAGTTCCCCATTTACCCACTACAAATTAAATTATTTTAACGTCTTTGTTCTAGATCCAAATGGGTTGGCCACAGGTTTTATTCCTGAGTAAAAGGACCCTGCAAAATAATACCCATAGCAACACTGTAGGGAAATACTTTGACTGAAGGGAGAAAACATAACCTGATACTCTGACACAGCCACGGTGTCTGCCTGAGTGACTTTACAAGCCATTACCTGCCTTTAATGAGCTCATTACACCAGTCCCCATTGAGCACCTGGCCAGCTGATGCCCCAGAGAGAAGGTCCCAGCCAGGAGGCAGGTGACAGGTGCAGTGACCCCGTGCCACCTGGTGCTCCCCACCAGGCCCAGCAGTTCCAAGTGAAGAAATGAGCACGTTTAGGATTTTATCTTTAAAAATTCAATCCCTGAGATACACGTTGAGTTCTCCAAGGCACCTGGAATCAAAACCCCACGATATATCTAATTTTCTTCTAGTAGCTTACAGTTCTCTGGCATCTTGTCACCCAAACAACTTCCAATGGGTTATAAACACTGGCTACCCTCCTGGTGCCACCCCATCATACAGGTGAGTATAGCGACAGGCATCATTAGCAGAGCACAGGGCAGTGTCAGGTAAGTGGCTGATTTTCCCCAAAGCACAGTGGAACTGTTTCAATTTTTTTTTTAATTATTATTTTTTAATTTCAGTGACACTGTTTCTGATCTCCCTCAGTCTGGCATACAGCCTCTGGAATTACACCAGCACAGTAAGGTCATTCTCAGGATGCAAACAATGACCAGAGATAATTTTGGTTACTGTTAGTTTGTATATTTCTTTTTTATAAGCTGGTTATATAATCTCTTGACCTAAAAGATATTAATATTTCCCATTCTTTTACATCTAGGTGGGAAATAATTACAGCCTGAGTTTGCTGCCTTTGCACAGCTTTGTTCAGCCAGACAAAACCATTGCTTCCCTGTCTCCTGATGTTCCCAATTACAGCTGTTGCAGTGTAATTGACTCAGCTGAATCACTTTATCAATCAAACACTATCCCACTGGGTTACAGTGTTAATTAAACTACTTGCATTACAGTGTTAATTAAATAACTTACAAATTTCACAGCCTGCCATACATGTTTTGTTGTACTTGATTTACCTTGAACACATGCAGCTGTGTGCAAAGCACACTGCAGCCTCACCTGCAGTTTCTCCCCCTCCTGTTCGTGTTGGGGCAAAGATCCATGCATGTAAAGCACAAAAGCAGCAGCATGAAAGAGGAGACCCTGAGAAGGTGGGAGCTGTTCCCAGAGCAGAACTGCTCCGGGCTCGAGGCTCCTGTGGCTGCAGGACAGGCAAGGGGTCATTCTGCCCTCACACCTGGGCATGGCAGCTGGGCACTGTGGACAGGAGCAGCATCCACCCTCACCAGCCTCTCACCACTGACAACCAGGAGCATTTCAATTTTACACTTTCCATGCCTCATTCTTGTACTGCACAAGAATGCTCATCTGGAGTGATATTTCTAAATGAAGTGACCTTTTCCCTGCAATTACTGACCCTCACAGTCCCTCCCTGTTCATCCTGCAGGTCTTCAAAGGAATGGGAAGAGCTCACGCATTTTTCACTGGCCATGAGAAACTGTGGTAGCCAAAAAGAAACTCTCAGTCCTTCTAAAAAGGGATTAACCTCATACAATAAAAAGCTGTGTTTGGGCCCAGTCCTCGTATTTTGGTGCAATATAGAGAGGGGGTAAAGGGAGACACCTTCAAGCATGAACACAGGAGTTCTGAGTGCTGACCCCACCCTCCCTGGACCAGCATGGATATTAATGAGCTACAGCTAATTAAAACCTATCAGAGACAAATTTTTGCAGGATCAGTGGACCATCAAACATGCTATTTCACAGCTACCCCAGAGGGACAAATCAGATAGTCTCTGCTGCATATGAAATACTTTTCTTGGGGAAGCCTTGTGTTTCACAAAAAGGCAAACACACGTGGCAGAATATGTTATTTATCACTAAAGCTTCTATTTGTCATTTCACGTCAGGGAGGAACAAGCGTGCCCACAGCACGGCCTGTGCCCTGGCTGACCTGTGGATGATGTGCTTGCTCTGCAAGTAGTCAAGGGCCAGCACCAGCTCACAGATGAAGAGTTTCACAGTTCCCTCTCGGAAGCGCACGTTCTGCTGGAGATGGTAGCGCAGGTCCCCTCCCAGCAGCAGATCAACCACCATGAACATATCCTCATCATCCTGGAACGAGTACCTAAAACAGCACACACATGCTTCAAGGACAGGAGCACTGAAAAATGACAGGTAATAAAGGAACATGTGGTACCTCTGGGAATACTCATCATTTCTTGGAATATTTTTATTTGGGAAATTACAATTTCATGACCTTCCCATGCTCCATTTCCCGTTATTGTTACACTTGTGACAACAATAATTGTCACAATAATTAACAATAATAACAGAGTCAGAGCAGACTGTACGAACAGCTCAGGATGGGCATTGTGCCTCCTCTGAGCACCAGTGGGCAGTGACCACAGGAGCCACACGAGGAGCCCTGGAGCAGCACCCCTGCCCAGACCCAGCACTGGGGGTCCCTGTGCCAGGCACCTGCTCACACAGCAGTGTCTGTGACCCCGAGTGCTCAGCACAACAAGGGCAGCTGGTCTCTGCTGCTCCTCTGTTAGGGACCTCATCTGATGGACTGTGTCTCTCCGAGAGGGGTGACAACCAGCTATGAGCCTTTCCTCGTGGATTTTTCCTTTTCAACACAGATTGCTTGATGTGATGACCAGCAGCACAAGCCAGACCACGCTCCAAATGAAGCCTGTGGTCTGTGTGTCACTCAGAGTGCAGGAAAGCCACACGAATGCTAAAGGCAGCCTGAAGCCAGGGATGGCACAGCAAGAACAGCAGCAGGGACACTTGGATGGTTTGCTCTGTACAAATCTCTACACAGACACACACTGGTCGGTTCTCAGCTGCTGAATGAGCTTTGTCTGGAACTTTGTGTTCAGGTATGAAAGACAAGTTTGGAGATATGATATGGGAGGTGTAGCTGCACCTTTACCATCCATACCCAGTAAGAACAACTCTAAATGGCAGCAGCAGCAAAATACCAGGAGTTTACTGAACTGCACTCAGGTTACAGGAGATTTCAAAAAGGAAGAATTACTCAAAGATTTTTCATCTTCAAGGTTTTTTAGACTATTTTTTGTGTGTCTGTGTCTGTGTTTGGCATTAATAATTTCTACTTTAGTCTAAAAATAAATCCATTTTCCAATAAATGTGATTACCCACCACCCTAGAGGAATACTGAAACTACAGGATATTGGCCACTTTATCATGCAATATGTGAGCTTGGAATGTTACTGGTGTCCTAATAAAATTAGGAAGAAAGAAATGTCAAGGGACAGCCAGCAAAGAGCCCTGCTGGCCATCAATGCCATGCTGCCAGAAGTTGCTGGTGGTTGCAAAGAGCTCCTTTAAATACAGGTGGGGTTATGGTGATAGCCAATACCTGCCTGGGGGGACACTGCAAAGGAACAGGTGAATAAACTCCCTTGTGCTGTCTGGGGGGACAAGGGACACAACTGCTTGTTTAATTAAACAGGATTCCCCTGAAACAAGAGCCCCAGCCAGTGAAACACACCAGCTGCTCCCAAGACAGGCTTGAGGCAGACAAAGAGGGTCTGGTCTCAAAGGTGCCCATAACTGACTGCACTGAGTCAACCAGCGAGCCAAAGAGCCACCTCTTACCATAAATTAACCAAGAAGGGGTGCTCCAGGCCCTGCATAATCTGCAGCTCCTTGAAAACATTTCTGACTTCATTACGCTCCACACACTTCTGTTTGTTCATGTATTTCATGGCGTACATCTTCTTGGTGTCAGTCTTTTGCACCACGCAGACCTAAGAGAACAATAAATCATAAATCAGAAATGATTTGTCAGCAAGTTTGGGCAGGTAAAACCCACTGACACGAGTGTTTTTCAGCAGCTTTGGCAGTGCCCACACTGCCAGGGCACAACTCCAGCCACCACTGCTGCAGCACTGGACACTGCCTGGGAATCTCTTGGGAATTTCACCCAAAGAGAAATTTTTGAAGGAAGATGAGAGGAAGAAATTTATCATCATCACATGGGAGACAGGGAATCACAGAGAAGTCAACATTTTATTTAATGTCATTCACTAATCATCATGTCCTTCCCTCCCTCACTAGTTACTGTTGGAAGAGCCCCCTCCACCACAGAACTGCAGATCAAACACTGGGACCAGCACCTGACCTCACTTTCCTGAGAAGTGACACTCAGGTCACAGTTAATCCTGGGCTTTGTTTAAGGGGTACTGGGCTTTGAATTTTAACCTTTCTTATAGGTCACCAAATCCTTGACTTCAAGGAAAGCCTCTGTGAGAGTGCAGCACAACACAGGCTTTGTTCTCACAATAGTTCAGGAGTTTGGGATGAACCTGATGCCTAATAACAAACATTGTGCCTCACAGAGAAACATTTAACACATTAAATAACGTGCTAAAAACCCTGCCAGGATTTCATGTCAATTGTAGCTCTTTATCAAAAATGTATCATGATGTTCAGTGTTCATTTGCTAAGAAATATTAGAAAATGCTCATTCAGAAATCTAATGAAATTCAGATCATTTGACTGATCAGTTTTTCATTTTACTCTCATGTAATATGATTTGTGGCTACAGAATGGATAAGGAATTGGGCTCTGATTCCTTTCTGATTACCAGGAATTGAGGCTCAGGTCAAGACTCACTGATAGTGCAGGGGCTTTGGTTCTGTACTCTCATGTGAGCCTTCAGCTCATCCATTTCCACCCAGCTACATCTCCAGCTGCCCACATGGTGATTAGTTCCCAAAACACTCACTTTTCCAAAGCTGCCCTTCCCAATAGCTCGCAAAATCTCAAAATGATCGAAGGTAACTGCAAGAAAGAGCAACATTTTAATATTAAATGGCTGAGCAAACACTTGACAATATTATGTTATTTCTACTTTTTCTCTCTATGAGCTGAAAAAAATGAGGGATATGCCAGAAATGTCCTGTTCCTTTTGAAGATTTGGGTGTTGTTTAAACTTGGTGTTTTTAGCAGGGTTTTTTCTCTATGGCTCAGCTGCAAAGGCAAGTTCCTTAGGCCAGCCTCTGTCAATGCAGATCAGGCAAACTCCACCAGCTGGGGGAACATCTGGCTGCCATTGCCCAGGACACTTCCCTTCTGCCCAGGAGCAGCAACCAAAATCTGGCTTCTTGTATGGCCTCACCATGACTGCACTGGGAATCAGATCACCTTGCAGCCTTGAATCTTCTGCCTGGTTATTATATTTTCTTTCCATTTCATTTGCTTATTATGCACAACTGTCTGCTCAGAGGAAATGCTGAGAGAAAAATAATCCTGTCACCCCACTTCAGCTGAAGGTAAACAGAGCTCTTCAAGAAGTTCAAACAGAAATCGTGGTGCTACAGAAAATAGTGAAATTATAGCAACAGCAACTTGGAAAAATACGCAAGAATTGTTAGGACTGGCACTGGAGCATTTACACAACTCGTGCTGTTCCACTGACCCATGGGTCCCAAAGGAAAAGTCTCCCTGTGGCACGGCTGCAGAGATGGGACCAGTGCCCAGCACCTGCAGCCTGGGGGAGGGACGTGCCCGTGCCATGGAGCAGTGTGTGGGTTCCTACTGTACCCAGAAGCTCTTAATTAATTACAATTTTAATTGAAATCAGAATGAGGACAAGATTGTGACATCTAAGGTGATATAGCCTCTGGTCACTGATTTGTGAGATAATGGAAAATTCCCTAGGGGCCATCTCTGTTTCAGCTGGGTTTCTCTCCCCTCAGTATATTAAAACAGGAGTAATTAGAGAAAAAACGCATTACCACTTTTTAAATTTGTGCAGGGCTGTGGAAACAGAACTGCACTAGTCTGCAGGCTGTATCAGCATGCAAGGGTGGCCCTGAGCACACTGAAACCTGACAAACCTGACACGGTCAGGACAGGGCCTTTCCTGGCATTGTGTTTCTCAGCCACAGAAGCTGGTGGTGTATGAACACCAAAGAGAGACCCAGCAGAGCCCAGCTGCTCCCAGGAAAATCCCACAGCCAGGGCACATCACCCTGAGGAAGGTGGCAGGAACAGAACTGCTCATTATCCCCAGCAAGCATCAGTGGCTGTTCATGAAAGTTGCCAATATTGAGCATTTAGATGCACCAGGAATAAAATCTTCAGGAAAACTTCACAGCACAGATTTCTTTTTCACTACAGAAATGGAAAAAAATATGAAAAATGAAGAAAAACTGCAAGCAGTTGCATTAATAATTTGGAAACTGAAGCTGGTTTAGCTGAGCAGCTGCACACATGGCACATTGGAACTGATACACTGATGGGTATCCAGCTCCCCATATATTTTATGTTTATTACTATATATTTGTATTTATCTACATATGTATATTGTTGTTGTACCTAGGTGAAAGCCCATATGGCAGTCAGCAAGCTGACTCATGCAACAGCAAATATATTTATGGAGCAATCATTTCATGACTGTCTCTGTAATCTTGGCAGCACAGGGACCCTGGCCTCCAATACTGTTCCCAGCAGTACTTTTCCAACTCCTTTTCCAGCCAGCCCAACTTCAGGCTTGGCCTCCCAGTGCCTGCAGGCAGCCCTGCCCAGCTGGGCAGCCACCAGGAGTGCCCACGGGACACACATTGCTCCAGCCACCTTCCCACCACACTTCCTGCCAGTGCTCCCTACACTGGGACATCCAGAGCAGATCTCTGCAGCCCCCAGAGCAGCAGCACTTTGTCCCTGCCTTCGAGGTGCCCGGCAGTGTCCCAGGGACACCTCAACAGCAAATCTCTGCTGACAGTGCTGCTTCCAGAGCTGCTGGGAGGGGAGGCAAAAAGGCCCCAACACCAGACTGCAGCTGTGTAGGGACCACGGGGACACTGCTGCTGCTGCTGCTGCCTCCACACACCCCTGCTGACCCAGGACACCCAGCACGGCTGCTGGCTGCAGCCTCACAGTCAGCCTGCACTGAGAACCCTGCAGTCCCAGACAACCACCAGGAAAAGTCCTTACCGTCCTCATTGCCATCAAAGGGTGGTGACTTGCTGGAGCTGTTTGCCCCCATGGTGTGCCCAGCCCAGGCTCAGCCCTCTCCACTCCTCTGGGTTCTGCTCCCACACTCTGGTGCTGTGATGCTGTGGGTCAGTCCTGCCAGACCTTGGCAAGGTCCTGCTGATGCATCCTGCGGGAGGCAGGAAGCAAAAGTTCAGCATCACTCAGGAGGAAGAAACATTTCCAGTGTCTCAGTGGAGGTTCAGTGCTCTGAGGACAAGCCTGACTGTCAGGGAAGAGCACACAGTAATGGAGCTCACTGGAGGAACCAGTACCACCAAAATCTTGTAACTCACGTCAGGAAGGGCAGGAACAGACCAGCAGACACAAAGATCCAAGGATCTGCCTCATGTTTTCTGTATCATCCAGCGTGTATTTTGCAGCTTCAGGGGTGAATAATTGTAGTGAAGCCAATATCCAAAATAAATGGACATACCGACTAGGGTAGACAGAACCAAAAGACACTTTTGACTACTGAGGTCATGTGGAAGGGTAAAAGCTATGGAAGAAGAAATTCAAAGTGTCAACCTTTTGGTTTAAGCAGTTACACAAGTCTTTTTTTGGGGAAAAAATCATACCATTCTGGTATTTTTAATTAAAAAGTTCCGTGTAAAATCAAGGTATAATTTCCACTCAGGTTCTTCAGGCTTGGGGTTTTTTTTTTGGGTTTTTTTTTTTTTGGTATGAACTATGAACAAAACAGCAAACCTGATTTCTGTCTTGGTGCTGGCTGCAGTGACTGGCTTTCCTGTCCCACTGCAAAGGGACAGGTCTGTCCATTAGCAGGGAGCACAGGAATTTCCCAGTCTCTCCTGACATGTATGGGAACACTGAAGTGCAGAGCTCCACAGAGTTCACTGACACTCTCTGTAGGATACAGCAGCCACAATATTTTTTAAGCATTCACATCCAATGCACCTTTATGTGCTTGTTTTTGATGCTGACATCCCTGTGACATATGACTTTATTCCTTGTTGGAAATACAAAGCCTAAAAGAACAAAATGAGGGAGTAACAGTGCAGCAAGATCTGGACTGGGTCCAGCCCAGAGTGTTCTCCAGCATCCGTATGTTCACTGAGCATTTTCTCAGATCTACACTTTGGAAACGCCTACTAACTAACTAACTTCACTTCTTTAAATTAATAAAATTATGGTACTGAAGCAGAAAAGGGAGGAATCACAAGAAATATATCAGACAAAAGAGAATTATTGAGAACTGGGTCTATCATGAGATACTATGAATTACCCCACAGGCACATCCAGCTCGTTCTCTCCAGCTAATCAAAACAAAATCTTAATTTCCCATCTCAGAACTGAAACAAGATCCAGCAATAAAACAAATGAAGCAACAAATGTTTACGACTCCCAACAGTGCTTCTGAAAAGAACAGATCAAGCCTTCAGTCCCAAACAAAGCCACAGCAATAAATCTTTTTGGGCCCCAAAACTTACTCTTCAGAGTAAAAATAGACCCTCAGATGCAACAGCCATAAATCAGGTTCCCATATCCCAGGTTCCCAAGGAAACTTCCTTGCACAGCAGTTTGGAGCCAAGTTCATTTTTGAAAATTCATCAATACATACAAGCTCTGAGGAAGGAGGGGAGATATTGCCTGAAGGTAAACTAGCCTGAGTGATAATTACAAGGATTTGCACCTTTACAAAGTGCCCGGGGTATGGAAATGATACATCTTTTACTGTTGCACGCTGCAAAGTCACAAAATCATTAAAATTATTACTTTTCCTCGGGCCACATTTATTTGTGCTTCCACGCTCACACCGTGGTCAGTCGGACCCTCGTTCCATCAGCGGCGTGGCAGCAGCTCCGCCCCGCAGCTCTCGCGGGTTCCTCATTCCCTGCGGGAATTTCAGCGGCTGAGGGCACCCCCGGCCCCCAGCCCGGGCCCGCAGCTCTCCCGCACGGCCGAGCACGCCCCGGCCCCAACAGAGGGATGTAAACCCAAAGGAAAGGAGGATTGCAGCTGCCTGCGCGGTTTGCCGCGCACACGGCGGGATGTGCTCGGGGGGCTGAGGGAGGGGCAGCCCAGGGATGGATGGGCAGCAGTGGCACCGCTGGAGTCATCCCCGGCGGGGACTGCCGGAACCTGGGAGGGGACGGCTGCCCCCAGGGGTGACAATTTCCCTCCCCACCCCCGCGCTACCCGAGCGCCGCTCCGCCGAGGAGCTGGGGCTGGGCGGTGACACAGCCCGGCGGGACACCGAGCTCTGGTCCCGGAGGAACGAACGGCGACCCTGAGCTGCCCCGCCGCCACCACGGCGTTCGGGAAGGGCGAGGGGAGGCGCCCCGAGTGTCTCCATCGGTGCCCTGGGCGTCTCCTGCGGAGCCAGGGGTGTCTCCTGCGGGGCTAGGGGTGTCTCCTGCGGAGCTAGGGGTGTCGGGGTGTCTCCTGCGGAGCCAGGGGTGTCTCCTCGGAGCCAGGGGTGTCTCCTGCGGTTCTCCCGGCCGCAGCCCGGTCCCCGGCAGCGCGACCCCCGGCCCGGGCACGCTGCGGGCAGCGGCTGAGCTGGGGCCGGAGAGCCCCGCGCGTCCGGAGCCGCCGCCAGCAGCGAGCACATCCCCGCCGGCCCCCCGCCCATCCCCGCCACCGGGACGGCGGGGCAGACCCCGCTCCGGGGAGCACGACCGGGAACGCGCCTACCTGGGGGAGCGGAGCGCGGGGAGCGAGCAGCCCGCGGGAGGAGAGCAGCCGGGGCGGCGGGGCCGAGGAGCCGGAGCAGCCCCGCCCGCGGGGTCTCGGCCGGGCCCCGGTGGCGGCGGGAGGAGCCTGCGGCACCGCCAGCGACAGCGGACACGCCGCCGCTCCCGCGGGGCCGCCAGGAAAGTGTCCCTGTCCCCGCCCTGCGGCGGGGAGCGACAATGCCTCTGTAACCCCACCGCCCGAGCGCCCCCCCTGCGGGGTTATCCCGTCTGTTCCACCAGCCTCGCGCCCTGTTTTTGGAAGGGGGGCGTTTTCGGAAGGCTCTGCCTTCGTGCCCGGCTGCAAACACCCCCCGCACCCCCCACCCGCCTCGGGGACATCTCAAGGGGCGGGGGACCCGCGGGAGCCTCGGTCACCCTCGTGCCCGGGTCACGCTGCCTGCCCCGCCCGTTCGCATTCCCTCGAAACGATCCCATTAGGAGCGAGACACAACATTTCCCACCCCATTGTCCACACCCTGCAGACCCTGGCTTTTCCCCTCCCATTCCTGAGCGCCGGGAGCGGGCTCAGACTCCCAGGGCTGTAAGGAGGAGCAGTCCTTGCCCCAGGGCAGCAGAACTCAGAGCAGTTACCCAATTTTAGCCATATTCATGTACTACTTAGAGAAAGATCAATAAGCTGAAGCACAGCTGGGGCTCCCCTAAACTCTCCAAACCAATTCAGATCGTCTGAAATATTCACCCATGGACTGCAGAGGGAGAAAGAGGCTGGATTCCTGCAGACCTGGCTTGGGCCGGGGGACAGCTGAGGTAAGGACACGCACAAGGGCTCTGGGGGCCAGGTGAGCTCCAGGCCGGGACAGCAGCTCCTGTCCTGGGGGATGACCTGCACAGCCCCACAGCAACGACGGGATCCAGCAGCCACCACACAGAAATCAAGTAACAAACTGGGTTAAAGTGAACCATCCGTGGTGGGCAGGACACCGTACTCATGCTGCAGGGAATTGGGAGTGATTTATCTACAGCTCCAGCATCAGGAGGTGCCCAAGGTTTCCTTCCTTCCCCAGCCCACGACCAAACTCTGCCTTTCAGAGGATCCACCTGTGGCCTTCTGCACGTCCAGAGCAGCTTTTCCTCAGTAGACTAAAATTTGCTGGATTGAGAATCCTTTTTATTTGACTTTTCACACGAGTGATTTACATGAAACGTGGAAAATTTCTACCTTAAGTAATTAGAATTCTTTTCTAAACATTATTCTTCAGCTTTTATTTCCAACAAAAGCTATAATTCAGGACAAACCAAATGAAATGAGCAGAATTAGTAGTGGAAATATTACAGAAGTAGTAGTCCAGAGTTGTTCTCTGCGGAGTGGGTCACCTGGAGAGTTTCAGGATCTTGTATGTTGGCAGAAATGAAATATTTAATTAAATAATTAATTAATTACTGAGTAGGCCAAAGAAACAGCAAATGAGAGGAAAGGCAGCTCCTCTGCAGCAGCTCCTGTGGAACAGTCAGCTCTGTTCCCCACTGGGCAGTGGGAAAACACTGCTCTGCTTGGTGCAGCACAAGGATGAATTTTCCATGGGAAACACCCTCGTGTCCCAGAACTGGGGTTTTGGTCTGCAATAAAAAGAGGGCACACTTAGGACAAAAAAACCCAGTAAAATATTTCTCTCAGTTTTCTCAGGAAATGGAGCTTTTCTACTGTGTCAGCTCAGAAACAGGAGAGATGTCCCAAGCTGGGGAATTTTTTCATTCAGGGAGGTGAAGTGGCTCTCTGAGCCACTTTAATCACTTTAATCACCTGTCATGCGCAGCAGCCACCGCCGGCTTTCCCGGCTTGAGCGATGGCAGCGCCGCCGTGGATCTCTGGTGCCTTCTAATGGAGAGGAGCACGGCTCTTCCCTCTCCTGCAAGAGCCTCCTGCCACCAACCCTGACACTCCTCCGGCACATAAACCCCACCTCTCCCCGGCCTGGGCACGCCAGACAAATCCCTGGGGTCTGCAAAGGTCAGAGGAGGCAAAGCCCCTAATGATTGCCACTGAATTAAAAAATAATTTTAAAAAGTTTTATTCACTTTTACAATTTTAATTATTCAGCTATCTGTACTTTTGGTTCAACTATCAAACTAATTTTTATCAATGGCTTACAAACCCAGAGAGGTCTTGCTATATTTATTTTATGTATTTTCTGGAACCATAAGTCTTTAAAGAAGTGAAATTATGCTGAGCAGCCATAAATCAGCTGTAATCTTCCATCAAACTTTATCATTATGGTATATTTGTGATGTGTTAGATTTAAATACTCATTGCTGGCATCTCCTGTGATTAAAGTGGGCTCACCACGCACTGCCCACAGCTCCTACTGAATGAGAAAGGTCTTGCATGCTTTGCAGGTGGCTGCCACTCCCAAGGTGTAGGTACTGATACTCACACTGAATCGAGGTTAAAACTCCCTGCAGGCTGTGCAGAGGTGTCCCAAGATCAGGGATCAAGTGTTTCTGGATGGGCAAATCTGCCCCTTGCTCCTTACCCCATTCCCAGTTTCCCTGGCCCTGATGCAGCACAGATGATGGCACCTGCACACACTCTGGTATATTTTGTGAGGTGGCTGCTTCTGAAAACACCTTGGGCATCATTTCATAATGCAAACCAGTGTCCCAGAACCTGCATTTTTAAATGCACCAATCCCAGCAGGATTTCTGCAGGGCTCCAGCTCAGAGGACACACTGAGGAATGGCTTTTCCTGGCTGCAGGATGTGAAGCACTAGGATTCCTCAGCTAGGGGTCACTAGAATTTAAGGCAGGACAGCACTTCAGAATCTAAAGGGACTCCAGAGGGAAGACATGCTCTACAGAGAGACTACTGGATAAAACTTTTATATATTAATGTTAGCATTAACTGCAGCTTCATATTCCTTCTCCAATCCTGCTCCTGGTAGGTGAATGCACTGGCAGTGCAGAGTCCTTGTCCCAGTCTCTATAAAATATGGTCAGAGGAGGCTCCCCACGTTCCCTCCTGTACCAAGGGGTTTCCCTTCACTGCAGCCTTCCTTTCACACTGACTTATTCTTCACACATTCCCTTCCTCCAGGTCTACTCACACCTGGAATAAGGAGAGTCTCTTTTTTCACATGGATAGATACAAAAGGAAATCCACCTCACTTCACTTAAGTGTTTTCCCTCTTTTGCCACGATGAAAACCACATAATAGTCATTGTTTTGATTTTTAAAACACCTTTTTTTTTTCAATCTTTACATTGCAAAAAACAAATAGGGATAGAATCATAATATGGAAACGAAGTGAAGTTTTAAGTAAGTTTCTACTGAAACAAATGCTTTATGCATAGCTTTGTGCACACAAACCAACAGTGAGTGTGACAGCTCTCCTCCAGCAGGCCGGGTTGTTAACAGTGGCCAACAACTTCTCTGTGTGTCTGCTTCCATTGCAGTGAAATGGGACTCAGCTCATGGTCACACAGGGTGTCAATAGGTGGCTGGGATGTAAAACTGCTCCTCCCACTCCTTTTCACTGGCACATGTCATAATCTCTCCCACTGGGACAGGATCCCTGTGCACACCATCCCCTCCCATCAGCATTCCAGGCTGTCGTGTGCACTCAGACAGATGCTCTTCCCCAGCGTTTGGACTTGTTCACTCCCAGGGCTGGGTTCAGTACAGATAAAACTAATCAATATCCACGTGCAGCCTTTCCCCAGGCATATTTGATTTTTAAAGGAGTTCTTCAAATTCTTAGAATGAAAAGGCTTTTAGTTTGCATGCTGGCAAGAGAGAGACCAAGCTTGCAGGCAAAAATTTCCTATACATCAATATCATAGACATCCACTTCATTAGTGAACTTCCATCCTTACAGCAAGAACTGGTGTGCTAAGAGAAAGAGCTCCAAAAATTACAGGTGAGGTCTGTACAGTCCAGAGAGAAATTTCACAAATTAAGTGAAGCAATAAACCTTAAAAACCTCAACAACTTTCTTTAAGTCACCCAGCTCCAACACATGAAAGGAGGGCTCAGTTGTTAGAGGCTTTTTCCCAGCCTGGTGCCTGCAACAGTGCAGTGTTCATGCTCTGGAAGTGCAGGGGTACCGAGGGCTGAGAAACCCTGTCTGCTGTAGTCAGCACTTGCAGGGCAAAGCAGGAATAAAACATCCCTGGTGTCAGTGTGAGAACCCCGTGGTGAGGACAGGAACAAATCCTGGCAGAGACTGCTGGGCAAAAAATATATTGAACAGCAATGTTGATGAGAGTGAAGGTCTGAGACAGAACCCTGCAAACTGCCCAGATGTTGGACTCACTGTCACTTTTATCAAAGCTTCTGCCCAAGCTGCAGGAAGCACCACAGAGCCTCTGGAAAATGGCCATCCCCCCATTGCCTAGGTGCAGCATTTAATCCTCACCCTCCCCGTTTCATATCCTTAAAGCCCCATCTTTCCCTTGTGTTTGGCTTGAATAATCCAATAAAGCTCACTCTTGACTTACTACCCATTATGTATACCCATTATGTATTACTTTTGATATATACTTGTATTAATATACAAAAACTTAAATAAAATCAGACAGAAATCTTACAAAGACATTCAGTTAGGCTACACCGTAGTCCATAAAGGTCATATCCCCTACTGGACATTATCTCCCAACCCCAAGCTTTCCTTTTCTTTTGTAGAGAAGCAACAAGTCTGAGTCTCCATGGCATGACCCGGACTGAGCCCAGTATCACACGTGCCCACAGTGAAATACCTGCATTTTCTGTTCCACATTTCACCTGCGTGTAAAACAGCTGAGATTAAACTGACTGCTCCTTGTGGCTCCATTTTCCTGCTTTCCTCATGCCTGGAAATTCTTAGAGATAAAACGTGTGTTAGGATGAAAGGAAGCAAGTTGTCCTTCGAGGCAGTGGATTTTTTGTGGAACAGTGAAAAATGTGTTACAGAAAGGGAAATTCTGCTGAGCTGTCAAGAAAACAAGAAGCATTGGTAGATGAAATCCTAATTTCTCTCAGAGAGTCTTAACACGGAGTATTGCTGCAGCAGCACGCACAGTTGAAAGCACTATGGCTTAATAACATGCCTTTCAATTGAAGTGTCTGTAATAATCTTTTAAAGCAGCCATAAGGCACTTGTGACTGCAGGCAGATTTTGAGGAAAATGTTTTAATGTATTGCAAAGCAGCTCCATGCTGCTTGGGTTCATTGCCAAGCAGTTCACAACTACCCTGACCACAAACATGAAAAAACATTTCTTGTGGTAGTAGTAGGAGTAGTTCTTTTTTCCTGTTTGACTCCCTCTCTAACCGTGCTGGAGATGACTGGGAGCATTGGTATTCTGATGAGGGAGGCTGTGACAAAGACCATGACTGCAGGGCCTCCTGACTCGTGTGCTGCTGCCAGTGATGTGGAGGGGCCTGACTGCGATGGCTCTGCTTCCCAGAGCCCTGCCACGGCACGGGGAGAACAGACGGGCCATTCATGAGGCAGGCACGATGCTCGGGGCTCTGCAGAGCTAGCTTGGCACTCTGCATGGAGCTATGACACCAGGTGGGCAGATATTGATCTTCTGCAGAGATGGCACCTTGTGTGTGCGTGTGTGTGCACGTACGCTCATTTTAAAAGGACAAGCTATGTGCCAGTGTGGTTGTATCTCCTCTCTGAATGTGTTCTCCTGGCAGGATTTGGGAGCCTCATGCAGGATGTGCTGTGGTGCTTCAGTCAAGTGAAAGGAACTACAGATACTGGGGTGACAGAATGTAAGTTTATTTTTCCTTTTATTGCTGTGAGCAAAAATAACTTGTCACGTACGTCTTGCCTAGCTGGTGTGCAGGCAGGGGATTTGTGTGCAGCTGGGAGCTGCTGGTGCAGAGCTGAGCTGGGCTCCTTGGTTTCTGCCCTCGTTATGTACTTGTGCATCTGGAAGAGATGGGCCTCTCAAATTAGCTATTGATCCAAGAATTCATTTCAAGGCATTATAGCTTAATCATATCAATAGCCTTTGAAATAGATTTTCTTTTGGTTTTCAGCTGTTATTTACAGAGTTTTTCAGAGAATTATGAGACAGCTTCTCCCACTATAACCTTTACTGGAATCAATTCTGGAACTGAGATGGGCTATTAGACACACTTCTTCTATTTTGTTGTGGTCCACGAAGTGTGATGACTTCTTTAAAAGCACAGTCCTGTGAGACTAAGAGGACTGAGTCAGCCCAAGGCTCTGAGAGCAGAGCTCTGACTTTTCCTGGTGGGAATGCAGCTCTGCTGGAGCACTGTCACCTGTCCTGCTTCAGCAGCAATTCTGTTGTGCTGCTTTTGCAGAAGAGGGTTTCAGTCTGTGATCTCTAGAGACTACAGTGGGGCACAACACTCAGAAGACTCTCTAACAATTTATAAAATCTCTAGAGAAAAATACCACCATAGTGATTAAAGCCAAAATATTTTTACTGAGGTTTTTTGTTGGGATTTTTTTTTTTTCAAAATTATTTACAAGTGTTTTGAGCTTTTACTGTAGAATCTGCAGACCGTTGTAACTGGTCAGGAGTACTTGCTTGGTACTTTAGGATTAATGAAATGTTAGGTTGCCTCTCTTGCTCTCTATTCTTTTCTTAATGTAACCATTTAATAGCTGAGGGCTATAAGCTTTTTTTTTTTTTTTAACCACTGGAGACTTAGTGGATGAATCCAGAGGCACGATGGCAGGAGAGGACTCCTGTGATTTTTTCTTGGGTAATCTGGGCTCACAGAGCAGTAAAAGCTGATGAATAATACTTAAAAGCTGTATTCAGTAAAACCAGTAAAGAAAAGGTGATACCTTTGGTGCATTCAAGCTGAACAGGCACAAACAGGAGTGAGGAGGAAGCTCACACAAGTGTTACGTGTGGGCTGGGCTTTGGTTCTCGTGCTGGTTTGTGTTGGTATGTGAATGCACACGTGTGTAGGTCTGATGTGTGCACATACACACGAATTAGGTCATAAATGTGGTATTATTACAGATGCCTCACCTTTATCAGAAGTTTATCCATATCTTGTTACTATTATGCCAGTCCTTGCAGCACATTTTTGACCTTTAGAACTCTTGGTAACATCCAAGCATCCTGAACTTGCACGATGTGATTTCTTTAGTGATTAGGAGGCACGCAGTTGTGTATGGTCAGGTGAGAAGAGATGTTACTGTTATTGCAATGCTCTGCATCTCCTTCAGCAGAATGGACTGTCATTCTGGCTTTCAAATGATACTTCAAACGTTGCCATCAATAATTCTGCATGTATTTTGTGATAATTGTGTGCTCTTATCCACACAGAAGCCGCACAAATAGATCTACACAAACCACCTCATTTTGTTCTTTCCTTGCTCGTTGCTTTAACTCGGAGAATGGTGTCACAGCCCGTCACTTGTCCCGATGAAACCAGGGTGTAATGGATCCTTTAACCAAAGCAACTGTGGGGATGAATGAGCTCCCTTGTGCGTGGATGGGAGGCCTGGGACATCTTTCAGCTGCTCAAACACTGATTTCAGTGTTAAACGTGAAGTACATGATGTCGCTGACTGCCACTGTCATATCACAGGGCTTTGAACTGCATTTCAGTACTGCCAAAAGGAAACAGGTTTTAGAGGTCTTGCCTTATTCTGATATAATGATGATTAGGAGCCTGCTGTAGCAAACGGAACCTAAGAGGTGAAATCTCCTCAGGCTGCCGCGGTGCGGGGCGGGCTCGCTGGGCTCCGGCGTGCGGCACAGTCGGGACACGCGTCCGTCCCTCCGGCTGCCGCTCCCGGGGTGCGCTCCCGGTGCGATGCGCCCTGCGCGGCCCCGACGGCGGCCGGGGGACTGCGGTGGAGCGGGGCGGGCTGGGGCGGCCAGGGCCCGGGGCTCTGCGGCTCCCTGCCGGGGGTGTGTTCGCGGGCGGGACGGGCTTAGTCAGCGCTCCCGGCCGCGCCGCAACCGATGCGGCGGGGCCGGGCCGGGCGAGCCGGGGCGCTCCGCTCCGCTCCGCTCCGCCAGCAGCGCGGGGACCGGGGCGCCGCTCTCCCCGCCGGCATCGGTCGGTGCCGTAGCTGAAGATGAAATGCTTCTCGCGGTACCTCCCGTACCTCTTCCGGCCGCACGGCGCGCTCCGCTCCGCCAGCTGCCACGCGGAAGGTACGCGGGGCGCGGGGCGGGCGGGGCAGCGGCGGACGCGGCGGGGCCTCCCCCGTGAACGCCGAGCCGCGGGAGCTGCGGCGATGGTGCCGCACGGTGTGTGCAGTTTGTAGCTGTGGCCTTAAATGCATCCGGATATTCCCGAGGAAATGGAAAAAATCCTGCGGGCTCTGCCCCCCTCCGCTCTCCCGGCCCCTCTCCCGCCGTCAGCAGAGCGCGTTTCCAGGTCTTGGCGGAACCGCTCTGCAGCAATCTGGGGAAAGGAAATGTTCTCAGCAGTGTTTCAACTTTGCATGGCCAGGGTGGGAATGCAAAGTAGCGGGGCTGTTTGCCGGGAGTTCCGTGGGACTCCCGCAGCGGAGATCCCATTCCTGCGCATTCATCCCCGTGTGACGCGGTGCGAGCGCTGCCGGACGGGGCGCGGGTCACCCGCGGGCACCAAAGAGCTCAGCGGGGTTTACACTCCCGGCGCTGCTGCTCCCCGCGTGGAACCACAGCGTTTTCCTCTCTTGCTCTAAACAAACTCAGTTCCTGAGGAGAACCGTCACCGTGTCACCTGGTTTTCTGCAGACTCATCAGTCTGTGGGCACGACTGAATTGCCAGCCTGACCTAGGAGGGAAATCCAGGCGAACGCTGCAGGGATGTTTGGATGCTGAGGATGTGCAGTGGAAGGGGCGAGCAAGGAGTACTGGGCAGCAGACGATGACAGTCCAGGCTGATATTGCAGCTACTCGGGTTGCTGTGGTTCAGTCCAAGCAGACATTATAGACTTTTGTTTTGTTTTAAAGTTTAGCTGAAATTCTAAGCAGATCAAATGATCCAAATAGAAATCTGACTCTGAAGTTCTTTCTTGGAGAATTTTCCTGAAAGTTTCTTTTGATTTCATGTTGACTTTGTCCAAAGGTACAGTTCCTTAACATACCCTGAACAAGTCACTTCTGGATGATTGTACAGGAACAAGTGACTCAGTGGAGAAGCACACCTGTGGGCTGTTTTAAGGGAGGTCAGATGACAGAACTGAGAAAAAAAAAAGAGTTCAAGAAAAAGTGTCACACTGGTGTGCTACGCATTCTTCTCCATAGCAAACAATATAGAAAGAATGGAATTTGAACAGCACTCTTTCCTAGGCCATGATTAGATAAACTTGGGGTAAAACTGAGGTCTGGAGAGTTTAAAGGACTCTGCTCCACCCCAGCTCATTAGCAAAACCAAAGAGAGAACTCAGGTAAGAGCTGCCTCCTGCCTGAAAAGGCAGTTTAATTAAGAGCTTTGAAGAACCCAGTGGGGCAAATATTACGTGCTTGGCAATGAATGTTCCTTTCACGGCCTCTGAAGAGCGGCTGGCACGGCGCTGAGGCTCTGCCCGGGCTGCAGCTGCCCAGACACAGGGCAGGGACTGTGTGCAGCGAGGGTGAGCACCGGCCCGTGGTGCAGCCTCTCTGTGCCCTGGGGACACAGAGTCCTTGTCTTCGGCCTCCAGCCACCCCCGAGAGAGGGCACAGCCTCCAGAGCTGTCCCCGGGGGCGCCAGGACGAGCGGTGCCTGTTGGCTCGGTGGCAGCGCAGTGCCCACCGCCACCACCCGGCCGGGAGCCCGCGGTGAGCTCGGCCGGAGCTGGGCTGGCAGGGGGAGCTGGGCTGGCAGGGGGAGCTGGGTTGGCAGGGGGAGCTCGGCTGCTCGTGGGGAGCTCGGCTGGCAGGGGGAGCTCGGCTGCTCGTGGGGAGCTCTCCTCCCGCCAGCAGCCCAGCTCTGTCCCGCAGCAGCTGAAACAGAAAGAGAATTTACATTTGATTTTCAGAAATCACTTGAGCTTCCAAATGACACACTAGATGTCAAGAGAGCAGCACAGGTGAATTCTGATCCCTGCTGCTTGATAAGTCACAGCGACTCCCCCGTCATCTTTTGAGTCTCTCCCGTGTCTTTTCCTGTTCCAAAGTTGTGATAATTCCCAGGATATTTGTATTATAGCACCCTGGCTCACAAGTGCTCTGAAGAGTGGAGCAAGGCCTGTGTTTCAGTAGCCCTGAGGTAACTCTGTTTGTTTTCTCTGAAGCCTTCTACAATTTTCTGGTTTTCCACATCTCTCAGTTTGTGTCAGCTCTGAAGCAGCACTTTAGGAGGTTCCAGTGGAGGTGTCATGAAGGCCAGGATGTTCATTCATTTATGTTAGAGCTGATACTAAAGCTTAGCTCAAAGCTGCCCTTAAGCTAGACAGTGAGCTTTGGAGGGGCCTTTAAGATGAAAGCTCAGGCAGAGGAACTTTAAAATGAAGTTCTTCACCTTAGGGACACCTCTAGGCTTCGCTTTTGGCCCTTGAAATATTTTTGAGTGATGCATGTAAAAAGTAATAATTATTTCCTCATAGGCTGCAGACAGCAGATTCCTCCATGGGTAACCACACAAAGTGAGGCCAGGTTTCAGTGGGATCAGTAGGACAGGCCAATTGACATGAGTTAAGGTCTGCTTGGGAGCTGTTTAAAATGTGCCTTAAAGCTCCTGGAAGTGGGATGGAGCGGGGAAGGGACCAGCTGGCTGGGGGCTCCTCCACTGCCCTCAGTCCTGGCACAGCGCAAATCTCCGTCCACATGCAGGAGAGACCTCACACAAAATCATTTGCCTGGAGTGAACCTAAAATAGTCGATTTTCTGATTTGGAGACTTTGCATTTGTTTTTATGATGGCTGTTACACTTACCACCACCTCGTCAATTTTGTTCTTGCTGTGCTGACCACAATGGGGTTTATTTTCCTGGTGAGTCATTCCAATGGTTCCAACCCGAGTTAATCAGGCACCAGCAGCTGCGAGCTTCATGGAAGTCCTTATGACTCTGGAGGGAAACCCCCAGAAATTAAGTTTACAGCAGTCCTAATTCAAGTTGGAGTCTTGAAAGTTTTGATTAAATGCAGTTGAAATGGTGGCTCTCAATCTGCTCTGCCAGGAAGGGTCACAAGAGTTGCTTGTGGTTTGCTAAAGTGAATCCTTGAGGGCGTTGTGTGTGCCCTGTGCTGAAGCTTCGTCTCCAGGCCTCGAGGCTGCAGATTTTATTTCATAAAAACAAACGAGATATTACTTGTTTGCAGGAGAAAACTCCACCTGTGGGGAGATGTCTCTGTTGGACAGGGCAGGGACTCACAGATACACACGGAACAACCCCGCCCCGCCGGCCCCGCCCCGCCGGCCCCGCCCCGCCGGCCCCGCCCCGCCGGCCCCGCCCCGCCGGCCCCGCCCCGCCGGCCCCGCCCCGCCGGCCCCGCCCCGCCGGCCCCGCCCCGGGTGCGCTCCCGCCGGCTGCCGGACGGGGGCGGTCCCGGTGCCTTTGGCGGTCCCGGTGAGCGCCCCGGTCCTGCGGGGGGCACCGACAGCCGCGGCGGGCGGGGTCCCACGGGCAGGGCCGCCCCCCGGCCGGAGGCGGCAGCGGCGCGTCCCGGTGCCCGCCGGCTCCTGGGAGCAGCGGCCGCCCTGGCTCCGTCCTTTGGCCTCTCCCCGCGGGGTCTGACCCCGCCAGGTCTGACATCGCTGCGGGGATGCTCGGAGCGGCCCCAACGCGGCCCTCCCCACGGGCGCTGACCCGCAAGACGAGCGCTCGTTTTAATGACACAGAATGTCGCTGAGGGATTTTTCTATCAAAAATACTTTTAGTTGTGAATGCTCCATCCTGGCGTTGGAAGATTTCGAAAATTATTTTTCTCCTCCCCCAGTCTGTGCCGGGATGCTGCTCCCCACACCTCTGATCCCATTCCTGTGTGACCATCAGGCTTCCTGGAGGTCAGACTCCCTGCAATTTTCCATGCCGAACGGCTCCAACAAAAGCATAAGCCAAATAATATGCACATTTCCAAGATAGATATTTCCATCCTGTATTTTCCTCACTACAGATGGGTTCAGCTGTAGCTTCCCAGCGTTCCCCTGCTGTCTATATTTAGCCACTGCTTAAATCAGCACAAAGGTGCCTTCTGTCATCCCTCCCACTCGGAAGGGACCTGATGGAGGTTGCAGGGAAATGCTTCAGAGTGAGAGGGAGAGCAGCTGGGGGGGCTGAGCCCCCGAGCAGATCTCGGGCTGCGACTGCCTTTAAATGGAGTTATTTTAATGCACTTGTGGGGAAGGCAGGGTGCTGAGCGTGGTGTGGCCAGGGTGATGTACCAATACAAAGAGACAGGGAAATTGTCTCTGTTGTCCCTGCCACAGGTAGCTTCGTATATTGCTGGAACTGCTGAAATCCTTCTCCTGCCCAGGGCCCAGGGTGCCCATTTTCCCCAGCACCATGGGCTGCGTTTGACACAACCACAGGCACAGCTCAGCCCCTGATCAGACCTGGGATGTGTTTAGCTGCTGTCCTGGCTCAGCAGAGCAGATGGGAAATACCCACTGACAGCCTGCAGCCCCTTGGCTTTTGGGTGCCACCTCTACCAAGTGCACCCAGGAATGTCACAGGTCACATGAAGGGTCACAGGGCCACACAGGGGACTCAATGAAAACATTAAAAAACCCGGACAGTTTGAGATTTACCCTTTTTTTTCTCTGCAGGCAGCTCTGGAAAACAAGGTCACCAAAAAGCTCTCCGAAATTCCTTGGATATGTTGTTGTGGTGGAGCTGTGCAGGTGTACTTGCTGCACATGAGATGCTGCTCTTACTGTGAGCTCCTCATGTTACACCAGTCACCCAACAGTGTTTGGTACTACACTCTAAATAATTTTCTGACATGGATTATAAAAGAAAACCAGGCTGTCAGAGGCTGATTTGGCTATATTTGGGAAATAAACACACTCTCAGCATTGTAAAGCCATATGGTGGATTTATTCACAATCAGCAGTTCCTTTCAAATGAAGTTCATGTCATTTAGTAATACATTTTCCAGCATACAGCTCAGCACTCTGTTCTCTGTTTCCTCTTCCAGCGTGTGATCTGGGAGCGGTCAGCTGGCTGTGGCCATGGGCCACCTCTTGTCCCGGCAATGCACATTCAGCAGTTTGATTAAGCACTTACATTAGTGAGTCCTTACCAGCTCCTGTGGACTTCATCAGCAGTTTCTGTCCCTGCTCATTTCCAGTGCTGCTGGCTGCTATTTTCCTTTCTGTGCAGTGTTGCACAACTGTACAACTTTCGGCTTGGTTTCTTCTGGAAACAGGGCTGTAAGACCCTGATGGAAAGTGTGTCTGAGCGGCCATCAGAGCCACTCTCCTCCACTGCCTCACACACTTGCTTGGCCATCTCCAGCTCTGGCTGGGGGTCTCAGAGGCACCAGCTCTGTGGGAACGTGGACAGGAGACACCCTCCTTGTGCTCCTTGGGGTGGGGTGGTCTCATCCCGAGGGAGGGGGCTCTGTGTCCAGAGGCAGTGCCAGAGCTGCTGGGCACAGGTCCCTGGTGCTGCCCAGCAGGGTCAGCCTGCAGGCAGGTGAGCTCAGCACCTGCCAGGGCACGGCCAGGCCCCGTCATGGCTGGGCTGGGAGAGCAGAGAGCAGCAGAGCGTGTGTAGCTGTGAGCAGTGGGGTGCACTGCTGCTCCCTGTGGTGTGGCAGCCCAGGATGGGGCCCTGGGGGGACCTCAGGAGGGCCAGCCTGAAAATCTGGAGCTCTGCAGCTTGTGGGAGGAGAAAGTCAAGAGCTGCTGAGAGGTGCTCGTTTTCACAAGATGAAGGATGGCAGGGACAATTCCTGGTGCATGAGCAGGTCCTGGCCCGAGGACACCTGGAGCAGGACACCAGGCTTGGCCCCGAGTGGGGTGAGCAGAGGCTGCCAGGCTGTTGTGTGCCCCCACGGGTGTCCTGTGCCTTCTCTGAAGGCAAAGAGCTCCCCATGTTCCGCTGAGGGTCTGTGCCCTGACTGCGAGCACATGCACAGCTGCACAGCAGAGACATTGCCTGCAGAATTACAGTCCCCTGCTGCTTGGGCTGCCCTGAAATCTTCGTGTTCTTTTTGTGCTGGCTTTGTAATTTCTCAGGGGTGGTTGTCCTTGAGATGAAAGGTATTGCAGGTTTGCTGTGCTTGATGTCACTCCCTGTGTTGCTGAAACTTAAAAGCCATGAAATTCACACTGATGAATTTTCACATGTGAGCCTGTGAAGGCCATGGAGAATGTTTCTGATGAGCCGTCATGCCCATATTTTTCTGACACCCATTTTTGGAGGAATGAAGGCAACCTTGCTGTTACATCTTTGACACTCTGTTCCCATAAATTTGGGTCTCAGGAAAATGAAGCACCTGAGCCTCTTTGTCAAAGCCCATTGGCAAAAGATGTGTATGATGGTAGTGGACAGGTCTAAAATAGACTGAAGTCAGCAGGATGAAAAGTGACTCCTTCCTGTAGGTTATGGCAGGTTGGAGTGGAAGGGCTGAGCAAGCAAAGTGTGGGAAGTGCTGGGGACGAGCTGGGGAACCAGGAGTTGCCAGGGGAATGAATGCCTGCAGCTCCTGTGGGGGACAGGGTGCTCAGTCTTCTGTCCAGGACATCCTTTCGTGGCAGGGCTGTGTGTGTTGCTGCCCAGTGGCAGAGGGAGCTGCTGATGTGTGTGACCTCATGAGAAATACCCTGTTCAGCTGCCTCTCTGTAATGAGCACCAGCGCTCGTCCTGTGCAGCAGACAAGGTGAGAATGCTGCAGGCTGGCACCCAGGAGTGCAGGTAAATGTGTGAGGGGTGAGTGTGCAGCCTGCCAGGGCTGCACTGTGCCCACAGAACACAGCCATGGATGGACACTGCTCATGCTAATGAATCAATTACTCTCCTTGCACGGCTGTTTCTCCCTTTAAATGTTCAGAAATCACTCACAAACATAACAGGAATTGAATCAGTTTTGTTTATTCAATTGGATTAAAGTAGCTGTATTCCCATGTTTATGAGGGCAATTGGATTTAATGTTACTTTGCATATTGTTCCGCTCTCATATTTGAGGGAGGAGTTGTCTGTTTTAGGAAGTAATTTTTGTTAAAGCATAATAAAATCTTAACGATCACATCATCACATTTTAATGTAGATTTCTATGCCTAATGTCATACTGACCTCATTGCTGATGTTGTTATATGTAATTCAGGAAAAAGTCTTGGGAAAGGCACGTGTGTGTTCCTCTGTGCTGGAGCCCGTGTGCTGCTGCTTGATTCATGGCTGGGTCGGGGCTATTAGATTTCCTTCCCCCAGGCATTTTATAATCTGTTTAACATAACACAGTCGTTTGTCTTGTTTGCTGACTGCTTAGCAGATGGATATGTGATTTTCATAATTACTATATGAACGTTAATAAGACGTGATATCTTTTATTAATTAACAGTTTTCCAGGTTTATTTTTCCAAATGGCATGAGGTAGATTATATGTAAATATTAGTGACATACAAATATTAGTTTTACATCGTTGGCATTCTGAGAAGTCAGGCAAACTTTTAAGTCTCCCCGTGGTGTCTCTTGTTTTTCTGTTTCCCCTCCCCTAAGCCATACCTCACGAAGATTCTTTGGTAGCAAAGAATGGGTTTCTGTTTTGTTAAAGGCTGCTCTCCCCTCGCTGTAAGGAAATCCCAGACCGGGCCCATGTCCCAGGCCATCCTCTGTATTTATCCTGCCAGTGCAGCGTTCTGCCAGCCCATTTCTGTCCTGGTGTGATTCTGTCACCCCACCTTCCCTGCTGCAGATCTCTGAAAGTGGGACTCAGTGTAAACAATCATGAAGGCTGTACACCACACAGAAGAGAAGGTTTCTCTCCTCGTGGCCACGGCTGTTCCTGGGAGCTCTTCCTGCTCTGTGGCTGAAGAGGAGCCTGGAGAGAGGAGATCAGCTCTCCTGGGGAGCCTGGGAGTGACAGTGCCAGGCAGGGCTCCCCAAAGTCACACTCGGCCCTCGCTCTGGGACTTCAAAAAGGAGGTTTATTTTTGTTTTGTGTTTATTTTTGTTTTATTTTCGGCTGCCTGGGAGGGGCCAGCGGGTCCCAGGGCGCTCCCAGGGGTGGGGACCCTGCCAGCCCCGGTGCCCCCTTTCCCGAGCTGCCGGTCTCTGCTGGAGGCACCCGGGGGACCCATGGGGGAGGAGGCACGGCAACAGGAATGCTGGGTCACACTGGAATGCTGAATTCCAGGTGATCCCAGAGGATGAATGACTGACCTGGGGGAGGTGGAGGGCAGGGCTGGGCAGAGCCCAAAGGGAGGAGCTGCCCCGGTCGCTGTCCTTGCCCGCTCCCCGTTAGCGGCGGCTGTGCGCGCTTCGCTCCGCTGCTGCCGAGTGACACCCGAGGACAAGCAGAGTGATTTGTACCAGGCAGTAATCACAGCCTCAGGTTCACAATGCTCTGAAACTTACTGTGCTTGTGTTACAAGACATGGGCAGCCCTATTTTAATTTATAGCATGATTTCATTATGTTTTGATGTGGGGCATATTCAATTAACTGAAGGCTGTGAAGTAATTGCAGTTTAGGAAATATAATTCACAGTGACCTGGATGTGTTGTTTCATTGGTGAACATCCTTTCAAATAAAATCCACCTTTGAGGCCATATGAAATTTTGCTTATTAATTGCTAATTTAACAGAATAAATGCTAAATAGTCATTCTGGCAAATATTGTCCCAGGATATGTGGGGAAGCATCTGAGTGTCCAATGTAAATACATTACCTGACAAAGTCTGCTTTTTCAGTACTCAGACTCATCCCTGTTTCTCTCTTATTGGTTCTTCTGATCGTCAGCTGAGGGATTAACAGATGGATTCAGCCTGAGACTTCCTCTCATGGTTCTCTCATGAGCAATGTTCCAGTGTCCCCTTGTAGCCCCTTGAGCCCCCGTGTCACATTTTGCTGCAGCTGCCTGCGAGCCCCTGCGGGTGAGGTGTGTGTGAGGTGTGCCTGTACCTGGGCTGTGCTCCCAGACCTGCACTCGTGCCCAATCAATGCCTGTCACTTTTGGCCTTCCACTGTCACCTGTGGGGGAGTTTGTTACTCCAGGTAAAACCCAAACCCAGAGGAGCAGACAAAGCACCAGCATGGACAGGCCTCAGCTGCAGCAATGCTCAGAGCAGCTGTTTTCAGGTAAAAACTTATTCCTTAGTGTAGACTGTGCTACACTGGTTCAGATGCTCCAGTGCTGAAGCATGTGGCCTTAATCTTCAGAAGTGGCAAATCCTATTTACTGTGTAAGTATTTAAGCTAATTACATCTCTGATGTGAGGAACATGTGACAAACTGTTCACACAGTATCCTTTAAAAGACATTGGTGTCTCAGACCCCCATGAAATATTCTGTGCCTCATTCCATTCTTGGAGTATTGTATGTGCTCTGTATTTAGCAATAGTATAACTTAGTAATAATAAGAGAAATAAGTTTGTTGTGGCAGGATCATCTGTAGAATAGAACAAGAGATAATCCATAGCAAGTTTTCCCTGGAAGTGCCATGTTTATGTTGGTGCTGCACAGGTACATTGTATTGTTGCTGTGTGGCTGTTGAATTGCAGGAGAAATCTGAGGAAAAGGAAGATGTCTGGTCTTTTCTAAAGCCTAGCATTAAATGGTTTGTAGGGAAAGACTACATCTGAAGAGAGGGCTGCTAAAATGCAGCAGAAGCTGGTTGGTGTAATTGGAGGAAGAGGGAAAGCCCCTGGGGAGCAGCTGCTCCCCAGCCAGGCTGGGTGTGTGGCAGTGCTCGTTACTGGCGCGCTGTTAATCATGTACAGCTTGTACAGCACCTGTAATGGCACGGCAGGGGTCAAGGCCAAGTAAATCAATTTATCATTTGACCTTTGGGAGGCAGAAGTCTTCACCTACTTTGCATTCAATGAACTGATTCTTCCCTTTTCTGCCCCAAGGTCCTGACTCTTTTTCTCCATCATTTGGGAAGAGGGCTGCAGCTTGTCCTCTGCATGCAACCTGGCTCCCCAACTTTCTTGATCTTGGTTTAATCTGGTAAATTGTTTGCTTTCATCAAGTCATGCTAATTAAGGCTCGTATGATTGGGACTTCATCACAGATGAGGGTTATGGCTTCCCCAGCTTGCTTGCATGACTTACAGGAGAAAACGTGAAGAGCAAATTGGCTTGGTGCAGTGCAATCAGTCAGCTCTTGCTGCGCTGCAGGAGCACAAAGGTAGGGTTCCAGAGCACAGCAGAGTGTGCACAGGGGCTCGGTGAGGATATTGGCATGTGGCAGGGCTGGCAGGCATTCCCTGGGGACCACCAGCCCAGAACACTGCAGGTACAGGGGATGGTCCTGCATGAGGCATTGGCCATGAGGGTGTTCATCCAGAGAGGGCTCCCCCCCCGTGCATGTCCCTTCATGGCTGGATGGGAATGGTTTTGGTGGCTGGTGCCAGCTGGTGCCACTCCTGAGCCTGCCCAGGCTTCCTAGGCTGGAAGAGAGGAGCATCAGCCTCTCTGGGTGCTCAGCAGGCACAGTATTTATAAACTGGCTGTGAAGGACTCAGTTGTCTGTAGCCCTCTGGAGACCAAGACCCCTGACCTGGTGTCTGTGTCTGGCCATCCCAGGGAACCTGTGCCTGTGGCGTTGGATGTGTTCAGCACTGGGGATGGGGAGAAGCTCTGGGTTCCTCAGGGTGTGCAGCATGGGGGCTCTGTCCTGAGACAGCCTTTTCCCTTTGGAGTTGTCCCTTAAATACGGGCCAGCCAGCCAGCCACCAGCCCAGGTGGCTGACACCAATTTTATGTGGAGAATAGGAGTGTAATTACCCCATTTTTGCTGTATAATTAGCTTTTCAGATCTGTGAAGCTAGAGTGCTCTCTCTACTGGAATCTGTGAGCTGAAGGACCTGGAGCACTGGACATGATAGGAGAAATTGTAGAAGGCTTCAAGTGCTCTCCTTCTCAGAGTACTGATTGTGTGCCACGACCTTCACCCAGACCAAAGAGCAGGTGCTGGCTCTGATAGGAGATGCTGAGGGTTGTCATGAAAGCCATTTTCCCTTCCTCACCACAGATGGGCTTTCAGTTAGAGCATCTCAGAGCTGGTCAGTGCAGGTGGAAGTGGCCACCACCTGCACTGCTCCATGGTTTGGTCAGTCTACAAGGCTGAGATGCTGCAGGGTGAGAGTATGTCCTGCCTCCAGGGAGCAGCTCCCTGTCCCACCTGGGACAGGGGGAGGTTCCAGCCACGGGAAGGGACAGAGAGGGGGCAGCAGTGTCTGCCCACAGCTTCAGGTCGCTGTGCTGCTCACGGGCCTGTGGCAGGCAGAGCCCTGGGGCTGTCACTGCCAGCCCTGTCCCCTGTGCCATGGGTGTGTGCTGTCACCAGTGCCCCTCCACACAGGCTGACCTCTGGCACCATCCAGTGAGCTGGTGCCCCACTGAGGGCACTGAGCTAACCCTCAGTTAACCAACAGAAATAACTCTTATAAGTTTAAAAGAAATTTTGTTATCTATATGTAATGGTTAAAAGATGAGGGTATTGTTCTAACCCAAACCAGTAATTAGGAAAATAGATTTATTTCCTCCCATGGATGGGAGGGTAAAATAAATGCTGTGAAGGAAGTTCTGTACTGAGCATAGAATTGGAAGTTTGATTCAATTATTCTTCACACACTGTTTAGATCCCACAGAAAGCTGAGCATTGAACTCCTCAGCCTCTCTAATTGAAGCAAAAATCATTGGAGTGGAAAGTGTCCTGGCTCTTCAGGAGATGTCAAAGTACAGAACATGGAGGACACCTGGGGGTTTGGGAAACTGTGACAGCTACAAGCTGACCTTTGGTGAATTTAATCTGCAAATGGATTCCTGCTTAGGACAGCTAATGCTTTTAGTTATTGTAAAGGCTTGTTCCTGGATTTTAAAAAGCTGAGAATAAATGGATTTCATGATGCAGCTCCTATGCGCGTTGCATAACAAACAGGTGGCTTCTGAATCTGTTTAACTGATACAGTGTATTGAAAAACTTTGCAGAACTTATGAATACATAAGTATAATTCATGCACAATTGGGGAATGATTTTTGCTGCTTAATAAAGGAGAATGGACTTAGCACTTGTTAAAATGAAAATACACTGAAGATGGTGTCTACTGGAGAGGAAGGGAAGGAGGTCCCTGGTTGTGTTTATGATATTCACGGGCATTGCAGGGACTCGTTACTCAGCTGGGCACTGCCTTTGGCCTGGGTTTGGCATCTGGGGTCTGGTGGGAGGAGGTGATGTGGTAACAACTGCTTATTCAAAATCTGTCTTCATTTTTCTTGTCTGAAGCTGCTCTTGCCTCCTACAGGACACCCTCAGGTGAGTGTAGCCTGTAGTCAGAGGGAGCCCAGTTCCTGGGGATGGTTTTAATCTTTCTTTTCCATCTCTCTTATCCTGCGGGAGGTCCATGCCCTTCCCTCGGGAGACAGGACACCACAGACAGAGGTGACAGCTGGCTTGTCAGAGCCAGCAGCAGTTCCAAGTCCTGTGGTGTGTTGGGGTCTGATCCCCTGTGCTGTCACACGCATGAGGAGCTGCCAGCAAGACAGAAATTATTTCTAAAGCCTGATGTTAGTGCTGTGGCTCTCTTCAGCCTGCAGGAGAGCTTTGGTCAGCATCCCTGCCCTGTGCCATGAAGCCGTGGCCAGGTCCTGTGCCCTTTCACAGGGAGTGAATTCAGACTAACCTGTGGCTCTCACCCACTGCAGCCCCAAATACAATGTGGTTTTTTCTTGACTTAAACATCTGCCTGGTGATTATAGTGAGTAACTCACATTCCAGGATAATTCAGTGAAGGCTTGGACATGGAGACTTCAGGCTTATGCCTGTCTGATGAACACTTCTGGCTTGTCACATTAATAATCCCTGTATTAATGAGTGGCCTGTGACGTGGTGTGGTTGACTGACAAATCCTGAAGTTAGATATGCATATGAGTAAGTGCCAGAGTTCTCCAAGGTGCAGTTTTACAATGTCTTGTATCAGCCTCAATGTGGCAGCGTGTCAGAAAACATCCTGGGGAGGCAGGCAGCTGTGGGCCTGGGAATTCACCTTTCCTGATAAGGTCACAACGGGTAGAACAAGCTTTCCTCCTCTTGCCTCTTGTCCGAGAGTATCCACACACTCCTCCAAAAGGTGTGAGGTGCTTGTGCTGGGTGTACTGGGTGTGCTGGGTATGCTGGGTGTGCTGGTGTGTGGGTGTTCTGGGTGTGCTGGGTGTGCTGGGTGTGCTGGGTGTGCTGATGTAGGGGGTGTGCTGGGTGTTCTGGGTGTGCTGGGTGTTCTGGGTGTGCTGATGTAGGGGGTGTGCTGGGTGTTCTGGGTGTTCTGGGTGTGCTGGTGTGGTGGTGTGGTTGTGCAGCACAGGTGTGGAACAGGCTGTGCAAACGATGTACATACTGGACCTACTGGAGTCCTTGAGCCCTCTTGCTCAGAGGTGCTCTCTCTTGTGCTTCCCCTGGAATAAGCAGCCCCCAAGCAGGCAGTGAATATCAGAAGAATAATAATACAGGCTGTAAAATCTTGCACCTTCCCAATGAGATTTTAATTATGATACTACAGTTGGGAGAGGAAATCAAACTGCAGTGCACCGCTGTATTTACAATGTTATCCACCATCTTTGTCCATTCCCTCTGCATCCTCCTGTTCCAGGAACAATTACACTCCCTGCTGACGGGGCCCTGGGCTGTGAAGCTGCTCCTGTGCCATGGCACGCTGAGCTCTGTGGTTCCCCGAGGTGTGGGGGTCTCCAGGGTGGGTGGGCACAGTGTGAAGGTGCCACAGGGCTGTGCCCTCGTGTGCCAGCTCCCATCTGCACCCGGCCAGTGCCCAGCACCGAGGGTGCAGAGTGAACCAGGACAGTGCTAAGGTGGGTCTTGACAGCAATGGGGTGCAGTGGGGTGCTGTGAGGTGCTGTGGGGTGCAGGCCCGGGCCAGCCCCCAGGCTGTGTCTGTGCAATTGTTTCCCTTCAGCAGCTGCTGAGCAGTGGGGCGTGGGGGGCAGAGGGGACACTGACACTCTCAGATGTGACAGTGGGGAGTAGTGGCTGTGCTCTCACTGCTGCCCAGTGTGCACATCGCTGCCTGGCTGGGGATCTCTTGTGCCCTGATGCTGCAGTTGGGTTTTACTTCCCACTTCAGGTGCTGGAGTTGAGGGAACTTGTCCCCTCTGACTTTTCCCCGTGTCTGCCAGTGGCTCAGCCAGTGCCAAGGCTTCTTCCCGGACTCTCCCACGACACAAAACCCTTCCAGTGGGCAATTGTTTCCCCTTTGGTGTGCACCAGATGATGAGTCCAGAGTACAGCCTGTCCTTTTAGAGATGTGCCCTGCACAGGAAAGCCCTCCCTTCCCCCACAGCCCTTGTGTTCATTCTCCTCTCTGGATGCCCCCAATCCCCCCATTCACATCGACCTTTGTGGCCATAACATTCCTGAACATTCCTGCCCCCTTCCAAAGTCAGGACAGGGTGAGCCTGGTGTACCTGCCCGCGGGCACACACCTCCTTAGCACGGCCACCTCCATGGCCCTGCATCCCCTGCCCGGGACACCCAGCGTTCACATCCTCTGGCTCTGCCAAGAAAGGCTCTGCCCAGCCCTCGGCTGGGATCTTGTGTTTGGGGCAGGCAGGTCAGGGAGCAGCATTCCTCCTGCCTGAAGGCTGCAGGAGCTTCCCCAGGGACAGCGGTGCCCCCAGCGGCAGTGACGCCCAGGGCAGGAAGGAGCAATCCCCGGGCAGGAGTGTCCCCGGGCCAGGTGCGTCAGCAGGTCTGACAGCATCCCGCAGCAGGAGCGTCCCGGGGCAGGAACACCCCCAGGCAGGAGGGCGCGTCCCAGGGCAGGAGCGTTCCCGGGGCAGGAACATCCCCGGGCAGGAGCGTTCCCGGGGCAGGAGTCTCTCCCGGGCAGGAGCATCCCCGGGCAGGAGCGTTCCTGGGGCAGAAGCCTCCCCCGTGGTGGGAGCATCCCCGGGCAGGAGCCTCTCCCGGGCAGGAGCGTTCCCGGTGCAGGTGCGTCTCCGGGCAGGAGCCTCCTCGGGGCTGGGGCTGCGCCGCGCTCCGCCCGCCCGCGCGGTGCCGGTCGGTGCCGTATGGGAGGAGCCACCGGGCACCGCCGCCCCTGCGCCCCCCCCGCCGCATTTGGCGGCCGCCGCCGCGGAGCAGGGCGCGGGGGGGGATGATGGATCCGCGGCTGCGGCTGCTGACGCCCCGCGCCCGCCTGCCCGCCGTCAATGGAGGAGGACGCTGAGACCCGTAAGATCAGCAGCAGTTTCCTGCGAGACCACAGCTATGCCACGGAAGGTGAGCCCGGCCCGCGGCCCCCGGCCCGCCCGCAGCAGGTGAGGCCGCCCCGCAGCGGCCCCGGCCCCCGCCCGCAGCGCCGCGCATCGCTCCGCGCCCTCCCCCGCGGCTCTCCGCGCCCCGGGGCCGCGGCTGTCCCGAGACCGGTCCCTTTGCCCCGGCCCGGGCCGGTCAGCCCCGCGGCGGCGGCCCCGGGGTTCGGTGCGAGCGCGGCGAAGCCGCTCCGGTGACTCAGCAGCGCCGGGTGTCGCTGGGTGGGCTCCCCCGGGCCCGGCTGGAGCCTCGGCGGAGCGGGGGCGGCTGAGCCGGGGCACCGAGAGCCGCCCGCAGCAGCGCCCGGGACGCAGCCGCCCCCGCCTCCCGCCCCGGCGCGGCCGGAGCCCCGCGTTCCCGCCCTGTTGCGGAGCCCCCCGCCCCGCCGGGCCCCTCCGGGAGCTCCCGCGCCTTCGCTCCTCCGGCTCCGGGATCCCGGTCCCTCCGCAAGCCCTTCCCTCTGGAGCGGAGCCCGCGGGGCCGGAGGGATGCGGAGCTCGCCGGAGCCGGGGGGATGCGGGCGGCGGCCGCGGTTCGAGATCGGCTTCCTGAGCCCCTGAGGGCGTTCGCGGTGCTGCAGGTGGCTGAAGCCGCGCTGGTGGTGCGGGAATACGGCAAAGGCTGGTGCAGGTCTCGGCAGTGGCACTGCTGTCTCGGGGCTGTTTTCTCCACAAGGGAGGTGTAAGGATCCCGACTGTGCGTTGCGGATGGGAGGAGATGCCAAGGCTGCTGGACACGGATAATGTCACAGCCCTGGTGGGGCTCGTGGTGCATCTCAAAGTGGTTTCCCGTAATGGCTCAAGAGCAGGGAAGATGGTGTGGCCATGTTCAGTTCAGGCATCGGAGCATGAGCTCAGCCTGCACATGATACTGCAGCCACCACAAAGGCAGCTCCAGCAGCCAGGGGTGAAGGAGGGATGGGGATGGAGCCGCTGTGGCCTCTGCTGTCCTCCCTGGTAGCTGAGGAGCTGTCAGCTTCACATCAGCCCTGTCACAACCTCCCTTTGCTCTCTCGCTTCAGGAGGAAAGTGCAGCCGATGTAAAGCAAAACTGAACCCCCCACCCTTTTTGGTAGCACTGACACCTTCAGTGAGGCTCCAGACTCCATACCAGAGTCTGAGCAGGCTTATTTATAGCTTAATTAGTAGCCAAAGAGGCTTTCCCTTACTGTGTCATCCTCATGAGGCTTAGAGGAAGCCTGACTTTGGGAATTTTGTCACATGGCTAAAGGAGGGTTTATCTGGTGGGAAATCTTTGGCCTGATATAGTAATGGAAAGCTTTGGATACCTGGTGAGCCAAGGAAATGGTTGTTGTGTGGCTGGAACGCGACGCTCAGCGTGACAGCCCCGGGAGCTGGGGAGGGGCTGTCCTGGGGCACCCCCGGCTCTGCTGCTCTCCTCGGGGGTCCCACACTGCGGGCTGGGGCCCGGCAGGACGAGCTGTGGGGCTGGCAGTGGGCACACCTGCTGTGGGGCTCAGTGATGGACCAGCCACACCACACTGACGGGACCTTTCTGCTGAGAGGGGAGGTGTGAGCCGGTGCTTCCAGGATGTGCTGTGGCCAGGATGCTCCCAGAGCTCCCAGTTCTGTTCACCATGTGCTGTGCTCTCTGAAGGATGAATTTGCTGTTGCTGCATTCTAAAAGGCAGCTGCAACAGCCAGCAAACGTAAAATGGAGCTCTAGCTACCCTGTTGTGACTTGCTGAGAACTCAGGTTCCTGGTGGGGAAGGGTGGAGGGTTGAGACGAGCCCACAGTGATTTCTGCCGGTGACAGGGGAAGGCTGGGGATTTTCAGTGCTGAGATCCAGTCCGTCTGTAATCTGTGGCTGTGTGCTGGCATTTGCAGAGGAACCTTGTGTGTCGTACTAGGCAACCATAGCAATCCTCTCGGCAGAAATGAAACAGACAGAGGCATTTGTGCAGCAGATACCGAACCCGGTGTGATCCCTGCTGCGGTGGCAGGGCAGGGGGGGTACAGGAGGGGATTTAATGGCTGTGTGTCAGCTGGGAGTTCTCCTTCACTTCGTGCTGTATAGAACTCCCGACTCCTTGCAGTGGTTCTGCTAGAGGGAGGCTGGCTGCACTTTGAAATGGTAGATTCTGCTAAGATAGAAAAATGAGATAATTCAGTTTTATTTTTTCTACATGTGAAAACAGCATATGCCTAAAACGCTGTGGTATCTAGCTAAAAAAGACGAAAATCCTTCCCAATGCTGTGCAGCAAGTGCAGACTTGCCTTGGAAATGAAGGTGTCTCTGGTGTGTCAGCTGAGGGAAATAGCTGGGTTATGTAATTTGCTTTAGTGAAGTGTCGTTGTCACTTAAATAGGTCTGGTATTTTCATGCAAATGTGGGGTGAGGATGGTATTTTACAAGTGCACATCTGAATGCCTTGTTCTTGTGCAGCTCAGGGTATTGCTGAGAGGAAACGGGGCCCTCGTGCTAATTCGGGTTGCCAGGGAGGTGCTGAGGTGCAGCCCACGTCCCCAGCCGTGCCACAAGGTCTGCCGGGCACAGGGAGCAGGGCCGGGGGTTCCAGGGCAAGCTCAGATCTCAGAGCACTGCTGCAGAACGGCAGCTCTCACATGAAAAATGTCCAGAAAATATGATTGATTTTTTCTTGTTTTGCATAATTCCATCTTCATTGGCAATTCTGCTGAGTGCCCAGCCAAAAGTAGAACAAATTGAGACATTTGAATACAAACAACCATTGGAGCAGCTTCCACTTCTAGATGTGCTTGTTGGAGATGTGGCCTTAAGGGTCCTTGATGCCCCCTGCCCCAAGCTGGCCCATCCCAGCAGCTGGACCCAAAATGCCTGTCTCCTTTAGGCTGTGGGTGTCACCTGTTTGAGCAGTGCTGTTCACCTGGCACGCCTCAGAGCTCTTGCAGTGACTGAGAATTGGGTAAATACCTCCAAACAAAAGAGGAATGATGTGAATGATGCTTTCCATGAGCCCTGCCCCGAGCCCTACCCAGCCTGTGTGCTCAGCAGGTTCGGGTGGGACAGGGGCTCAGCCTTGGTTCATCCCATGGGACAATGCCTCACATTGGTCCTCCGTGTCTGTGCAGTCTGCCCTGCTGCAGATCCCCTCTGATGGGGCAGGGATGCTGGGCACCAGGCTGGCCGGGGGGCCGTGGGGCCCTCCTGGGGCAGGGGCTCTGGTGGCAGGGCTGGGTGGGCCAGGGCCAGGCTGGCACTGCCTGTCCTGTCCCCCATCTGTGGGCTCAGCCAGGAGCACAGCCCATCTTCTCCCAGGCACCTGGCTGTCGGGATGGAATTCACCTCTCCAGCCCTGTCCCTGCTCCCTGCTGGTGTCGCTGGATGTCCTGGGCTTGGTGTGGAGAGCCCACAGGCCTTGGCCCCACAGCAGCCACGGCAGAATCACCCTTTGGCATGAAGACATGGAGACACTGAGACACAGCCCTTCCTGCTAGCGTGGTGCAACAGGCAGGAACTCCTGCAGGGCGTGGTGGGTGCCCTGCACCCCGGGGACCTGCTCTGGGGGGGCAGGGCAGGAGTGTCTGAGTGGGGCGTGCATTTTGGGTGTGTGCTTTGGCCATTAACACAGCGCACACGTCCCAGGCCCACAATGGCTGTGGGCAGCACAGGCCTGGTCCAGCCCTGGCACCCACCATTTCCAGCAGTGGTGTCACCTGGGCTCCACAGGGAGGTGGCCGTGGCCAGGTGGCTGTGCTATTGGAGAAGGATCCGTGGGAGCCCTCATGTCCCATGGCCGTGGTGTGGGGCCACTGTGGAGGCCCCGAGGGCACCCCCTGAGGGACATTCCTGTTTCCCAATGGCTCTGCCAAGGAACTTTCTCCCCTGTGGGCACGGGGCTGACCTGCTGGGGCTGCATGGCCTTGGGGCTGTGCCCTGCCCTCCTGCTGGGCAGGACAGTCATGACACCCTGCAGCCACCCCCGGGCCACTGCATGGCCGCTCCCTGCACCCCTTCCCGGGGTCTGGCTAATGCCCCTGCAAGTCCTTAATCTCCTGAGGGAGTGTTTCCCAAACCGAATAGGTTTTGCTGTTGAGAAATCTATCGCTAAGCCTTTATTTCCTTTTCCTGATTTAATCTTGTTACTCCCTCTGTAACCCTCTGTCAGCCTCTCAGTCATTCCCATCCTGCCTGTGTCCCTGCCCTGCCAGCGTGGGCCCTGATGCCCATGCCTCTCTGCCCTGATGCCAGGGAAGTTTGCCTCAAGCTCCCTGTGGTACAGTGGTTGCTTTTTTAAAAATCTGCATGTAGTCTCCAGGAAAGCACCAAGTGAAGCATTTCCCAGTGCTGGGTTAGGGCAAGAGCTGTCGGGTATTTCTGTTGTCACAAACGATGCGAGTTGTTGTTTGGAGATCATCTGGATTGAGATTTAATTAATCCTGGAACCTCTGTGAAGTTGTTTTATCTCATGAGTACTTTGGTTACAAAACAGAGTCCCATCCTTTCTGCTTTTTATTTATACACGTGTACTGTGTTTAGATGTCCCTCCCTGTTCCTGAGGCCGTGCTCCCCCGGGTGGGAGTGACCCACAGCCGTGTCTCCTGCCTAGCACAGGATTGCTGCAGGAGCACAGCATAACTCAATGCTGGCACTGCTCTACGTCAAAGCCGATTTGGGGATGCTTTAATCTACAGATTAATGAGAGAATAGATGTGCCCAGGGACTCTGTAATCTAGAGATTACTGGGAGGACTGGGAGCAGGTAATGATGTGGCTGACCCACTGCAGATGGGCTGTGAGGAGGGTGCTGGTCACTGCTGATGGCTTGCATCTGTCTCGACTCTGTGCAAAACCAAGCTGCTCCCTCCCAGTGCTGGGGAAAGCTGGGTCACTCCCAGCAGGCACCAACACGGAGGGGACTGGCCATACAGCCTGGGGTTACCCCAGGGCTGTGGGGTCCCTGTGTTCTGGGGACCAGCTGCAGCAGGTCAGAACCCAGCACTGCTCAGGCCCTCCAGCCCAGGGCCCTGGGCTATGCTGTGGGTGCTTGCAGGGTGATCCTTGGGGTGCCAGCCAGAACAGCCCCCTCATCAGCTTTGGAAATGGAACTGAGGGACTCGGTGAAGTGGTCAAGATTTACTGAATGTAGAGACCACCTCTGGTTCATGACCCCCTGAGCTGAACACTGCAGAGGGTAGAATGTTATTAGTGGAAATGTTGCATGGTTGCTCTGTTTGTATTGTATTGCCTGTGCCAGCAGGACACGGGGCTGGATGTGCTCCTGATCTGCCCCAGCAGATTGCCCCTGTGGCTGCCTGTGGGAACAGGAGTCTGCAGGGCTGTGCCAAACCCCTGACGCCTCCTCCCCAAAGAGTGGTGAGGTCTGGTGCCTGGAAGGTCAGAAGTTGGAGGGGCTTAATGCCGTGGCAGACTGGGTCATCATCAGTTTCCCTGACTCTGCAAGCCGGAGCAGAGGTGTGCCCCTGCCAGCAGGTTTAGAATCACAGAATCATTAAGGGTGAAAAAGACCTCCAAGATCATTGAGTGCAGACTTGCTTGTTAGTGACTGGCCGGGGGAATAAATGCTTGTGGAGAAAAATCCTTTGGGAATATCCGTGCCAGGTGCTGGATCCCGGGGAGATGCGGCCGTGTGAGCCTCCCGTAGCCGCGGTGAGAGGTGCGCGGGTGGTGCGGAGGTGCGGCCCGCTGAGCCGGCACACGTAGCGGAGCCGAGGCGTGGTGACCTGGCAGGATGCTGATCAGGCAGCTTAAAAATAGCGGCTGCTCCCTCCCTGCTCCTCCCCACGGCGGCTGTGCGGCTGCGGCCGATGTGCTGAGCAGGCACAAAGCCGCGGCTGCGGGCACGGCTCGGGGCTCGGGGAGCGCCCGGGCGGGGCCGTGTGAGCCCCGCGGGGCCCGGGCACTGCGGGCAGGGCTGGCTCGGGGCTCGGGGAGCGCCCGGGCGGGGCCGTGTGAGCCCCGCGGGGCCCGGGCACTGCGGGCAGGGCTGGCTCGGGGCTCGGGGCTCGGGGCTGGTGCACCCGCGGCACAGCCGGTCTGCCTGCAGCCGACCAAAGGACCCACAGAATTCTCATGTCAGCATCCCTGTGCAGAGCTGCTGTGACTGCCCGGCATCTGGTAGCCCTGGGCAGTGGCACCTGAGCTCTTTGCAGCATTCCCCAAATCCCCGTGAGCTGGGGAGGTGGCGATTGCCCTGCCCTGGAGAGGGGCAGCTGAGGCACAGCGAACCCAGAACTGGCCTGGGCCTGACTCCAGCGCTCTGGGAAAGGCTGAGATGCCACCTTGGCCACCTTGCCCCAGAGTTTGGGCACTGGAGGCCAGATGTGTGGACAGATGTGTTGTTTCTGTGCTGTCAGGGATGCTGTCCCCAGGTCACCTCCCTGCCATCCTCCCAGTAAAGGTGTTACTGAGCTGTTGGCATCCATGTCTCCACTGAGGGCAGCACTGCTGTTGTGCAGGTGGTTGTTTTTGATGCATTTTGCTCCTGATTTCTGAAGGGGAAAGGGTTGCCCTCTCTGGCCCAGGGATGGGGCAGGCTGTGTGGTTTGCCCGGGGTTTCTGTTGGTTTGGTTTTCAGCCTTTATGTGCCTAAGCCTCCAGCAGCACAGCCCTCAGTGCAGCTCCAGCTCAGTGTTTCAGGCTCAGCTCACAGAGGCTGCTGTGGTACTCTGAGGTGCAGTGGGTACCTTGGGAAGGAGGTAAAATGCCAGGCAGGTCAGGAGCTCTGTGCTGTGACACCACAGGAAGCTGCAGGGGCCCAGACTGTGGGGCTCAGGGAGCTGAATATCCAGAAGGATCCTGCCTCCATGGCAGTGCTGTTTGTCTGCATTGCACAGAGCTGTTGTGCAGCCTTTTGGTTTCCTTCAAAGCCTGTTCCCTCACTTCCTCGGGTGCCACGAGTCAGCTGCTCGGCCACGCGCCCGGACCATCTTCTAATGTCACACTAAGGCAGGCCCTGGGAATGGAAATGTAACCAGAATAGAAACCAGAAACCAAAGCAGCCGATTAATCCCGCATTTTGATCTGCTCTGTCCTGCATTTCAGCTGATTCCCTGGTGCGGTCATAAAACACAACCATTATCTCAGCTTCCCCAATATGCAAACAAATTGCTGTGATTTTCCTACGCTTGGATCAGTCCATATCCATATTCTCTGAACAACAATAAAACATTAATGGAGATAAAGACTGTTATCTCCCTCATGTCTATTTTGTCATTGGAATAACAACTTTAAATGTTAAGAGTGCTGAGATTTATAATGCCAAGCCTGCTCAGCAAAAATAAATCATGTTTCATAGAGCACATTACCATTTATTGCTGCTGTATTATCTGAAGCCAAGAGTGGGTGTTAACCCTGTGATAACGTCCTCAAAGGGGATTTTAAATAATTTTGTAGTTTAATTTAAAAATTCTGTTGACTGCCTGGTTTGATCTGCGACTCATTTTAGTGCAAGGGGTATCAAAGCCAAACCTCTCCAAATGCTGATAATGAGCTCACTGAATGTCCAAAGTGGAGGAAGCTCTGGACCCCAAAATGGCTTCTGGATCAGCTGTGGCTTCAGTGAACCCAGCCCAACTCAGCCACACAAGCAGGGCTCCCTAAATGTGCTCACTTTCAAGGTTTTGTGGACTTTGGAAGACCAGTGAGTTTTCAAAGTTTCATCTTGGTCTTTTCATTCTTGATATCTGGGTCCTCATCAGCTGATAGCAAGAGAGACGTGTCTCAGTTGTGATTTGATGTGTGACCTGAGCTGGTGTGGCTCCACAGTCAGTGCCCCTGGGGTCCTGCCCTGCCCTCACCCTGCCCTGGCACCCTGGCTGCTGCTGGGGCTGGAGCAGTGCTGTGCCACAGCAGTGACAGCCAGCCAGCCCCAGTGCTGGGTGCTCTGGGTGTCCCCTGCCTGGCTGCAGCTGTGTTACAGCGCTGGTGCTGCTGCCCCTGGCTGCCTTGGCAGAGCTGGGGGCAGTGCTGGGGCTCCTGCCCGTGTGCTGCTGTGTCACCCTGAGATGAGCAGTGCAGCCTTGGGGCTGAGTTAGCTGGCGTTTCCCTGCATTCCCTGTGTTAGCTCTGTGAGTAAAGCAGGGTGGTTGGACCCTGATGAGCAGCAGCTTCCCTGAGGAGTGCAGGCATTACAAACACCCTGTGGCAGTGCCTGGCTGCCCATTCCTGCAGGAGCCTCAGAGCTGCTGAGCAGGGGTGGCAGATCCCTTCCCTTGCAGGCTGAGTCAGTTTTACCGAGCGAGAAGGGGACGAGGTCAGGGAGCAAAGGGGCACCAGCCCTTGAGTCTGTCTCACCACAGAGCTCAGACTGACGGTGCCAGATGCTGACCAGTGTTGGGGGGGCTGCAGCTGCTTTAGTACCTGGCTGCCACCCATTAAACTCGCACAGGCACACAGTTCACACAAACACAGGGTGTTTGCTGTCGCTTGTTTGGGGTGCAGCTCCTGCACAGCCCTACTGCCAGGAGGAGTGCCCACCTCATGTGTGGTGGGGTGCTGGAGCCCTGTGAAAGGTGCCTGGAGACCTGCAGTGTCCAGATGTGCAGGTGTGAGGCATGAAAATGCCCACAAGAAAACAAGCTTTGCTTGCATGGGGTCCTGCTCTGTAGATCCCCGAGGTTCTGTCCCAAAGGTGGGGTGCACAGCATTGCCCTGTGAGGCAGGAGGAGCACCAGTGAGGCTCATCCACCCAGACCTGCCTGCGGATGGGACACATGCCTGCTGTTCCTAGTTCTGCTGGAAACCTCTGTAATGATTAGGGGGACCCTTGCCCTTGCTGTTTTGGAGCAGGAGATGGGGTCTGCTGCTGGAGGTTAGATGTCAGCAGAGGTGGAGGTAGCTCTATCTCAGCTGGCAAGTTGTCCAAGGAAACATTCATCTCTGTGGGATCTGGGGAATGGAAGAGAGAGAATTAGAGAGGCTGTTTTGGAGAGCCCTCCCTCACAATCCCTAAATAAACTTGGCCTTCGTTTCAGCAGGCTGACAGATTCTTAATTATAATAACAGCATGAGCAGTGTTGCTTTGTAACTGGTTCCCCATTGAAAATTTCTGGCTAGCAGGAACGGTGTGCCAGATGTCTGCCTGTGATTGCCTCTGCCTGGGAAGATCTGTTCGGGTAACGCTCTCAGCTGGAGGATACAAGGCATGCAGGGATCCAGGGGTACTCTGGTTCTTTGCCTGATTCCTTGGCAGGAGCCAGAGTCCCATCAGAATGTTCACAGGCATCTCTGCAGCAGAATTTCCTTCTACAGAATTGTTCTGTTTGAAGGCACCAGAGCAAACAGGGACCTGCACCTCTCTCAGCAGTGACAGACTGTTGAGTTTTGGCTGAGTTTGGTGAGGGTGTTTCAGTGTTTCTCCACCCTGGCCTTAGGTGAGGGCTCTGGTCTGGGGGTTCACGCAGCCACCAGACCCAGTGTGGTCTCTGTAGGTCATGGCTGGAGTCCTGCAGGGATGGGACCCTGCCTGCCCCTGGTGATGCCTGTGAGTCCCGGGAGCTTTGCTGGCTTTGCTCTGAGCTGAGCTGTGCCTCTGCTGTGCTCTTTGTGCTCAGTGGAAGGCAGCTCAGGGCACAGGGGCTGGAGGCACAGCTGCTGTGAGGAGCCTCCAGACTGTTGCTAGCCAGTGTGCTGTGGTGATGGAGAAAACCCAGTGCTGCTGGGCTGTCATGCTGCTGGCACCCTGGAGGTATCTGAGGGAAGCTCCTCTGCCCGTGCAGAGCTCAGTACAACTCCCCTGCAGCAGAGATCTGGCTGTGGATCCCGTTTCATGCTGTCATTTGGCAACTTGATGTGACATTTTTCATTAGGAGCCCTGCAAAGTGCAGCAGCGAGGTGTTACTGATGGAGCTGTGACAGAGAACTCAGCTCTGTTCAGCAATGGAAATCATCAGGCAGAAAAACATTGGGCATAAAAACAAAGCCAGAGATCAGTACCTGTGGCACTGAATGGTCAAGTTCCCCAAAATTGTGAAGGTGATTCTGTGCAGAGATTACCTTGTAGTAATCTCTGGGGCTGTTTCTGGTGACAGTGGGGCCAGGTCCATGTCTCCCATGGATCTTGAGGTGGTCAGAGTTCCTCATCATTGCACTGCCCATCAGTGGCAGCAGTTTGTGCTGACAGGCTGGTTTGGGGGTCAGCCTGAATCAGGCACCTGAGAATTTGATCTGGTGTAGTGTTGGAAGGAGAATAGCAGCGCTTGGTTCTCACGGGGCACACCTTCACTAGCAGGTCACAAAGCACTTCATAAATCTTACAGATCTATTTGTTGGTTCCTGCCCATTAGTGCAGTGCCAGGCTGGGCATGGCTCCTGCTTTGAAGCTGAGGTCTGCAGTGTTACCTTGTTTGCATGGGGCTCTGGGGAGGACACTGAAGTCTTGTCATATTTGGACATTTGATCAAATGTAAGAACTTTCTAATTAGGATGTTTATGAGTTAATCACATGTGACACTTCATTTGTTCCCTGCTGCAAGCCTGAGATGTGTGTGAGGATGTGGGGAAGTGGATCATCCGTTTTTTGGCTTTGTGTCACCCTAATGCATTATCTCCATCTGGTAGTCTCCTCCCTCCTTGTGTCCCTCAGCTGGAAGTGTGTACCAGTGGCTATTAATAGATGAATCCTGCAACAGTCTGTTCTTGCAGATGGGATTCTCAGCTTCTGAAGCCTAAAACTCATTACAAATAAAGCAATACGCTGTGTGGTCCTTAATACAATTAGCCTTGCTCTAAGTTAGGCTCTCAGGGCCAAATGCTGCTGTCAGTTTCCCTGTGAAGGTTCCCAGGAGTGTCATGGCCTGTAGATCCCAGCCCACATTCCCCCTTGCCCTGGCTGGTGATGGTCACAGCCGGGGGGTTTGTCTTTCTCACACAGGTGTGAGATCCCACCCCTGACAGCCCTGGCTGTGTGGTCCCAATGTCCCTTGTGGTTTACAGGACTGGGCTGGGAGGGCTGTGGTTCCACATGTTGGAGTTGCAGAAGGGTGTTGTCTTCTGAGGCCTTTGAATTACCACCCACCCACCATCTCCTTGAACAGCCAAAACCAGCCACAGTGCAAGGTGTCTGCTCTGCACCAAGGTTCCCTGGCAGGCAGGCAGAAGCCATCCCCCCTTTCTGATGGGGTATTCTACCTGTGGAGGGAGGCAGGAGGGCAGAGAATGTTCACAAGTGTTTTGGGGACCCCTTTTCTCAGGGACGAGCAGTTGTGAATGGAAAAGCCCAAATTGCTGTGGGCAGTTGTGTCTGTGCTGGCAGACTGCCTACTGTGCATGTCCGTGTGCTTGGCTGCACACACACTCACACTCACAGACACACACATGCACACACACACACACACACACACACACACTCACTCACTTGTCACTACCTCTAGTGACCCTTCTGCTTCCTGGGCTGGCAGTCATGGCTCTTCCCTTTTTCCTTCACTTACCCCTGCCCCTTTCTGGCCCCCCAGCTTCTCATGGGGCAAGTGGGTGGGTCCAGCCACGGAGCTGCTGATGTGGGAGCAGCAGGAGAGTGGTGCAGGGTGAGCCAGAGCCCTCCTTCAGAGGCAGGAGGAAAGATTCTGCACAGAACTGCCAGAAATTGCTCTAAATTGTGCTCATTTCTGGTGTGTTCCCTTTGCCAGGGACCCACGCAGCCTGGGGAAGCAGAGGGGCTTTGGAGAACTATTCTTAAAGGCTTTGTTTCTTTAATTAAGAGAGCTCTGCTCTCTCTTGAGAAAGGAACCTGTGAGGCTGTTTTTAGATTCATTTTACGGCTCCTTGTGCATTCTGGAGGGATGCATCTCTGCAGGGATGCATCTCTGCAGGAAAGCTCATGTTCCACGTGCAGGAAGTGTCTGTCCACGTCAGGCCAGGTGTCTTGCCCTGTGTCAGCATTTGCTGGGGATGGGAAAAACATTTTGCCTGACTTCTTCAGTGTGTTTATAGACTGTGGCTTGACCTCGGGAGTGACCACAGCAGTGAGCATGGCCAGTGCCAGCACTGCTCTGCAAGCAGGGCACCGCAGCACCAGCTCTGCCTTGCAGCACCTTGTCCCACAGTGATGGTGCAGCCAGCCTGAGGAATACGTGGGTTTCACTTCCCTGGCTGGGAATGATTTTCCTGGCTCCAGGGAGGAACTGTGCCCTGGTTTGAGGTACCACTCTGCAGCTGAATTCCAGACTTGGGAGGCACTTTGTTCTTGATCTCCTGATAGCTGCTGCCTCACCAAACCTCTTTCTTTCCTTGCCATCTGTTTCTGACAATGTGCAAAGTTATTGATGAGGCGATGAAATCAGAGGCCGAGGGTTTGCCAGAAAAAAGCTTTTTTCCTCTGCCTATGCAGACTCAGGCCTTCAGATGCAACCAAACCCCTGGAAAACCTGTGTGTGTGTCAGGCTCAGGGCAGCAGCTGCTGGGCTGGTTGTCTTACGGCAGGTGGGTCCAGCCAGCACCTTCTCAGTGCACAGGCAGGCCTGGGAAGAGGTGTGGGTGGTAATTAGCAATAGAAAACCACGCTGTGACACCCCTGGAGTGGGCTGTCCCTGCTGGGTGCTCAGTGTGTTCCCACCATCTCACCCGTGTGAGCACTAACAGGCAGCCTGGCTGGCTTGTTGGATTCAGCCTTTGTAAGTCCTTGGCAGCGCTCTTTGGAGGCTGGAAGGCTATTTTAGCTATATTTAATCACAGTTTTTTCTTGCTTAGTGACTAGCTGCAGTTATTAACGTGCAGTGGAAAGGGTTACAGGAGATGGGAAGTATTCAAGGCATTCTTTTGTCCTGTCCTCCAAAAGACAGAGAAAACAATTATATTTACCAGCAAGCGCTGTTTTCTGCCTAGCAGAGTTTGCAAGCAGTTTACTGTGTTTCCTTTACTTTTCAAAAGCCATTGATTTTTGCAGTGTTGCAATTAGAAAACAAGCCTATAAACCGATGTATTCCTGCGTTTTGAAATGGACTTTCAGTCTCCTGCTGTCTTTTTATTGGTTTCCCCCCTCCCAGCCCTGCTGAATGTTGCTTAAGTCAGCATGTTGTAACTGGCCTGTGGAGATCCAGGTCTGGCTGGTGTCACTTCAAACCCAAATGGCTTTGCAATAATGTCACTGTTCCTGGGCTTCCTGTGCAGGAGCACAGCTCGGACTGCATCTGTATTGACTGGGAGCACTTGGCTGATCACTTCCTGTAATTAAATTCTTCACTAAGAATAAAGTTAATCTTCTCAGAGCATATAAAACCTGACCCGCAGCCTGAGCAGGCAGAAATGCTGCTGTTTATAGGCACCTTTATCCAAGTGTAAAGGGCCCGTTCCCAGAGCAGAAGCAATTAGGATAATTAGATATTCCTTGTCCTGAATCAGGGATCTATAATAATAAACTATAAGTGATATGGCAGTTTTGTGCTTGAGGTTCCATAGATTCTTGAGGCTGGAAGGGACCATTTTGCCCATTCCTCATGATTTTGGTAAGACACCACTCTGCTCACCCTGTAAATGTGCTGGGATCACCAGTCCTGCTTCTCAGGGTGCTGGGGCTGGCTGGGGCTTTCTTGGGTTTTAAAGTTTTTTAGATTTGCATTTTCTCTGTTTGATGACGCTCAATAAGTTTGGCAGAGAGAAATGGATGAGACTTTCCCCAACTTTTTTTCTCTTTGTTTACATAAACACATTAATAAACTAATTGCCCAAATCCTTGCTGGCTGGCAGAAGCATTAAGCTTGCTATGGGCCGCTGACTTGAACCATATGGTTTGGTCCCAAGGCTTCTTTGGGTTTTTAGAAGAGGTTTAAAAAGTGCCTGTTTGCATCATGTTGAAACATTAACATTCCAAGCACAAATAGTTTTGCATAATTTATTACTCTCACTGTAGCTTTGCTCATACTCCAAAGTTCAACTTCAAAGTACTGCATCCTCACTCCTCATTAATTATGTACAGCAAAACAAAACAACATTAAGGGCTAATCCAAGCATTTCTGTGTTTCATTGGATGGAGAAATTTGGACTTCTTCTGTAGCCGTATCATTTCTTGTTCAATTATTAAGAGCCAATTTTGGAAGGAAGGTAACCTGCCCAGCATCCTTTCCTGGAACACAGACTGATCAAATCAAGTGCTTGTGGAGAGAAAGTGTGTGGTACCCAGAGGATGCCAGGTACTTGCCATCAGCTGTTTAATTTGGACAATTACAGTACATTTGTCAGTTCCACTTTTATTCAGAGTGAAATCCACTTGCCAGTTCTCACACACTATTTCAGTGCAGCATTTCACCAGCAAACACTGTCCAGGGTGTCTGATATGGCAGGGCTGTTATGGATGCCCTCAGTTTATTTTGTAATACCCATTATCTTTGCAGCTAATACTGTATCTGAAATCAGAAATGTGGGTGAAACCTGCAGCAATGCCCCAGTGAACCCAGTGCCAGGGAGAGCCTGGAAGCAGAACCCTGGCTTGCTTCACTGTGAAACCTGGTGTGCCAGGTGGGTTCCCAGGTGATCTGGGGCTCCTGCCCATCAGTTCTGCCCCAGCTGCTGGACTGTCCTGTAGAGCACTGGGTACAAGTCTGCACTCCTCCCATCCTTGTGCAGATAGGGGTACCAGGAAGGTGTCAGCCACTGCATTGGATGGGGGCTGAACAAATCAGTGTGCATGGACCATTGAGCCTCTTTGTTGTAAAACAAATGGCCTGTGGTCAGTTAATCATGTAAAGAAACATCTCCCAGACCTCATGGCATTATTCATAAGTACTAAATCTGCTTGCAGTTTCATAAACAGAACTTCTGTTAAAATATGGGGAAATTACAATCTGGAGTAGTGGTTAGAGACGCGGCTGCCACGTGCTGTGGGGCAAAAGGAGCAGGAGATTTTGTTTTTCTTGCAAAGGTTTTGTCTCTCTCCCATCTGAACCACCCCTCACAGCTCACAGCTCTCCTTGTGCTGGACCCTGTGCCTGCCATGCCTGCCCAGCCGTGTTAGGTGCTGAGGGAGCCTGTGATGGACACCACGAGCCCTGGGCTGCTGGTCCTTGTCATGGCTGATGGCTGTGGGACCCTCAGGCCCCCAGTGTCACAGCCACTGCAGTGGGATCTGCCAGCCACCACGGAGGGGACAAGGACTGGCAGCAGCCTGGGGCCCTGGGTGGTGTGGTTTCATTCCTCTTGGCATTGCCCCTTCCATACTTGTGGCCATCTGATAAATCACCTTTTTTTCCTGCCCTCGTTTCTCCCTGCTGGAAGGGCAATGAGTGTGCTGGAAGGTTGCCTGCTCTGATGGTAACTCCCAAAGTCTGTCTGCCCTCTGCTTCCGTGCTGTCCCCACTGCTCTGTGGTGAGTGCCAGACAAGTGGGAGCAGTAGAAAGTCACAGATTCACTGTGTTGTTTCTATCCAGATTTACCTAATTCTCTGTTAAATGGCTTTGAGGTGGCTCCCAGCCACGTGAAGCTGGGCTCTCTGGGCCATGTCCAAAGGGGCAGCTCCCTTCCCATGGCACCTCTCTGCTTGGCCTGTGGTCCCTGAACCTCCATTTCTTTGCTGAAGGCCTGGAATTGATGTCTGGTGCTTTTCCATCGTGATTTAAAACAAGCCCCCTAACTGTGGTGTCCCAATTTACAGTTCGTGTTTCAAGAAAGTGGCTCTCATGTGTTGCCAGCCCTCAGCACGTTCACTTGTTAAATTATGCACATGCTAATGAAGTGTGAAAATCAGCCAAATAACAACTCTCTGTAATCGCCTAATGTCCCCAGAGCATTGTGGCTTTTTTATTATTATTATTTTATGATTTGTGACCCATTCTGAATCATGCTTCTGCAGGGCGTTCTTCCAACAACTGGGGTTAATTAGTATTTTCACTTTTCCCCCTTCTGAACGAAGCCCAAACGTGCTCACAGCCCACAGTGCAGTTTGTTTTCTGTTTTGAATTAAATAATGCCTAGATTTCTATCAGAATGGGAAGCAGCTTCCCAGCAGATCTGTTAAAATCTACACCCTTACCCCCAGCACACACCTGGGCACACGGGCAGGGTCTGCATCCGTGTGGAGTGTTGTGCAGCTGCTCTTGCTGCCAGGGCTGCTCTGGGGAGGTGATGCTGCTCCCTGTGCCCCCGGCAGTGCCCCCACCCCTGGGATGAGGCACTGCCTGTGATGTGCAGTGGCAGTGGCTGACACTGCCCTGCCCCAGGGTTGCTCACGCCACCCGGGGTGGGTGTGGGCAGGTGTTCAGGGTGCTGACCCCGCTCTGTGGCAGAGGTTGTCCCAAACCCTTCGGCATTCCAGGACAGCACCAGACTCACAAGGCTTGGCTGGGCTGGCAGTGACACCGGAGTCACCGGAGTTGGTGGTGCTGTGTCTGGGGGGGAGCTCTGAGCTGAGGCTGTGTGTGACTGAGGCAGCTGAGATCTGCTCGAGGGCCTTGCTCAAACAAGGTGATTCAGTCCTGCTGAACCCCAGCAGGCAGGAGCGTGAGGGAGGGGAGCCCAGTGCTTGTCTTTGGGTAAGTATTGAGCACACCATGAATGGTGTTATTAATGTCAGGTAACATCCAGTAACCTGCTTCCTCACTGGCAACACGAGGAGGAAAAGAGATAAAGTACCCAGCTCTCACCTCATTTTTAGGTGAGGTCTGTAAGATAACACACTGTTTATCACTGCAGCTTTCCAGTGGAAATGGTTGGATGTAGTATGGTTATGTCCATTGGGTGTGACCGTGTGTGCTGCAGACACACTCACTAACCCTCCTCCTGCTGCATCCAGGCACTTTGCACACTCGCCCCCCTCCTCTGTGTCAGTGATGGCCTTGTGTTCAGGATTGTTGTGCCTCGGTGTCACACCACTCACCTGTGATTGAAGTGGAGTCACAATCCTCACCCCTAAGCAGGGCTGCCATGTCTGGGTGGGTGACAGCCTCCTGCCCCTGCCTGGCCTCCAGTGTGCCTCTGCACTTGTCTCCACGTTTGCCACTAGTTTAGAATAGACTAATCGCTTTGCCATGCACTCCAGCTGATTTTTATGTGTTGCTGTGTTGGTGATAAGACCTTGCTGGGAACAGCCAGGTTCAGCTCTGACTCTGGTCCCTGCACTGTGGTGGATGAACAATGTCAAGATTATCTCAGCCCAACAGTTTCATCAAAAATATTTTCCACTGATCCTGCCTGGGGAAGCACCATGTTTAGCTTCAGTGATACCGCCCTGACACCAGAAAAAGAGCTTCCAGCAAAGACTTTAAATTCCCTGTCAGAATGAACTTAATTAAATCCTGTCTGACTGGAAGGGGGTTTTCACTGGATGTAGTGAATGCCCATGCTTCCATCTGGAAGCCTCTAACACCCTGGAGTTTATTCCCTGTAACAACAAGGGGTTTGTTTCCACGAAAGATAGATGTATATATGAATTTTTTTATTTTTCAAGCAGAAATATTTGTTATTTACACTTGCATTTTATAAACAAGTGGTTTTCACTCTGTAACTTACCAGCAGGAGGCAGGAATGCTGCCTTGCCCACAGAGACTTTGGGCCTTCCCCAGGGACCTGTGGTGTTTGGGCGCTTTCTGCACCCCGTGTGGCAAAACTTGTAAAGTTAAAGGCAGGCTCATTTATAGCTGTGATCTGCTTCCTCAAGCTGCTGCACAAATCACTTTTAAGCAATTCATTCCAGTGGCTCAGGATGCCACTTAATGAACCCGACACTAAATTGAGAGAAAGAAAGTTTAATTAAAATACTGCAAGGAAAATGTCTTGGGACAAGCTCTTCCAGGAGCAGATTGAAAATGATGGCGCAGACATCCGTATTCCATGGGAAGAAATGTTAAAGTAGGCAGAAAATACAGTTAGTGATGAGTTTTAGAGGGAGCAGATAAAGCATGTGTTGTGGTGTGGCCCTGCAGGGGTTCTGGGTTACCGTGAGCTCTTGTGAAGGGTTTGTGCCCCAGCAGGGGTGGGGGCCATGGCAGGCAGTGCTGTTGGGTCACTCCTGGAGGCAAAACCTGACAGTGGCCGCCTGCCATGGGTGTCACTGTGCCTTTGGCACTCTGGGAACGGGGAGCATCCCAGGGGGAGGACCTGAGTGGCACCAGGAGGGCAGTGGGGTGTGCTAACAGCCATGCCACCCCGCCGAGAGGGGTCCATGGGCAGTGGCACCTCATGGGACAGAGGCAGGGCAAATGCTGCTGGCAGAGCACTGTGGTGGCTGGTGTCAGTTTGAAATATCCTGCCTGCCCAGACATGGGTGCTGAGGTGGGGGTGGCACAGCCCAGTGCCCTGGGTGCCACTGCCTGCCCCGGGCCCATTGTGCTGCCATCTTACTCACTACAGCCCCACGTGTTGGATTAAGCCATCTTTAGCTAATTAAATTCAAATCTGTGCAACAAATGCCAGAACTGTCTGCACAGTTTGGTGTGTTTACTTTCCCACAGAATTGGGATTGGAGCTTTAAGAACATTGTTTCAAACGCCACCACTCTGGTGGGCGCGGCTTCTGTGGGCGCTGGCTGAGGAGAGGCAGATGATGGCAGGGAAGGGTCAGTTTCCCCATGCACAAGGTGTTCATATTCCATCAGCTGCATTCCCATTTGCCTCCCCATTCCCCATCGTGTGCCAGGCTCATCTGTCTCACCCTGAGCCACGACTGTTCCTCACTGCTGACCCTCCTGTGCCTCTGTCTCGCTGCTCCTCCCTGCCCGACCCGCCTGCAGGCAGCTCCTTTAGTCACCTGTGCCCAGGTTTGCCCACGGGCACCCATCCCTTCCGTCCCCAGGTGTGCCGTGTGTTTTGGGATCCTGCGTGGAATCCCTGCGGGCCGTGCCCCTCGTGGGGCACTCAGTGCCAGGTTTCTGAGAGAAGCTCCTGGCACAGGAGGTGCCTGTTGTGCCTCCCGTGCTCAGCCGAGGGGCCTGTTCCAGGGGCACCAAACTGGAATAATGTGACAGAGAATGACATCAGAGCAAGATGGTAACAAAATTGGGTTGTAAGCTGAAAATAGCTGCTCTACATGAGAGCAAAGCTTGCTGCTTCTGAATTTTACTCGCTTAGCTGACATTTGGGTACTTCTAATTAAAATTTTTAAACAGTCAATAGTTTTCGCTGATCAGCTAACAGATGGCTGCAGCAAGATGACCAGAAAGACAGACTGCATGGCACACGAAGTGTGTTGGACAGCATCCATCGCGGTGTCTGCGCACCGACCCTTCGTCTGCAGGAACAGCCTCATGTGGGGGGCGAACCTGAGAGTTTCCTGGGCTTGCAAGGCAACACCCCAGCACACAGGGACGTGCTGAGGGTCAGGGCTGGTGCTGCAGCGTTCACCACAGGGTTACTTTTCTTTCGAGAAAAGCAGCTTTTGTGTTCCTGCTGCAGATAAAGATCTTGTAAATACAGAGGGCTCAGTATTGTTACCATCTGTGAATTCCTGCTTCCTGTGTCAGATGTTCAGGTTTTCAGCAACCAGTGATGTCCCTGGAAATCACAGGTTTTCAGAAGGTATTTTGGAACCAGGCCACTTTTTGGGTTGCTTATGCCTTTATGCCCATCCATGAGAGCTGCCCAGACAGTTCTGTGGCAGAAATCATTGGAGTTTTTAAAGGTTTTAGTGTGGAAAGGGTGGAGGATTTGATCAATGCTCAGCTGCTTTTTACCAAGTCTCATTTTTTTAAGGATCTATTTTGCAGATGGACTTGGATTTTCCATCACTATTCCTAAGCCCAATTCAGCCATTTTGAGGAGGTTGTGTCTGCTGTGCCGCTCAGCCTCTTGGCACAGGGATGGCAGAGTGAATCCTGCAGGGAGCCCAGGGACAGAGCAGTCGGCTGAGTTGCCTGGAATGCTCTGGCGGAGTGAGCCAGCTCCGCAGCACGGCACGGCACGGCACGGCACGGCACGGCACGGCACAGGCAGTGAGAGCAGGGCTGGGGAGGCATGGGCAGGAGGACAGGGGTGCAGGGGATGCAGGAGAGGGCTGGGGTGCAGGAGGGCAGGGCTGCAGGGATGCAGGAGGACAGGGATTCAGGAGGACAGGACTGCAGGAGGACAGGGGTGCAGGAGGGCAGGGATACAGGGGATGCAGGAGGTGCAGGGGGTGCAGGAGGACAGGGATTCAGGAGGGCAGGGATGCAGGGGGGCAGGGATTCAGGAGGACAGAGGTGCAGGAGGACAGAGGTGCAGGAGGACAGGCTCTGCCAGCCTGAGTCACTGCCCCAGCATTGGCCTCTGCCCAGCACTGCGAACACCGGGGAGCCACCGAGGGCTGCCCTGATGTGCAAGTGGGAGCATGCAAGATGAATAATGGAGGAAAGAATAGTAAACAGAGAAAAAAGTAATTCAGGAAACTCTGGATTTTGGTAACTGCCCAGCTCTCCATCAGTTTGCTTTTAAGCCCCTGAGATCAGCTCTGTTGGTTAGAGCATGGTGCAAATAATGCCAAGGTTTTGAGTTCAGTCTCTGTATGGGACAGTCACTCAAGTGGTGGAGTCAATGGTCCTTGCAGATCCCTTCCAACTCAGAATATTCTGTGATTTCTTAAAGGAAGTTGCTGCGCTCTGCAGACCGTGGTTTGTGGCTACCTCAGGTGTGTGGGCAGAGTCTGGACTGTGAACTGAGGTGGCACCTGTGGACCTTTCTCACCCCACCCAGAGCTGGGGCTGTGCTGGGGCTGTGCTGGGGCTGCCCTGGCTCTCCTGGCAGCAGGGTATTTTAGAGCAGCTGTTGGTTTTCCTCACAAAGTGAGGGTTATTTGCACTGGTAGAGAGATCCTTGGGTCCCAGGCTAATTGTCTTGATTTAGGTGCTGTTCTGCCACCCCACGTGTGATATGTAACAGCTTAATAAGGTGTTCATAGCCTGACCAATTAAAAATTGCCATTAATCCAAGAGCTAATGAGTTGTGCATCTTGATGCAGACAGAAGAGTTTTGTGTTGTGTAAAACTGGTGGGCAGGCACAGGTGCTGGGTCAGTCCAGGGGCCAGAGCAGCTGGGCCAAAGGCAGCCCTACTGCTCTGCTTCCCTCTGTTCACCTCCTCAGGTGGGCTAAGTGTGGTTCTGCCTGAGAGCTGCCCTTCACTTTGTTTTCTGTTTGTTTTTCTGCTCCTGGTGACCCAATCCATCACATCCCAGGGCTGCATGGTCTCTGCTGGTGCACTGGGCTCTGGGGCAGGGCTTGCCCCACTCTTCTCATGGCCTTGCCTTGGGCACCTGGGGCTGTGAGAGCCTCTGCTCCCCGTGAGTCTCTGTGCCAAACCCTTCCATGGCATTATTTCCTCCTGAACTCTCCTTTCCAGCAGTTCCAGTGAATTACACCTGGCCAGGATGGTGGAGTGATGTAAATTCACATCCTGGCATGTTGGCAGCCTGAAATGGGTGCCTTGGTGGGGAAAGCTGAGCGACACGGGGGTTGCTGCCAGATGGGAGCTCCTTTCGTCTAGGTTGGGTAGCACGAAATTACTCTTTGCTGTAACAAGGGCAGAGAAATTTGGAATGTGCCAGTATTTTTAGCTCTTCAATCTAGGAGAGTTATTCCATTTTGGGGAAGAGGAGCAGCTGCTGCTAGCTCTGCAGCACCGTGTCGTTGTGCCAGGGAGCTGTGCCCAGACAGCAGAACCCAGCAGAGCCCAGCAGGGTGTCCAGCCCTGCCCGGGAGGCGCCACGGGAGCCGTGACTCCAGCCCGGTCCCTGCAGGAAACAGGACTCACCATGGGCAGAGGGATCCAGGCTGGGACCTGTTCAGGCATGGTGCTTTCCCACTAAGCCCGTCCTGGTTCCTTCACCACAGCCTGGCCTGGCTGGGATGAAGGGGTTGTGCCATGCTGTGCCATGCCGTGCCGTGCCATGCCGTGCCATGCTGTGCCATGCCATGCCATGCCATGCTGTGCCATGCCGTGCCATGCCTTGCCATGCCGTGCCATGCTGTGCCATGCCATGCCATGCTGTGCCATGCCGTGATTTGCTGTGCCTCACCTCGTGGTGTCTGCATGCTTTGGTGTTTCAGGGCATTTTGCTGATGCTCCAGATCCTTACTGGGCTTAATGCACTGGAATTGATTCCTGTTTCCCAGGCTATCATTCACCTCAGCAGGGATAATCAATGCAGATCAATCACATGTGACTCTGCATGCCATTAGATTGCAGTTTAACCTCTGCTGTCCTCTGCCCTCCCACCTGTGCCCCCCTGCCCTGGACCACACAGACTGGGGCAGGATTGATGGCCCAGGCTCCCCACACTTCCCAGCCCTGGTCTGGTGGCCACTTCCTTGTCCCCCTCAGCTCCATGGCCTTGCCCAGCTTTCTTCCCCTTCAGCCTGCTGTTTCTGTGCCTGAGGGGCCCTGATGTGTCCCCCCCGCCCATTTTAGTTCCCCTCTGACACTTTTTCATGGGCAGAGGAGAGAGCTGCATTCCAGCCTTTGAATGAGCCTCTTGCTCTGCCTGTTGGGGTCGGGGCTGGGGGTCCAGCTCTGCTGCAGCTGCCGGCTGTGCTGGGTTAAATCTGACCTGACAGAGGGCACAGAAGGTCCTGGTTCCTTCAGGGTGCCTCCAGTGCCCCGGCCTGAGCATTGGGAGGTCCACAGCTCCCATCAAACTGCATGTAAAGCCATGGACGTGAATTCCTCATCCCTGACAGTGCATGCCTTTCAGAGTAAACAATTTGCTAGCCCTTTTTTTGCTTTTTTAAAGAGAACAGACAGAAAGGGAGACCTTAGAGGTCTCTTTTAAACAGTGAAATGTAGTGTCACCGTTCCTGAGCAAAGCCTGTCACTGAGGGTCAGACCTGGGAGTCCTCCTTGAGAGGCTGAGGATTGTGCTGCATTAGTCAGTTGTAATTCTAAAAACCCTTCTCAAAACCCCTTTCTGAGCCTGGGGTCCCTCTCCTGCCGTGGGGTGGTGGGAGGCAGAGAAGGTGGGGTGCCTTGACACCTCCCCAGGGGATCTGTGGGTGGACCTGTGCTCTGGCTCTCCCATTACCAGACTTTCCCTCCATAAGCCTCTTAATTTTCCATTACCTCTTTGTGCTTTCTTCATCCTCCTGAGCGGTTTCAGGTGTGGGTTTTGTTCTGTTACCAGCACCCATTGGTGTCCCACTGGCTCCTCCCTCGTGGGCAAGCAGCAGCCAGGGGTGGCCATGGTGCCACGGTTGGTTGTGCCCCCAGCTGGGGTCACATCTGTGTCCCCTGGGCAAACCCCTGCAGCCCCCACTCTCCTGAGGCTCTAATGGGGGGATGAGGGCTGTGGCTGTGCTGAGTTATTATCCCACACTTACCAGTATTAAACTCGATTTGGCAACTCACAGCCTGGGATTTGAGTGATCTAAATCCTTCCTTTGGCAGCCTGGTTTGCTGTTATTTATGGCGCTTCCCAATTTATTATCATCTGCAGTTGGAGGCTTTGTGTGTGTTGCTGTGCAGGGAGTGATTTATACACGTCGTGGAGGGAGCAGGGCACCCAGACCTGCTGTCCCCACCCCTCACAGCCCCCTGTCCCCACCCTGGGACAGAGCTGAGCAGGCAGGGGCACAGCCAAGGGCAGGGGCAGGGCAGGGGCTGCAGGAAATGCAGGATTCTCGCTGGGGAGGGAATTGGCTCAGTGGTGTCATCAGGACAGTGCCTGGGCTGGCTGTGGGTGTGGGAGAGCAGCCGAGCAGTGGAAGGGTCTGGAGCACAAGGCTGAGGAGCAGCTGGGAAGGGGCTCAGCCTGGAGAAAAGGGGGATCAGGGGGACCTTGTGGCTCTGCACAACTCTGTGACAGGAGGGGACAGCCGGGGGGTCGGGCTCTGCTCCCAGGGACACGGGGACAGGAGGAGAGGGAACGGCCTCAGGCTGGGCCAGGGGAAGTTTAGGTTCAATATCAGGAAAAATTCCTTCCCTGGAATGCCTGACCAGCTCTGGCACAGGCTGCAGTGAAGGGGCCACCATCCTTGGAGGGATGGAATAGATGTGTAGATGTGGCACTTGGGGACATGGGTTAGTGGTGACTTTGACAGTGCTGGGGGAATGGTTGGATTTGATTTTAGGGTTTTTCCAACCTGAATGATTCCATGACTGTGTGTGGTCACAGACGTGCCTCTCACCTCTTACCCCAAAGGAGGCACGTTCCCCTGGGGAAGCAGGCACTGGGCAGATCCCTGGGAGGGCTGGGGGTTCCCCTGGGGAAGCAGGCACTGGGCAGAGCCCCTGGGAGGGCTGGGGGTTCCCCTGGGGAAGCAGGCACTGGGCAGAGCCCCTGGGAGGGCTGGGGGCACCCTCTGCCTGGTGGCTTTGAGCCCAGGTATGTCCCTGCCACCACAGAGGGGCTGCACTGCCCCTCACGGGCCGGGCCAGGGGTGCCACCCTGTGTACCTGGGGGCCTGGTGCTCCTGGCGTTGGGACACGTGTGGTGTCCTGTGGCCTCCTCACAGGGACAGGCAGCACCAGGGCCCTTTTGCAGGGAGCTGCTGCTGAGGCTGGAGCAGATGGGACGTGCCAGGAGTGGGGGTGATGTGCCTGGAATGCTCTGGGAGCGAGGACAAGATGCTTGGGATGCTCCAGGAGCAGGGATGATGTCCTGGGAGGCTCCAGGAGCAGGGAGGATGTGCTGGGAGGCTCCAGGAGCAGGGACGATGTGCTGGGATGCTCTAGGAGCAGGGATGATGCGCTGGGATGCTCTAGGAGCAGGGAGGATTTGCTGGGATGCTCCAGGAGCAGGGACGATGTCCTGGGATGCTCTAGGAGCAGGGACGATGTTCTGGGAGGCTCCAGGAGCAGGGACGATGTGCTGGGACGCTCCAGGAGCAGGGATGATGTCCTGGGAGGCTCCAGGAGCAGGGATGATGTTCTGGGAGGCTCCAGGAGCAGGGATGATGTTCTGGGAGGCTCCAGGAGCAGGGAGGATGTGCTGGGATGCTCCAGGAGCAGGGATGTGACAGCCAGCCCTGCCCCGGCGGGCAGCAGGACAGGGGTGGCTGTGTGGGCAGCTCCCTGCTGCAGACCCGGCTGCTCCAGGGATCCGGGTCTCAGCGCCGACTGCAGCTTGCCTGGTTTATCTTCTTTCCTTTTAATACCAGATTCATTCCCTGTCCCTGGCAGAGAGCATGCCTTCCTCCACGCTGGGAGAGGGGGAGGGGGGTGTGTTGTAAATTTCCCATTTTTCTGATAAAACTGTATCGCTACGGCGGAAATCAAATCCCATCCTTGGATATTTTTAGCACGAGAGCGTGAAGGCACAGAGATGCCGAGGGAAGGGAGGATGGGAGGGGAGGGAGGACGGCGGGCTGGGTCTCCATGGAAACTGTTTGCTTTAAATTCCCTCATTGGGGCACTGAGTGTGTAGGAGGTGATGAAGGAAATGAAAAAGCAAAAAAGAGGCAAGGTTTTTTTCCTTTCTGTTGTCACCAAACTGCTGAAGGAACCTTCGGAGAAATGGGCATAAATTATTGATCACCTCAACACAAATACATGTGCATTTTCATCAGTACCCAGCCTGTCTCTCGAGGGCAGCAGGTGGGGTGTGCAGCAGCCATGACCGGCCTCTGGTTTGTTCAGAGACACCTTTGGGAAGGAGCTGGTGCCACTCCTGAGCTGTCACCTCCCTGGGACTCCCCCTCTGCATGTTCTGTGCCAGGCTGCTGTTACTGCCCAGACACAGCAGGGAAAAGTGCCCAGCCCAGGGGTGCTGGGGGAATGATGCTGACAGTCAGCTGTGGTGGGTTTGGGCTTGGGTTGGATACCTCTACTCAGAAAAGGTTGTGGGGTTTTTTTTAATATTTAGGGTATTTCTGTAACATATGAAAGGTTTGTTAGCCAGGCCTATTGATATCCTTGTCTGAATCCTGAAGATGAGCATGAGTGAACAGCAGGTCTGGGAGGATCTGTGGACCTGGAGCCCCTTTCTGTGTGGGTGCAGAGTGAATGGGTGCCTGGGCAGGGTGGCACGAGGGTGTCTGTGGTGCCTGGGCCTGGAGTATCAGACCACGGCCCTGCTCACGGGCTGCTGAGTTAGATCATGTCTGAAAAATGCCTCACTGCAGCACACAAAGTTATTTTTAATTCATTGAAAAGGGAATGACCTAAAACTGGCAGCTGGTAATGGAGAGGATTAAATAGAGCAAAACAGGTACATTTTCAAGTGAGTAATTTTAGACAGAAGCAGCATGTCTCATTATGAGGTGCACGTTAGCACTGCCCAGCCACAGCCACTGAGTCCCTGGCTGCTGCTGGAGCAGTTCCCAGCCTGTTCCCATCCCTGTGACACCTCGGTGACACCAGGCTCAGCCCGTGGCAGGGCAGCCATGCTCTCCAGGGTGGGGTCACCTCCTGCAGGGATGGAAACCTCTGTGTGAGCCAGGGTTGGGCTGCAGCTGCTGAGCCAGGCTTGGTGCCAAACACAGAATTCCAGTGCTTGGAGGTGTCTGACTTTGCTCTGGCTCCTGTGGGCAGCTGTGGCTGCAGTTACCTGTGGGAATGTGTGGGATGCTGTGCAGGGCTCAGAGCTGTTGTTTTGGGGGAGCCCGTGGCTGTGTGAAGGGGCTCTGGGGTGCCTTGTCTGGGTGGTGCTGCACATGGGGTGTATGTTTGGGCTGGAGTCCTGAAGACAGACCCTCAGTGGTGCTCCAAGCTGCACCAGGAGCTTGGGCCAGTTGCTGCATTTTGTCTTTTCTCCTTTGCTGAGGTGGCTTTCTGGTCTGTACCTGGGATAGAGCTCATGGGGAGGGGACAGCTCAGGTTATGTTCCTGAGGCTTGCTCTGCTGGCACAGCCCAGAGTTACACAGGAGGAGCCACAGCAGTGCCTGGAGGGCTCTGAGTGCCGGGGCCCCAGCCCAGGCAGTGCCATGGCCTGTGGGCACAGCCAGGGTTTGCAGCTGTGGCCAGCCCTGGGACCTGCCCTGGGCTGCAACCCTGCCAGCCCTGGTGCTGCAGAAGTGAGAGGGGCAGGGATGCAAACGGCAGGAGTGAGCTGGCAGCTGTGCTGGGCAGGTGCTGTTCATTGCAGATTCCATCCTGCACCCGGTGCTGGGGCCCAAGGCTGCAGTCATTCCTCAGTTCCCCAGCTCCTGCTGGTGGAGCGTGGCTCCCCAGGCAGTGGATGAGCAGCAGTTGGGCATTAATTGCCGTGGAATTAACCTCTGACATTCTTCTAAAAATAGGCCAAATAAATCCAATCATTAGCAGCTCCCGCCTGCGTCGCCTCAAGGGTAAACACTGCAGATTAAAGCGTTTGCAGTTACAGGTCTCTGTCCCCTGGCTTCTCCTGCCACTGAGCCCAGAGCCCTGGAGATGGTCCCCTGCTTTGTGGGGAAGGGGAGTGGGGAGAGTGCAGGGGCTTTTCGGCTGATGCAGGGCTGAAAGGCCTCGCTTTAATTTACCTTGGTAGGCAAGGGTAGATTCAGCAATGGGCAGAGGAAAGCAGCAGTGTAGACGTGGTCACCTGAGCTGTTCTACCTGGGGAGCTCAGGGACAGAGGACAAAGGTGTGTAAATTTGTCTGTGCCCTCTCCTCTGAGGGTGAAGGCAAACCACCACCCCGGGCAGAGGGTGGCACCAGGGCCAGCTGGGAGCAAGATCTGCCCGTCAGCCAGGTGCTGAGATGGGATGCTGGGGACAGCATTGACACCAAGCCCTCCTCAGGTCCCAGGAATTGATTGTGTCACCCCAAGTCCTGCAGGCAACTCCCCAAGGCATGAGGGTAGCGTGCTGTGCCATGCTGTGCCATGCTGTGCCAGGCTGTGCCAGGCTGTGCCACACTGTACTGCCCACCCTGTGCCCCTGCTGCTGACAGTGTCCTCAGGCTGCCTTTAGCACAGGCACAGTCACTGGAAATCCCACTGGAACCGGTGCTGGGGCACAGGGCAGGGCAGGGGGCAGGAGCACCAGGCAGCACTGGGCTCATAGCTCTGAAATGCTGAGCCCATTTGGTGTTAGAGATGATGGGAAAACAGGGATTTCTGGAGATGCCACAGGGCACGGAGCACTGACGAGGCTTGTAGCTGTACATGGTGCTTTCTGCATGCCTGTGGAAGTCAGGCTGCAATTACTTAAATTGTCTTTGTCTTCTCTTTACCAGCTGACATCATCTCCACAGTTGAGTTCAACCACACTGGGGAGTTGCTGGCAACAGGGGACAAGGGGGGCCGGGTTGTAATATTTCAGCGTGAGCAGGAGGTAAGTGCCAGTGAATGCAAAATGCCCATTTTATCCTTTTAAGTGAAGCGTCCTGCTGTTCCCTAATCTGCCTGTGTCACTCCTAAGCTCAGGGCTCCTCTGGCATACTATGAGCTGGAAAGCAGCTATTAACATCAGCAGGGCCAGATTTCCTCCTGCTGAACACCTTCCAAACAGTGCATTGCCTGCATTCTTCTGCTCCTGGTGTGACAGGGATCAGGCAGCACATCTGAGTGTGTGACGAGTGCCCATCTTGGAGGTGACACCATCTCAAGAACCCCTCACGCCACAAAAATTCTGGAAAGTGTAGCTGGATGCAACAATTGCATTTCCCTTCCAAAACTTTGCCCAGGAAGTGTTAGCAAATGCTTTGTTGGGAGCTGGAGGTGGTGCCTGCCAGGGAATTGTGTTCAGCCCTCAGCACAGCCCTGCACTGGTGGGCACCCGGCCAGCCTGGCTGGGGGAGCTGTGCCAGCTCCTCTGCCTGGGACAGCCCCACCATTCCAGAGCTGTCCCAGTTAGCTGCTCTGTCCTCAGCTGTGCTGGAAGGAATGCATCAGACCTGGCCATGAGACATGTCATGGTCCAGTGATGGTTTTAAATTTTTCTCAAAGTAAAAGCTTTAAAATTATTTCTACATATGCTGAAGAGAACTGATTGGTTAACCATCACACGTATAGACACTTCATCAGCCTTTTTGGCACTATTTCATTTCTCCTTTCCTCCCCATTTCATTATTCTACTGTTTTTCCTGAACTTTCCTGGCACTCGGTCCCAGCCATCCACCAGGGACAGGTGGTGGGGTGAGATCTGTTCCTGCTACATTCCCCCTGCATTCCCTCTCTGTTTCCTGTCCATTCCCACCGAGCACCCCAGGAGCTGTGGTGCCAGCAGAGGCCGTGGCAGGCACCCAGCCCTGCGCTCGCTGCCACCAGCCCCAGAGCGCCCCGAGCCGCTGCCAGCACCTTCAGCTCCTCCCTGTCCCTGTGCAGAGCAAGAACCAGCCCCACCGCAGGGGAGAGTACAATGTCTACAGCACCTTCCAGAGCCACGAGCCGGAGTTCGATTACCTGAAGAGCCTGGAGATTGAGGAGAAGATCAACAAGATTCGATGGCTGCCCCAGCAGAACGCGGCGTATTTCCTGCTCTCCACCAACGGTATGTGGCCGTGCTGCCCCAGGCCCTGCCTCCACCACCACCATGCTCTTCCCTTTGGGGAAAGGTTTGTTTAAAGCCCTCCCTGCAGGGCAGCACAGGTGTCTGGGGGGAATGGGTCTGGCAGAGCCCAATCCCTGTGCCGGGTGTGTTTCATGGCTGCTCCTCCCTTGGAGGGAGAGAGGGAGGCTTCTGACCTGCCAACAACTTGAGTTCTTTATTCTCTGGATCCTGGGAATTTAATTTTTTTTTAAAATACAAACTGCAGGTGTTTTATTTCAATTTGCAGTTGTGTTCAGCTCAGCAGTTCTATGTTGTGTTCTGATAAATATCATGAGGATCTAGGAATATTACTTGGGATGAATGGGACCTTAAGATGGATGTGACTTAATTACTTCAGGGAAAAAGGAGGGGTCTAATTATCTTCCTTAACCAACTTACTTTGTGTTATAGAATTGACTCTATTGATCATTGTAATAAAATTCAAAGACTTATTAAACTCATTTTGGGGAGAATCATTGAAATGCAATGAAGATTAATTATACAGCATAATGTTCTGTTAATTGAGTTTTTAAATAGTTTTTTGATTAACAGGGATATTACCCTTCCATTAAGGTGGTGTTCCATATGCAGGCAGGTTATCAAAACAATTAGTTTGGAAATACTCCTGTGTTATGCTGGTTTATTTTGTTCTTACTGTTACACTAACATTTTATAGTGAACCCCCCAAAACAGAGCGTGTTAATAAAACCAAAATTAATTGGCACTGCTTTGGAGTTGCTGTGTAAGAGAGAAAATGAAGATGGATTATGAGGTTTTGTATGAAACCTGGTGGAAGTGATGATAAACTATGGATGGAGTCCCTGCCAGCAGGGAGTGAAAACCCCACCATTATTCACAGTAACCCCACGTGTTCCTGGTGCTCTTTCTGCGGGGGCTCTGTGGCACAGGGGGTGGGAGGAGACACGGAGCTGCCTTCGGTCCTGGTGTGTGCTGGGCTCTCACAGCTCTGGGTGAGGAATGTCAGCACGACTCTGGGTGAGCTGCAGACACCCTGTCGTGTCTCAGGGCCGTGTCCAGGGCCAGTGTGCCCTGAACTCTGCTGCTCTGCAGGGCTGTGGGCACAGGAACATCCAGCACCACTCCCAGCACCTGGCACTGGGGACACAGGAGGATTTTCCAGCCGGTGTGGCCGTGGTGTGTCAGTGGGGCTCAGGGAGCAGCCACCACCATGCTCTCCTCTCTCCTCTCAGATAAGACTGTGAAGCTATGGAAGGTCAGCGAGCGGGACAAGAGGCCGGAGGGATACAACCTCAAGGATGAGGATGGCCGTCTGCGAGACCCCTCCATGATCACCGTGCTAAGGGTGAGTGTGGGGCATTCCCTGCAGGCTCTGGGGTGGAAATTGCTGCTGGTGTCACCTGCGTGCCATGGGACCTGCGCTGCCAGGGGTCATTTGGTGCTGAACGGATCCTTGTGCTGGGGGCAGTTGGTGCTGAAGGAATCCTTGTGCTGGGGGCAGTTGGTGCTGAAGGGATCCTTGTGCTGGGGCAGGTGCTGTGACTGCTGCATGGCTGTGGGGTGGTGAGGGAGCTGCCCTGGGTGCCCGGGCTGTGCTGCCAGCACCGTGTGGTGTCCCCTGTCCCCAGTGCCACACACTGCTGTGCTGCCCCACGGGCTGGGCCATGCCAGTGAGGAGGCAGGGCAGCAGCTCTCCCACCTTGGAGCATTCCCAAATGTAGCTGCTGCTGCTGTGAGAGCAGAAGTGCTTCCTCCAAATGAGTTTTCCTGCTGGTCATGACATTAATCATACCGGACTAGCTCGTAATTTATTAACACCCTGTCAGAATTTGCATTTTGAGTGCTTGTGGGTTTTATATTTATACATATAAAATTTTTACTGTGTTTGTGGTTGCCTCACTTTGTGGGTCCCAGTTCCATTGTGCATGAAGGCACTGAAACCCCTGGGCAGGCAGTTAGTTCTTGTCTGTGTACAGGGTTGCTCCCGGTGACTGGCAGCATTTCTCTTTACAGAGCAGAAGAGCGTATATTTCGTGTCGATGTGTATCTGCTGTTGTGTTTCAGGCAGCATTTCCAGCCTGCCAGGCTGATACCTGACAGCCTGTTGGAGAGGTTTGCTCGCTGTCTGGCTGTCGGAGCTGGGGCTGTCAGCCCTGGGCAGGTTGGGAGGCAGGATTTGCAAAGGCAGCAGTGTCAGGGGTGTTACCCCAGGCTGTGCTTTCTTCTCTGGTCAAACACAGTGGGAAGGCCCTGGGATTTCTTTCTCCCCTGTAAAAAGTCATACTGAAATATCAGAGAACCAAACCAGGTTGGAGTCTGCTCAGTGGCTTGAAAGTTTCAGCCTTTGTTTCACTCCCAGCCCGTGCACCCCTGGCAGCAGCTCAGGGCTGTGAGAGGTGCCTGGGGGAGCTGCTCTTTGTGTCTGCCCTGCACGGGGCTCAGGCGCTGCCGTTCCTGCTCCTGGCCAGCAGCCAGGCAGAGCCCAGGGCACTGCGAGGTCAAACACGTTTTAGGAGCTCGGTGTGAGCTCATTGCTGTCTGCTGTGCAGTGCCTGTGGTCCCCGAGGACCGAAGATTGAGGAGTATTCCGCCAGCCCCGTTTGATCTAATGTTTTGGTGATTTTGCTTAGACAGATATTTACATAGCTGTAACCGTTTTGCTGCAGCTTTGTGTAAATCTGACGTGTAATTGTCCTGTGATGGGTGTGCTTTAAATTAAAACCACATCCATCCATGGTTTAATTTTCAACCACAGACAAGTGAAAAATGGTTTTAAATGCACCTTGCTGCCATAATTTCTCACCCATTTGGCTTAATGGTTTAAATGCACTTGATGAGCATCATCCTCTGAGGAATTTCTAACCCACATAGTGCAAAAGGAATATTTAACTCTGCTCAGGCTGTGTAGTGAGGTGTTTACTGTCACTAGAAGAGCTCTGCTGATTTGAATCTCCCCCAGTCTAATGGCTGCAAGCTCTCTGACCTTATGTAACTGCCTCGGTGCTCTGAGTCCCGCTCACTCTACCTGTGCCTGGGAGATAATTAACACAAGTTAATTAAACAAGGGCTTAAACCTTTCCAGAGAGAGGCTGTGCTGGCTTTGGTCCCTCCCAGCAGGGCAGTCTGGGGTGACAGCCCCGGTGCAGGGCTGTGGGCGCTTGCTGCAGGCTGTGCTGGGAGGGTGCAGGGCCATGGTGTGCCTGTGTCCTCGTGTTTGTAGCTGTCACAGAGCCCTCTCTTGAGAGCTGCCACTTCACTCCCTCAGTTCCAGCAAATTCCATCATAAATCCTGGTTTGTGTCTCCCGTTTTGCCAGTGCACTCAGATTTCTTGGACCCTGTGCACAGTTTCCCAGGGAGGCTGTGCTGTGCCCCGCTGGATCTGATTCCTGTGACAGCAGTCCCAGGGTGATGGGAGATGCCTGGGAGGAGATCTGCAGTGCTGCTGCTGCCTTTCTGCCTCAGCAAAGAGATTTGCCTCTTTTCCCTGTGCACCTTTTGCAGAGCATTTCAGCCACAAGGCAGGGACAAGAGGTTGGAGCAGCAGGGACAAGAGGTGGAAGCAGCAGCTCCATCAGCTGCATGGACAGTGAGGCAGCAGCTTTGTGCTCCTGCAGGAAGGTCCCTTCTGCATGTCACGAGACAGGTCAAATGTGACAAAATTCTGAGCAGTGTGAGGTTGTCAGTTTGCCATGAAAGTAGTGTTTGATGCTCATTTCATTCGTAAAATGCTAAGCTTGAGGTGGCATTGGGCAGTCACAAAATGTGACTTATGTAGGTAGGAAATGGGTGCTGGGAGTGTGCCTGGAGGAGCTCAGCTGCTGGAGGAGCTCAGCTGCTGGGCAGGTGGAAAACTCCCTGGATTTATGCCTGAGCACTTGCTCTGCTCCCTGATTTGCCAGGGACTGGATTACAGTTTCCTTCTCGGAGACTCAAGGCTGGGGTCAATCCGAGCTTCAGCTTGACTAATCCCACTGGAGCAAATCCCGTGGAGCACGCTGAGCTCTGCCCTGCTGTGTGGAGCAGGGGTGGGCTGGGGGAGCAGGGCTGTGCTGGCCTGGCACTGCTGCTGTGCTGGCCTGGCACTGGCACTGTGCTGGCCTGGCACTGCCGTGCTGGCCTGGCACTGCCACTGTGCTGGCCTGGCACTGCCACTGTGCTGGCCTGGCACTGCTGCTGCTGTGCTGGCCTGGCACTGCTGCCGTGCTGGCCTGGCACGGCTGCTGTGCTGGCCTGGCACTGCCACTGTGCTGGCCTGGCACTGCCACTGTGCTGGCCTGGCACTGCTGCCGTGCTGGCCTGGCACTGCTGCTGTGCTGGCCTGGCACTGCTGCTGTGCTGGCCTGGCACTGCCACTGTGCTGGCCTGGCACTGCTGCTGTGCTGGCCTGGCACTGCCACTGTGCTGGCCTGGCACTGCCACTGTGCTGGCCTGGCACTGCTGCTGTGCTGGCCTGGCACTGCCACTGTGCTGGCCTGGCACTGCCACTGTGCTGGCCTGGCACTGCTGCTGTGCTGGCCTGGCACTGCCACTGTGCTGGCCTGGCACTGCTGCTGTGCTGGCCTGGCATTGCTGCTGTGCTGGCCTGGCATTGCCACTGTGCTGGCCTGGCACTGCTGCTGCCGTGCTGGCCTGGCACTGCTGCTGTGCTGGCCTGGCACTGCCACTGCTCAGCTGTCACCAGAGGGGGACGTGTGTCCTGCTGTAGATGGAGGAGCAGGAAAAGCTCTCCCCATCTCCAGTTCAGAGCCTGGCTGGTCAAGGTGAGTGTGGTGGTGCCCATCAACAGGTTGCAGGGTCAGCTGCCTGTGGCCAGTTCCACCACACCTGTCAGGTAACCCCAGAGCTGTGGCTGCAGCTGGTCAGCCTGGCAAGCTGGGGATTGGTTAGACCCCAATGGATTATTTATTTATTGGGATTTTTTATGGCCGCTGCTCTGGCTCAGGTTGGGACTTCATTGTAAGTCCAGTGCAGTCCAGTGTGCCCAGAGGGTTTCTGTGGAGGTAACTGGCAGCAAAGCTTCCTCTCCACTGCAAAGGAACGTGTGAGTGGTCCCAGTGCAGTCAGCCCTGTCATATTCACACCCTTTGGGAATTTCTGGCCTCTGGTGTGTCCTGTGAGGATTCCCAGCATTGCTTCCACCCTGGGTGAGGTGGCTGTGTCCCATCCTGCTGCAGGGCTGTATGGAAGCTCCATGTCCCCACCTGACCCCAGGGAGGGGCAGCTCAAACCTGGGCCGTGGGCTTTGGGAGGTTTGTGACTGTGCCATCCCAGAGCTGAGTCCTTGATCCTTTCCCAGTGTGCTGAGCTGTGTTTTGTGGCACTTCTGGGCCGAGGATGAGGCATTCCTGAGAAATTCCTGAATCTCTGTGATTCACAGGCCACGTCCATCGTGGCACTGTGCATGGCATGGGGAGCTCAGCCATGTGGAGCTTTTCTGCAGGGAGCATTTGGTGACAGTCAGCAGGACAGACAGGGAAAGGGGGAGCCTGATGGGGACGGGGACAGTCACTGACACCACGTCCCCTGTGCTGTGCCCTTCTCTCAGCACTGCAGGTGGCAGGAGGTGAGCAGCAGCAGGGGTAGGGAGGGGCCAGCACATGCCAGCTCTCTCCACTCCAACCATCAAGAAAATGAGCTCAAGAAAGGGTTATTGTCTCATTAACCTAGGACAGCAGAAACCTTCAGGGAGAGGAATCAAGTGTCATGTGTGCTCAGAGTGAGTGGGATGTCTTCTGCAGGGGGCACCTGCTAAAAGCAGGAATCAAAATTAAGACTTACTTTGTTTTAAATGGAAAGTGACTGGCATTACCTCCCTTCCTGAAAACAGAAGGTAATTGAATTTATTAGTGTTTTATTTTCTTTGACACAGTCTTTCTGTGCACTTGATGCGCTTTGTTACACTGAATTACCATTTAATAATGGGTGTGTGTGACACCAGGGCCTGCCCTGAGGTGGGCTCTGGAGCAGGGATGCACAAGGAGGTCTCTGCTGTTCAGGATTGTTGTGGCACTGCTGATTGATCTGGGTGGGTTGGGCAGAAGCTGACTTGGCCTGTGCCTGCTTCAAAAAACCACAAGAACCTGAAATTCCTGACTGCTCCTGCATTCAGGGTTAAATCCTCATTGCTGACACCCTTAAGCAGGACCTTGCAGCATGTGGGCACGCTGGTTTCCATAGTTCAGGGCAGATTCTTGCCACTGTAACAGATAAAAATCCCTGCTTCAGCAAGCCTCATGGACAACCAGGTTTGTCCCTCCTGGGGGGTTTTACCTGGCGATGGGCTGAGTCCCAGACATAAAAACGGCCTCCCCTGGGCTTGGCTCTGAAGTAATGAGTGGAGAATGTTCTTGGCTGAAGAGTTTGTCGTTGCTTTGTGGTTGTGAGTGCCTGCCGTGTAGGAACGAGCAGGGAATTGTGCTGGGGGACCCGGGGCCGTGGTGCTGCTGTCAGCCCCGGATTGCCCGGCCTGGGGCCGGGAACCAGCCCAGGGACTGCCCGTGGGCTGTGCTGGGTCACAGAGGTTTCCCGCTGAGCAGGATGCGCTGCCCAGCCCTTGCTGTGCTTGTTTTCGTGCCCAGCCAGCCCAGCGCGGTCCCTTTCCCTCGGCACAGCCCGCGCTCCGCCGGCAGCGCTCCCGCGCTCCCCGCGCTCCCCGCGGTCCCGGCGGGGCGGGAGCCGCAGTCCCCGGCCCCAGCTGGCGGAGCGGGATCCGGCGGTGCAAACGATGCATCATTGCCGTGTCAGCCGCAATTAGCGCGCAGGCCCGTCACGTTAGGCTCAGGCTCTGAGCTGGCAGCACCAGCGCTCCCGTGTCGCTCGAGCTGGCCGTCACTCCCATCCCCACCTCAGCAGCCAGGGAAATCTCTCCAGGCAGCGCACAGATCATACGAGTAATGAAGTAACTGGAGGAAACAGCTCGCTGGTGAGCAGGAGCGTGGGCTGACACATTCCTGGTGGATTGAGTTGTCTTCAGAGCGCTGTGTCCAAAGTTATTACTGACCTCACACACATCCTCTCTGCATCTCCCCACTCCCCAGTGGGTTGTGCTGATTTATCCAAGGGCAAACACCCACAGCTCTGTTCCTGGTCCTTCCCCCTGTCCCTGCCTGTGTGTCCCTCCCTCTGCCCCTTCTCATCTCTTACCTCCATCCCTTCACTGTGAGACAAATGCAAAACAGTTTAAGGAAAAAACGTGCCCACCTGGCTCTCTCAAGAAATGTAGTTCTGTCAGAAATGCTCCAGGAATCTCAGATCCCAGCTAACAGTGACAAAATGAGGCAGAAGAGGTTCTTTGGTGTTTGTTGGTTTGTTTGTTTGTTTGTTTTTGTTTCAAAGCTGGAACAGTTGCCGCAGCAAGATCAGAGCCTGGTTTACGGGGCTCTCACTGCTTCCCTGTGCTCTAACCATCCTGGAGCCTCTCTCAAAATTGGATGGCTTTGGGTGTGCTTGTCCTTCTGTCACACTTGGGAAGCATCAGCTTTCCCTGGGCAGAGCCTGTTGGGACGGGGTGGGTACAGCACTGGCAGCCACAGCTCTGTGGGACCCTGTGAGGGGTTCCCCCGTGCCAGGCGCTGGCTGGACCCTGTCCCTGGGTGCTGAGACTCTGTTCCTCACCCTGCAGGTCCCCGTGCTCCGGCCCATGGACCTGATGGTGGAGGCCACTCCCCGGAGGGTGTTTGCCAACGCCCACACCTACCACATCAACTCCATCTCCGTCAACAGCGACTACGAGACGTACATGTCAGCGGATGACCTGCGGATAAACCTGTGGAACTTTGAAATCACAAACCAGAGTTTCAGTATCCTTTGCTGTGTGTGTGGCTCTGGGGACGGCCCTGGGTGCCAGGAAGGTGCAGCCCCGAGGGAAGCAGGTGGGCTGTGCCCACACCTTTGGGGATGGGGACAGGGCAGGCAGTGCTTACCCCACACCCAGCTGTGGTGCCTCACTGCAGGAGCTTCACCCTCTGGCCAGGCTGGCAGGAGTTCAGGAGTACAAAATGGTGCTGCCTGCCGTGCACCTGACTGCAGAGCACGGAATCTCCCCAGGCCAATGTGTCATTCTCTCCGTCAGGCATCCAGCACTCAGTGGAGCCGCCCCCTCCACAGCACAGGGCTCAGCTGCCATTGCCACCACTGCTGCTGTCACTCCGAGTGCGGGTGACACATTTCTGTATTTGCCTGCAGGGTCTGGTTGGGCAGGCGGGGGCGTCTGCAGGTGATGGGGGAGACAGATGCCTTGGGGAAGATGGAGGCACTAATGGTGCTGTCCCCGGTGCTGTCCCCGTCACTCCTGGCAGCGGGTGACAGGCTGCCAGTCATGGCTCTACAAATGAGGTTGTAACAGCCACGTTGGAAATAATAAACAGGGCACGAATCATTGGTGGTGTTTATGTGGTGTTTCCTGCTGAGAAATCCCTGGGGCATGATTTAGGCAGATGGAGAGGATTTCAGCAGTCACAGGCGTGTGGCTGTGGGAGCTCTGAGTGGCTGCAGGAGAGCAGGGCTGTGGTGCCTGCTTATTTGCATGGATGAGGGTGAGGAGTACTGAATGTGTGTCAAACCTCAGGGAGTTCACATGGCCTGAGGGACTTAGGGGATTTCTGTTGGTTGTTGTGCCCTGGGCTTTGCTGCCATTGCTGTTTTCGGTATTGTTACTCACCATTCAAGGTTGCACTAAAAGACAATTACTGAGGCCTGGGCTGGGTGGGCAGATCAGGTCTCATGCCCCACAGAGTCTTCCAGCCGTGGTATCAGCACTGGGGTTCCCAGACTAGCAGAAGACACGCTGGGTCTTGGCCTTCCCGTGCTGGTGTGGGCTGGTCCCACCCCACGCTGCGGTGTTGCTGCGGTGTTGCTGCAGTGGTGCCTGCCCAGAACTCACAGTTTGCATGGCTGAGGGGCAGCCCCGGTGACACCAGCAGGAGTCTGGGCTGGCTGCGTGGGCTCCTTGACTGGCCCTGCCAGACATCGTGGACATCAAACCAGCCAACATGGAGGAGCTGACGGAGGTGATCACGGCAGCCGAGTTCCACCCGCACCACTGCAACACCTTCGTGTACAGCAGCAGCAAGGGCACCATCCGCCTGTGCGACATGCGCACCGCCGCGCTCTGCGACCGCCACGCCAAGTGTGAGTGAGCCCCGCTGGGGCTGGGGAGAGCAAAATCGGGGTACAGACACCCATCGGGCTTGGGGCTGCCCTAGTGCCTCGTTCCCTTCCCCCTGGGCTGCCAGGCTGCCATCCCCATGGCCTCACCCTCGCCGTCAGGGCCAGCTCAGGGTTCAGTGGTCCCCGTGCAGAGGGAGCAGGGGAGGCTGCTGGGGAAGGAGGGAACTGCTGGGGAAGGAGGGAGCTGCTGGGGAAGGAGGGAGCTGCTGGGGAAGGAGGGAGCTGCTGGGGAAGGAGGGAACTGCTGCGGGCAGGGCAGCACCCGCTCAGTGCCAGAGAAAGTAGGTTCGTTGTGTAAGAGAGAATTAGTGCTCAGAAATCCTTTCCATGAGCTCAGCAGCCCAGATCTGCTTCTGCAGCAGGGGCAAAGCCACACAAAAGCCTTCAGCCCAAAGCAAAAATAGCTGCCCCGAGCCCCTGCCCGGCCACTGGCTGTGGTTCACAGCCCCACTCAGGGACTGGGCAGCACCAGCTGCGTGCTGGGACCCCCATGCTGGCATCTCCCCTGTGTGTGTGTGTGTGCTGGGAGCCTGCTCATGGCACTGCCGCCGTGCTGGGACCCCCGGCCAGCTGAGCCCCTGCTGCTGCCAGTGCAGGGACCGAGGAGGGCCCACAGGTCCCACAGCAGAGCAGGGGGCCATGGCCCTTGTGCCCTTTCCCAGAGGCACCCAGTGGCAGAGCCCTCACAGGGGGACCAGTGCCTCGTGACTGACCTGCTGTGAGCAGCAGGGACACATCCCAGGTTCAGCTGCTTCCTGGCTACCTGAGATCTTTATTTTTTCTTGTTGCTATCACTTTCTATATGGAAAAAGCCTCCAGGTTTCTGCTGGTGGTGAAAGGCCACAGCTCTGGGTCCTGCTGTGGGCAGTGCCTTTTCTGCATTTTAGAGATCATTTATATGGGCACTTCAGACACTTTTCCCACAATACTGGAGCTCCACGACTTGGTGAGGGGGTGATAAACCTCCACCTGTGGTGCTGGGTACAGCATCATGCAAGTGCTCCCTCCCAGAAGCTTCCTGTGGTGCCAGGACAGGGTGGCAGGTCTGAGATCAGGGAGCACCCACCTCAGCTAATGCTGGGGCTTGTTCTTTCCTCTTGCAGTTTTTGAAGAGCCCGAAGACCCGAGTAACCGATCATTTTTTTCTGAGATCATCTCCTCCATCTCTGATGTCAAATTCAGCCACAGTGGAAGGTACATCATGACCCGGGACTACCTCACTGTCAAGGTGTGGGACTTGAACATGGAGAACCGGCCCATTGAGACCTACCAGGTGAGTGTGGCACAGCCAGGTGCGTGCAGCAGTGGGGCACCCACCGAGTTCCCTCCTGAGCCACAATCTGGGCCAGTGGCAGGAGCAGCGGGTATACACGTGTTGTGTGGGAGCTTTATGCTTTATGTAGATGATGGAAAGCAGAGTTGTTAAATGGGGGCTCAAGTGGCCTGAGCTGTCACCATGTCCCCAGGCTGGGGGTGGGTGAGGAGAGAAAGCTGAGGTGCTGGCAGCTGGGAGAGCCGGGTGGGAGGCCTTGTGAGGAGCAGTAGCCCTGTCACTGTCACCCTTTGCCCGGGGATGTCCCCTGGCACTGCCTGGTGGTGCCCACACCGTGTGCAGGGTGTGGCTGGAGGTGCTTAGAGAGGAATGGCAGCTGAGGGAGGGCACAGGATGCCAGGCAGTGCCCAGCTCTGCCAGCCCAGCTGTGGCAGGCATGAAGCTGGGCTGGGTGCACCAGCCCCCTGTGAGCCAGGCTGAGCCTGCCAGTCCCTGGGCTGTGCTGGCCACTGTGGGGGCCTCATCCTGTCCCTCCCACTGGCAGGTCCACGACTACCTGCGGAGCAAGCTCTGCTCTCTCTACGAGAACGACTGCATCTTTGACAAGTTTGAGTGCGTCTGGAACGGGTCTGACAGGTGAGCGTGTGCTGGCTGTGGTTCTCACTTTGGTTTGGCCCAGGGGGTTCTGTGGGCAGCCCCTTCCCTGGCCTTTGGCTGGCTGTGGGGTCTGGAGAGGGGCAGCAGGGACTGCCTACACCTGCAGCCTGTGCACAAGTGGGGATGTCTGAGGGTCCTGCTCTGTCCTGGACAGAATCAGTTCTGCCTCTCTGTCACCCACAGCTGGAGGAAGGCGGTGATGGGTTTAACTCCAGACTGCCAGAATCTGGGAATAATGAGTGTCCAGGTGTGACTTACCCCGAGCTGGGTGGCAGGAAGTGTGTGAGCCCCTGGCAGGGCTGTCACAGCTTTAGTCTGAGCCATCAGAGTGATCTGCAAGGCACAACTGGGCCTGAGACAAATTCCAGCGCTTACCCAAATCTCGTTATGCCCCTGAATGTTCAGCCTGCCTCTGCTCACCAGCAGTTTGCCTCTGAAAAGCTGTGAAATTCACCTGTCCTTCCCTGTTGCAGTGTCATCATGACCGGCTCCTACAACAACTTCTTCCGCATGTTCGACCGCAACACCAAGCGCGACGTGACGCTGGAGGCGTCGCGGGAGAACAGCAAACCCCGTGCCATCCTCAAACCCCGCAAGGTCTGCGTGGGGGGAAAGCGCAGGAAAGACGAGATCAGCGTGGACAGTCTGGACTTTAGCAAAAAGATCCTGCACACAGCTTGGCACCCCTCCGAGAACATCATCGCTGTGGCAGCCACGAACAACCTGTACATATTCCAGGACAAGGTTAACTAGGAGGACCAGGTGTTCTTTAGGAGTCTCATGTACTGATACCAGTAAACACAAGGTTTCAACTGTTCCTTTTCTTTCTTTCTTTCTTTGTGTTCTTTCCTTCCTGTTCTTTGTTCAGTTCCTGCTCTGCAGATGGCGGTTGTGCAGAGGAGCACTGGGGCACCCCGGCCCGGGGGCCACTGGGGGCTCTCCCCAGACACCAGATTGAAACAGGGAGAGCTGAGACTTCTTACAGGGCAGTGTGAGGGTGTCAGGCCTGGCTGTCCCGTGTCCCCAAGCATGTCCCCAGGCAGTGCTGGGGTGGCAGTGGCCCTCTGCTGGTGACTGAGGAGGTGATGTGGAGGGGCTGTCAGCTGGGGAAGGGATTGATGGGGTAACACTCCATGGGCTCTGGCCAGCTCTGGTGGCAGTGGTCCCACTCCAATTCCTTTAAACCTGATCCCAGAAATATTCCACCTGTTGTGTTGAAGATTGGAATGTTGCCTCCCTTTGCCATTTTCCACATTTGTCTTTTTATTACAATTATTTTGTGTTTTACCAACAGAGACAGCAAAACCAAACATAAAATGGAAAAGTTCAATTTTGCAATGGACAAGCTTAAGGGGAGGGGGGTATGTGCTGCACCTCCAGATGTGTCTGCTCCAGCCAGGTTGCCCCCCCGGCCCCCAGAACCCTCCTGAGGATTTGGCTTTGTAGATACTGTGGTGCCTTCTTTGGTATATGAAATACCTTTATAAACGATGCTTCCGACCTGCATTGATCGCAAACCAAACCAACCCTGGGCTCTGCTGCAGTTCTGGGCTTTGCTTTGGTCACTTTTCTTGTTCTGTTGTGAGCTCTTGCATGTCGTGACTGACTGTCTCTCTCTCTCTCTCTTTCTTTCTCTCTTTCTCTCTTTTTTAATTAATTTATTTATTTATTCAATTTTTTAAAAGATAATGTATAAGTTGCTAATTTATGACCTAAAAAAGAATCCAACTGTATATTGCTGTTAGCCCCTGACTGTGTCAGAGACAGGCTGTCTGCAGTCCTACATTATAATAACAATGATAATAATAATAAAACCAGTAACTCTTTCTCTTTGCATGGCGAGGCTGCCTCTTTCTACTCCACAGACTGGTCAGGTCCCTCTTTACTTGAGCAACTGTTCAATAAAAAAAGATTGACTGGATTTTCTGTAAATGTGGAAACTGCTCCTGCAGCAAGAGGCAAATGAAGTCAATTACAAAATTCACCACCGTCACTTCAGCAGTGGCTCCACAAGGGTGACCCTGGTGCCACCCCCAGCACCCAAGGCCTTCAGGGATGGGACACGAGTCACCGAGGGCCAGGTGTCCCCAGGGACAGCCTCTCTGCGGGCACCGTGAGGATCACGGCACGTCCCGACCAGGGGAAGGAACTGCTGCACACCCCAGAGCTCACGGACTGCGCGGAAAACCAGGAGCTGGTTGGAGGCTGGGGCCCCCCGCGCCACCTTCAGAGGAGCCATTCCAAGGGAAGAGCAAAGTGCACTGGCTTACGGATTTATTCCACGGGATGGCTTTTGGGAGTAACCTTCTTTTTTAAATGAAATGGTAAAATAAAATAGCAAGAGTAAATGAACCATTTTATAAGAAAATGCTCCTTTTTGGTTCTGTAAGGAAAGGCTGCGGTGTCAGAAGTAAAGTTGTCCCAAACGTGTCCGTGTGCAGTCCCTGCTCTCTGCCTCTCGCGCGTCGCGGTGCCCCAAGGCTCCTGGGCTCAGGGTGGCTGCCAGGGCCGTGCTGATGAGGGGTGACCAGAGCCCCCGGGGGTTCTGGGTCCCCATGAGGGTGGGGACACTGTGGAATGTGCGGGTGGGAGCACTTGCAGGTCCCTCACTGCACAGGAACCTCGGTACTTGATGCAGCCCTGGAAGGAGCTGCCGGCCCCTCCCCAGTCCCTGCCCTAATTCTGGGCTGCTCCCGGTGATGAATTCAGCAACCCTTAATTAGCAGCTGCAGGGCACGGACTGTTCGGTCAGGGAGATGTTCCTCAGACACTCATTTACCTCAGATTAGCTACAGGTCCTTAATCAACTGAAACAGCAGGAGCCCAGCCCTGGCTCTGCTCCATCGGGTGCAGCACATTCGGAGTTTCTGGATCTGGCTGCCCCACAAGGCAGAATTTAGTTCAGCTTTTTTCAAAAGCAGCGTTTCTGTTCTTTTCTTAAGCTTGCTTGGGTTTAACCTCTGCCCTGCTGTGAGTGCTTGGCCACTGAGGGCAGGGCCAGCCAGGGGGCCCCTGGGCTGCCACAGGAATGGTGCCAGGGAAGGTGTCAGCATCCCTTAACCCCAACCTTCTCTCTGATGGGGATTCCACGGGCTGTCCCCCACCTCCAGGGAAACTGGGGCTGCCAGCTCCATGGTCCACCAGCAGCACCCCCAGCCAGGAACCCTGCACGTGGGCATGATTGCTTTATCCACAGAATAACCAAATAAATCAATCTTTATGAACATCTGGTCTCCATTAACCAGATCAATTAAAGTTAATAGCCATCTTATTTAATGAACAAGTTCACAATATTCTAAGCCAGCCATAACAAACACACAGCTTCCCACTGGGCTGTGTTGAGCAAGAAGAAATCCAGGGATGTGGCTCCCAGCCCTGCGTCCTGCTCTGGGCACCACCTGTGTCCCAGACACGACCATGGCCACACACGAGGGCACCGTGCTGGCTGGCAGGGGCAGATGGGCCACGTTGGATGTGGGGCGGGCAGTGGGGTCCCCCTGTGCCCACCCTGTGGGATTTCCCTGTGCTGAGGAACCAGGGGGTGCTGTGCTGGCAGCTGAGCCCTGGCTATCGTACAGGGAGATTGTCCCACAGCCCAGCCAGGGCTCCCCCAGCCCTGCAGCCTCCCTGGCCAGGTGTGGTTGCACTTTCTGGGTGGGAGCTGCATGTCCCACGGGGTCTCACACATCTGGTGTTAGCCAGCTGCAATCCTCATTACTCCACTCCCAGCAAAGCCATTGACTGGTACTGGTTTTGGATGGTTTGGTACCCCCACACCAAAGGAAGGGGCAGACACCACGAGGGGAGGGACACTCGCCCTGACTTTACACTCTCACTAGGAGCACCACAGAGCTTCACTTTCCGCTGTCAGCAGCACAAATCTCCCCAGAGTGCCCCAATCTTTGTCAAACAATCCCTCTCTCTCAATGCTCAGCCTGCAAGTCTGGCCCTGACCAACTGCTGACAAGAAATCACTTGTCAGGGTGAGGGAAGGGACTCCTTCCCCAGCCCTCCCCTAAGAGCAAGAGACACACGAAAACACAAACAGCAGAAGTGGCTCTGCAAGCACTGCCAGCTCATGTTGAAGCAACAGACAAAAGAGTTAAACTGGAAAATGATTCTGCTCCCCCCCTTGCCCAGATGCTGACCCCACACTGCTCAGTGCCACAGGCCCTGTTCTGCCCAGCACAGCCAAGAATGTAGGCAGTATCACTTCAGTCGTTTGCTTTACTCATAAATTCACAAGTCCAACAAAATCCAACAGAAATCGGGATTAGGCCTGTACAATCCATATATAAAAAGGGTTGGTTTATTTGTAGTTCAAATACATAAACTGAACAATCCCAACATTTCAAAATTAAACTTTAGAAACACAAGTTTAACATTCAAAACAGGAGTATAGTTTACAAGAATTGCCCAGAGAGGGTATGCACAGTCTAATCCAGAAGTATGTAAAGATCACTTTATCGTAAATAAAAATGTGTTTATACAACCGTCCTGGCCTGCTCGGTCACCTCTGGGATTTCCAGCTTGGAGCAAACCTCATTAGACAGAACTTCACTTGGGCAGAGCAACCTGACTGCTGCAAATCAATGGCTGGGGGCAGGAACAGAGCAGCCTGTGAATAAACCCGGTTTGGTCTCTGAGTCCCTGCTCTCCACTCAGCTCTAACAGATTTAGTTCCATTCCCAAGGGTGGAAGCAGAGAACTGGGACTGGTGTTTGCAGAGCGGGCTGTCAGTGATCAGTAATTTAAGCCACCAGAGCGTGTCACCTCCTGCACGGACTGCAGGCACCAGGAGGCAGCTGTGGCACACACGTAGGACACGCTCACACCACAACACGATCACCCTTGGGACTCACACGTAGGGCACTGCTGAGAGGAAAGCCCCAGGTACCAGACACCCACACCTCACACACACCGCCCCAAGACCCACAGTTACCAGACAGCCCACACCTTGGGATTTGTCAGACATGCTCCAATTAACTCATAAATATCTTTAATGTGGGTTTTTGTCGTTGCTGGCTTTCCCCCCAGAGATCACTTTACGTTCACTAATGCTGCTTCTGCCTCTGCTCCTCAGATGTTTGGATATATCACGGCAATGGATGTGTGTAACCTGACAGATGGCTCATGCAAGCGTTAGGGTCTAACAGACAGCCCTGGCCGAGGAGCAGCCCTGGCTATTTGGTTGTTCTGCGCGTGGGCTCGGAGGCGGTGGGCGGCGGGGGCGGCCCGCGCCGGTCCAGGTCATCCACGTAGGACACGATCAGCTTGCGCCGCTCCTCGGGCACGCAGTCCAGCACCAGGTACCGCTTGTCGTTCTGCAGGATCTTCTCCACGTCCTTCAGGTGCTGGTCGGACTCCTGGATCAGCTTTTTGGATCTGAAAGTAAGGGTGAGGATACCACTGGAGCGTGCTGGAGGCAGGGAGCCCCAGCAAAAGGTAGCACAGAGCCAACAGACAGGCCAAGGGAAGGGTGCAGGGACCTGGCCCTCCTCTGGGCTAGAAAAATGTCACATTAACTTGGGACTGGGCACGTAACAGAGCTCAGGGCACAGGCTCCTTGCCTACATTTGTGCTGTGTTCATTAAGCACCATGAAAGACTTGAGTGACAGCCATCAGTTTGCTGCTGTTTGTATGGCAAAGCCAAATAAAAGCCAAATAAAAGTCCTGCAGTAGCATGGCACTCCCCACCTGTAAGTGATGAATTTGGTCTCTTTGAGCAGCGTCCGGAAGTCGGCTTTGGCAGTGATGTATTTGTCTCGGATGTACTCCTCAAACTCCCTTTGCTTTTTCTGAAAGATGCAAGATAAACATGAACCACTGAATGCAGCTCCAGTGCTTCCTGCAACTGGACACGCTGAACACCAGCAGTAATTACATGTCAATTATACTCTTCCTTACTTTCTACATCTTTAATTTTTTAAAAATCTTATTTAACTACCAACACCTGTGTCCACACAGAGCTGAAGCCACTGCAGCAGCCACCAACTCACTTCTCTGGAAGTTGGCAAGAGCAATGCAAACCACTCACCCTGTCACTCGAAGAGAATTTAATGCACCTTGGATCTTCTTTAATGATTTTTTTCACTTCCTTCCATGTTGATGTTAAAGTTATCTTTCAAAAGAAGCAAAAATAGTTAAATTAAAAGTAAATTAGATTCTAAGAATATGGAATGCAAACACTACTGATCTCTGAAGCCTTTAAATATACCCCAAGTCCACTGACGAACTTGTTAAGTGCTGGGTTCTGATTACTTATATTATTTCAGTTGTATTTTTAAAATTAGTTGATTTTACATAGTGACTCTTCTTTCATATTTTGAGATGGCATTTTCAGATCAAGATACTCCAAATATTATTTACTTTCCCAAGTATTTTTCTAGTACAATTATGCATATTGTGTTAAAAATTACCCGCAGAAAACTTGTCTCTAAACTAAAATAACTAATGCATTAAAAACCATGTAAACACCTCCAGGTTAAATGAAAGCTGCCTGAAGTTGGCACAGAACTAAAAAAGAGGAAACCTCACTAAACCCCCAATGCACAGAATCAGGGATGCATTCCACAGCATGAGCAGAGTAAAAGCTCAGGTTCAGCAGGAGAACATCAGAACAGATGACCTGGGTAAGACCACACTGATGCCATTAAGGCAAACACCCTGAATATCTGATGGAGCCAGGCAGTGAAGAGTATCAAATAACTCAGTACTGAAGAAATAAAAAGGAGATGGAAAGATCACTGATTAGAAGTTTATATGTAAATTAACTGTATGTTCAATCAAAGTAAAACTCCAGATAAACAGGTAAGGAAAAATAATGCATGGATTTTGTTATGAAGGAGAAAAGAGTGATGATACAAAGAGTCTTGGGAATAAAACCAAACCAATCAGATTGTGGGACAGAAAAACAGAAAAAGAGAAATCCCAGTGGGCTGCAAAGATTGTCAGTTTGAACATCAACAGCTCTCACCGCTGAAGTTTCATCCAGAAGTTGCCTGAAATGTTCCCTCTTCTTTTTGGTAAGTGCCTCAATGTGTTCATTAAAGAGCTTCTCCTTCTCCTCTCTCTCGAGCAGGGAGCCCGACTCCCAGCGGTGATCTTTGCGCAGAGTCCTCCTGGTGTCAGACCAGGACACATCTGAGGAACGCACCTGAGCCAAAGATGATTCCTTTTTAAAACAGTTTTTCCACAGGTCACAGACAGCTATTATACGCTTATTTTTTTTATCTTGTTTGAAGTTAGGGTTAAAATAAAAGACAAACCCTCAGCTTTTGAGAAGACACTGTGGCAGGTTCCCCACAAACACTGAACAGGCAGTGGCAGCAGGATTCCCTCTGCATTGATTTGGAGCAGACAGAGATGGACAGAGATGTCCCTCTGACCCACCTGAGCATTCTCAAAACCAGAAAATCCAAGCACCCTCCTTTCCTTCCTGCTCTGTGTGTAGGAGAGTGTGTTCACCAGAGTGCTTGGAAAGGCAGCCTCAGAGATCACCCAGAGGCACCAGGAGCTCTGCAGTGTTTCCAGAGCCCTGTTCCCAGCCTGCAGAGCACCCTCTGCATGAGAACCCTAAATGCACAGCCTCCTTTTCCAGCCAAGGCAAAACCCCTGGTGAGATCCCACCTCTTTGGAGCTGAACCCCAAACGCCAGAAGGCTTTTAGAGAGAGCAGCTAAAGCGTGCCCTGAGGAGGCTGCCGGTGCCTCACCATGTCCGACAGCAGTGCCTTGAAGTTCTGTATGGCCTCCTCCCGCTTGTGCTGCTCGCGCTCGCGGTCGATCTCCTTGGTCTGCTCCGAGCGCGCCTTCTGCACCTCCCGCTCGCGCTCCCGCAGGCTCGCCTCGATGCGCGCCTGCCGCTCCAGCTCCTTCTCCTTCTCGGAATCTAAATTCTGGAATCCAACAGCAAACCTCTCTCAATGAAAGCAATGCCTTTCATTAGAAGGAGAATTAAAATTAAATGAAATTATCAAACTAAAGGTAGCTCGGAACAAAACACTAAAAAGGGATTTGGGATTTGTGGATTATGAAATTTTGCTTCAAGAGCCATACTGAAGCATTACATGGGGGAAGAGATAAGTTTGGTCACAGATCAACTCCTCCCAGGAGCTGTGTCCAGTGACAGACTCTGAATAAGGGAGGCTAAGGGGATCACTGCTTCTTGGCCCAGTTTTACATTCTCAACCATTAATTGCCTGGAAGAGAAAGGCAGGAATATTGGATTAAGAGAGAAGCAGCAGTGAAGGACCTGGGTATGAACACACACCCCTGAAGAAAGCTCAGCTGATAGGGAAAATCACAGCAAAGGAAATGCAGCCCATCCTAGGAGGAAGTAATCAATGGTGTCTGTAGCTGCTGCAGTCCTACAGCCATTTTTACCACCAGTGATTTCACAGGAATCTTTGAGGCAAAACTTCTCCCAGACATCCTGTGTGTGCATGCACACAGGTCCCACAGACATCCCACCAGGGACAGAATGTCTGAGTTCCCAGCTGTGGCACTCCTGCAGTAACTGTGTATGGAATTCTCCTCAGCACAGATCAGTCTGCCCACAGCACACCACAGCCACACTCCCAGAGCTCCCCGCTGACCTTGGCTATTTTCTCGATGTACTGCTTGAACAGGTCCTCCCTCTGTGAGGAGCTGTCCACCGCCTTGTACCGTGGGTCAGTCTCCACTTTGTCCTTCACTTTGCTCCAGCGAGACTGACTATCCAGGTGGTGGTTTGCCAGCAGCTCAAAGAAGTCCATTTTGATCTGTTACACAGACAGAAACAGAAGGACAACACTTGAGAAACACGCTTTAATATCCCACAGTTTGCTCTTATGAAAAAAGGAGTCCACTTACCTTCACCAGAGGGATCACATTAACATTACATACCATTGCAATTTAGAGCAATCACTAAAATTCTGAATTTAGTCATAACTGCAGCCCAAATTTGCTGTTCCTTGAGATAATTTTGCCAAAGCAGATACATTTAGGTGATCTGCTACATCTAAGATGAATGCTAAAGAATGATCCACCAATACACTCTTTATTACTTTACTCCAATTTAAGCTTGTTTTTGAGCTTTTATATATGTCAAATTAACACTTTACTGATGCTGCATGATAGCATTTTCCATAAGAGTACTTCAGAAGCCATGCAGCTTGAAACAGGGTTCTAGAGAAATGAGATGTTTATGAATTCATCCTTCAGGTGTACAATTAACAGAGGTTATTAACAGAGCTATCTGCCAACAAAGAGCAATGTCTTAAGATGGATCTAACCAATAAAGAATTATCCAGATATGGTAATTAAGTAAATCATATTTAGGATGGACATGCACATTTACACAGAAGTTTAAAGAAAATGTTTTAGTCTATTTGTCAGTTGGAAATGGCACGTCACGTTTCTGTCCGTAACAACAGCCATTGCAAGGGCTGGCAGAGGATCAATCATAGCAGGTTTTATTTCAATACAACTAGCAACATGTTCTCACCCAAAGTCCCAGAACCAGCAGCTGTAAGGGCAACTACTGTGCCTTTATTAGATAGCTTGGTTTCTGGGGAAGATGATGTCCCTGCTCCTGCTGCACTTTAGCTCTCGGGTCACCATCCATTCCTGGCAGGTTGGTTGGCCTTTCAGCCTCCCCCTCCCAAAGCAGAGGCGAGGGGCTGGGCTGCCTCACTCGCTGGGGCCAGGGCAAAGGGTTCTGCCTCCACAGCACCCCACACCCTGCCAGGCCACAACCCAACACAGCTTTATGGCACATAGATTAAAAACCCAAAATCCACAAGGAGGACTGGCTGTTACTTGCTACTTATCTCCTCTCCCCACCCCTTAAAAAAGGGAAACCAGGAGAAGCAGTTTAGCTGCAGAACACTGAAGTTCCTCAGGGAAGGGAGCAGATGGACAGTGCAGGCTCCAGCTTGCCAGAGACCTGGCACATCCTCATCCTCTAAAACGTGCTTAGTTACAGAATGCAGGAACAGAATGAAGATCAGCACCAACATTCTGCAGCCTTGCCCACCAATACTTTTAGTTCTTCAAAATATTAACATATAAACATAAAAGGCTCTATAGGCTTTCTTTACTATACCAAAGGAGACTAAGACAGTAAAGCAGAGATCAGAGACCGGCCCCTTAGTGCCAGTGGGATGTTGTGCTACAGCTACAGCACTACTGCTTTATCTTAAAGGAGCTCAACAAAATGCTAAGCAAACTGTTTACTCATGGTAAAATTAAGAATGTTGTTTCAAAACATCATAAAACATGCATGCAGTTTCAAAATATGAAGCTTTCTAAGCCATGGCATTTGAAATATTTGTTAGAAACCAAACAGTTCCCAGCTGTTACCACAGAAATCTCTAAGGTAAGGGGATCCCCAAGCTCTGGCCCAAATCCCGTGTGTGTATTCCACAGGATGAGGTGCCACACTGCCAGGAGCACCGTGGCACCACCTGCCACACAGAGCTCCACCAGAGGCCACCACCACGGGCTGCAGGAAGATGCTCCTGGGGGAGCTGCCAGTGGCACCCCTCGGTGTCCTGGGCACCCCTGCCCAGCTGTGTGACTGCCAAGAGCACCCCTCACTCCTGAATCCCTCTGGAACTCCCACCCAGCTGTGTGACTGCCAAGAGAACCCTGCACTCCTGAATCCCCCTGGTGCCCCTGCCCAGCTGTGCAGCTGCCAGCAGCACCCCTCACTCCCTGAATCCCACTGGAGCTCCTGCCCAGCTGTGTGACTGCCAACACCACCCCTCACTCCTGAATCCCTCTGGAACTCCTGCCCAGCTGTGTGATTTCTAACACCATCCCTCACTCCCTGAATCCCCCTGGAACTCCCACCCAGCTGTGTGACTGCCAACACCACCCCTCACTCCTGAATCCCTCTGGAACTCCTGCCCAGCTGTGTGACTGCCAACACCACCCATCACACTCCCTGAATCCCCCTGGAGCCCCTGCCCAGCTGTGTGACTGCCAACACCACCCTGCACTCCCTGAATCCCCCTGGTGCCCCTGCCCAGCTGTGTGATTTCTAACACCATCCCTCACTCCCTGAATCCCCCTGGAACTCCCACCCAGCTGTGTGACTGCCAACACCACCCTGCACTCCCTGAATCCCCCTGGAGCCCCTGCCCAGCTGTGTGATTTCTAACACCACCCCTCACTCCCTGAATCCCCCTGGAGCCCCTGCCCAGCTGTGCAGCTGCCAGTGGGACCAGCTGCAGCCTTGCCAGCTCCCGATGGGGCAGGAGGCAGAAGGGCACAGCCAATTCCCTCCCCAGGAAGAACAATGGCACCTCAGGCCTCGCTGCTCTAAAGAACAGCCTTCACTCCACTCGGGTGCCCTGCACACAGCACAGGCACTGCCAGCTCATTTTAAATTTTAAAAAGAAGATGAGAATGTCTCAAATAATTGAGTCTATGGCATCTCACCAAGGAGTAAGGTTTTCAATGCCAGCTGTGCATAGTGAGTTCCATGTGTCCAAGCCCAGTGTCACACAGAGCTGTGGCCTGGGGACAACCACCACACGAGGTGCAGGGTGTCTGCAGCCCAGCATTCCAGGCTCAGCTCACACAGCTCATCCTGGGGACATGGCAAAGGGCACGTCCTGGACAGCACAGGAGCAGCCTGGGCACCACCACCTGCCCACAGTGCCTTCCCTGATACCCTTAACCCACCCCTACTCCTCTGCCATCTGAGAAGTGCTGGCATGGGATTCACTCACTGAAATCAGGCAAAGGGATAACACCAGCCATTGGAAAAGCTGGCTGCTCCATCCCCATCCCATAAGCCATAACCCCAAAAGGCAAAATCAAACATTATATATATAATCTAAAACCCTTACATTAAAGATTTCTGTGGAGTTGATTCTCCCTAAGTAAAGATTTTGGACAGACTGAGAAAGCTTCAGGTTAAATGCCTTAAATTGTCTTTTATGTTTTAAGCACTTTCAAAATCAAAGGAAAATAAGGCTGAAAACATTTCAGGTGTATTTAGAAGTCTTTTTTTTTTTTTTTGGCAGTTAACACATTGCAGGTACAACTCTCATCACTTCACAAGGAAAAAAACTAAAAAAATGTAAAGTACCGGAACTGCGGGAGGCTAAAGTCACCACACAGAGATACCAATGCTTTCCTCACTAGGGAATCCCATAATATTTGCGTGTCAGTGATTGACAGCTGTCAGACTGAACTGATTGACAGGCCGCACAGCACATAACTGTAAAGTCTATCCACTTGTTATAAAACAGAATACATAAAATGGTTACAAAAGGCTTTTGGAGAAAAAAAAAAACATTATTCAAAGCAAACAAATACAATCTCTTCTTTTAACGTTTCAACTTTAGAACAATCATGCAACAACAAAACTAGTACTTATTCTTTAAAGTCTTCAACTGCACTATTAAGCTGCAAAAATGTTTTAAAATTCCATATTCACAATCAAACTGCAGTATGTAAAATCTAGTCTTGTACTACACGGGTTCCCCTCTGAAAGCACAATCATTTATGGAAAACAGCAGTGATAAGACAATGTTAGAGAAAATCAAACACAGAACCAAATTATATCAGATCACCCAGATTTTAAAAATATGCAAAGCTTTTTAAAGAATGGAACTGTCCCCAAATCTGACCTGTCCCCCACCATTTCTCTCTCCTGCAAGCATTCCAGGTAAGGAAATCTGCAATAAATCACACTACATAATAAAAATTGCAACTTGCACATATCCAAAATGATTGGCCTTCAGAGGTGACCTTCTCCACTCACACACACACAGGGACGTGGCAGTAAGTGGCCCCAGGTTTTGGTGACCCCATTTGATGTCCTGTCTCCAGGGGGGAGAGCTGCTCCCCACCATGGGCAGGGCAGGCACGTGACACTGGGAGTTCATTAATCTCTAACAGCTGACCTCTAAATCTAATAAGCAGCAGTTTATACATAAGAACCACTTATTCAGAGCTTAAAAAGTCCCTCCCTGTGTACCTGCTTTGAGATGGAAAGGGAACTGTTTAAAACTTAGAGACTGTCCTCAGGGAATTGCAATCCTGCCTGCCCCACTGAGGGAACAGAGAGGTAATGACCAGTTTTGGGGTTCCAGCCAACCAGGGTGAGATTCCTTTGCCTTTTCATGCACCAGAATAAAAGAACTTAATTTAAAAACCCCAAAATCAAGCATTATTTCAGTTAAGAAGATAATGTTACTGCTTGGGTAAATTAACAAAACACAGATGTTGTTTAAACGTACTCAGCTTCACAGGTAAACAAAATTCAGTTCTAAATATTCTGAAAGTCAGTAAACTGCAAAAGTGAAATTGTTCAGAAAGACCAGGGGGACATCCCTGAAGTGTCTGCCTGTAACAGCCCTAGGAAAGTGCAGGCCCGTGTGCTGGGGAAGGCTGAGGGAAGCCAAGCACTGGCTCTGTCCCATCTCACTCACACCACTCACACTGCTGGAACTCAAGAGTCCCCTTACCTTCTCTCCCCTGGTCTTCGAGTCTTCCTTCTCCTTCTTTCTTGCCGCTGTGATAAACTCATTAAACAAGGCCTCTCGATCTTTCATCTTTTCAATTGCCTTGAACCTCGAGTCTTTAGCATGCTTGGCTGCAAATTCACTAAAAGTAGTTCTGCAACAAAATGGCAAGTGAACTCATTTGGCAGAGCTGTCTGGGCTGGCAGGCAGGTTCAGCAGGGAGGTATTTCCTCTGCTGCAATATATGCCAGAGCACAACTGACAAAAACCCAGAAGGCAAATCCTATGGTCTCACTAGACCAATGAACTCTATAAAGGAGTCAGCACTCACACAAGAGGTGTTTGTCAGACTTACAAGGGTGGGTTGGTTTGTTCAGATACAGCCACCTGCAGAAGGGGCAGGTGTAGAGAGAGACTACAGTGCAACCAAGGAGAAGAAATGAAAAAAAATCTCAGTTGTCTACAAAACTCTTCTTTTCTTTTCTGTGGGTTAGCAGTTCAGCCACCAGTGTGTCCAGGTATTTCACAGCTGTGAAACTGAAAATCTCAGGTGCATTCACTTGCAGCCAAACCATGCTAAGAGTTCACCAAGAAAGCCAGCCTTTGACAGAGTCCCACAGAACCCTGGCTGTGCCAGCCCTGCAGCACACACTGCAGAGCCTGAGCTTAAACCACACAGGGCTGAAACCCCTTCAAACACTCTGGGCAGAGGCAGCACCACTGGGCTTTCAACCCCTCATCCCACAGCGTTTCCCTGACCGTTCTCTCACCTCCAGGGCCAGATTCCAACCTGTGCAGTAGGTACGTTACTGCCACTTACCTCGGAAAAAAATCACTACTGTGCTTTTTCCAAGCTCTGATGCAAATCTGGCCCCAAGAATACGTGAGACACTTATAATCATACGAATGTTTTCATCACAGCATGGAAATAATTAGACTTGGAAAATCCAGCCTACTGTTGCTGTAGGGTAAATTGAAACAAGAAGAGAATTTGGTAGCTTATTCAAAAGGATTAGAAAGTGAATGTACAGCTAGATTGAAGAACAAGAGCTGCTCAAGTGAAGTGGAACACAAACTCTTGAGCATGTTGGACTGAGATAGATGATAAAAAACCAGTCTGGCACTCACAGAAGTACAGCAATATCTTTAGACAAACACTGAAACCAGAAGACAAAGGATAAGATTAAACAAGACAGTATTTCAGCTGGCATTCTCTTCCCCACCCCAGCCCATAATCAGGTAAAGAATCAGTCCCAACACGACATACTGAAGATTTGCTGAAAGCTGAGGATACTAAAGCTAACATAACTGTTTCTTAAGGCATTTCCATGCCTTCAGCCCTCCAGCCTACTGCTGAGTTATCAGTCAGCTCTGAAGCAATTTAGAAGTTACCACAGCACTGTCACCAAACTTCCAAAACGAGTCACTGGAAAAAACTGAGCTGAAGTGAAACAAATGATCTGTTATTTCACTGGGAAAGAATTAATGCCAGATGAGCCAAGAGATGCTGAAAGAGGATGCTTTGGAGCTTATCTGGTGACATAAGCATGTCTCTCATGACCTCTATGTCAGAAGCTGTGAAACAAAAAACGCCAGCAGTGAAATCTTGAAGGTAAATTCACTGTCATCCCCTCGCTCTCACTGCTCCCAGTGGCCTGAATGTGAGGGGGGTGTAATCAGTGCTGTATTAAAGCAACCAGAACATTTTATTGTATCATCAGTGACAGAGTTTCTAACAAGGAAAACATCCCTTCAGCCCCCTCCAAACCCAAGAAACTCCCTAGCACTTCTCAAAGATTTATTAAGAAGAAACAGGGTTATTAAAGAAACTTGTGGTAGATCTGAGGCCTTTCTCACAACCCAGGCAGCATGCTGGGGATTTCTTCAACTTGAAATATATAAACCACAAGTTCTATTATTTCATGGATTAGGTGAATACAAGCACACAAAGGAAGGTTTCAACAATCTCACAATTTTTCTCCTCTTTGCCCATTTTGAACCAGATTAATCAACCCAATACCATTCCACATGCTGCATCCTAGTAGAGCTTATGCACATGAACCACAAAGAAACTCCTACCTTGGATTAATCTTTGCTTCTTCCATCATTTTCTTGAAATCCTCCTTGGCCTGCATTATTTTATTTTTCTTCTCCTTGCGCTCTTCCTCTGCTCGGGTTTTCACATACTGATCAAAGACCTACAGAAACACCAGTCACCCACAGCAAACACACAGGGGACACAGAAGCTCTAGGGATAAGGGAGGAAAAATCCCAATTCTTTCCTTCTCTCGTCTCCTTTCCTCTCACCACAGAATCGACACAGAGGAGGCAGAAATGTCAAGAGACACTTTGCATTTCAGTATGGAAATACAGCAGGGTGCTGTACCTAACACACCATCTGAGACCTGGGAGGAAGTTCCTTACACATTCCAGCTAACATTTTCCTGGTCCCATGTTTCAGACACTTCCCATGTTCTTGAAGCTTTCCATTTCCCTACATTCACTCAAAGAAAAGCTGCTGAAGTGAGAACTTGCTTAACAATAAAAATGCACTTTAGGTTTCCCTGCCCAAAACACTTTCTTAAAAAGAAAATAGCTAGATTACTTATTATGCCAATACTTTGACAAGATACTGATGACTCTCACTATTTCATTCAGGTTTCAGCAGTGTTAAAATATGAGACCTTCCAACCACAAATAAAGCAACTATCAACACTTCCCTTGCTGGTTTCTTCCACTTCCATTAAACCATCATCATGACAAAAATCCCTTGCAGCACTAATTAGTTTGAGAGGTTTGCAGGAACAAACACTGAGGATTCAGATACACCTGTAGTAGCTGTGTCTGCCTGGGAAGTGAATTTAACTTTTTTACCTGTTTCCTTTCTTTTGGGTTGAGCAGCAAGTACCGAGGATCAAACACGATCTTGTGCAGCTCTTTCTCCCATGTTGAAAAGGCAGAGACCTTTAATTAAATGAAGACAAATATACAAATGATACAGGAGTTGTACAGTTTTCCTTGAAAACACTAAAATGTGATGAAAAGAGGGAACCAAACTCATCCTGGAGTTTTCATCACTAATGGATGACAGAGGCTGTCACAGAAAGTTTCAACATCAATTTCCTCTGAAAACTTCTAAAGGAAAATAAACACTTACTACTGCTGTGTGACATTGAAAATAAAATGTACATCAAAAGAAAGCCTTGAGGAGCTGTGTTCCATAGGCAGCTAGAACCACTTCCATTTTTTAGTTACTAGCCAAATTTATATTCAACTAGTCTAATTTATCAAAATTGCTTGGCATCAAGTAGACTTCAGATTTAGTTAACTAAAAGAAAGAAGTCTCACATTTAAGGATAAGACTGTACAGACTAGAGTGGAAGTTGCTGCTTTTCTCAGTAGGAACATTTCCAAAAACGTTAAGGATGTGTCCAGTCCATGTGTCCTATTCATCTTCAATGGCAATTTCCACTTACGTAATTACTTATTTGGGGAAAAAAATGGAGGGGGGAATTATGTGTCTCGACCCTGTCATTCCAGTTACACAGAAATAAAAGCTTTGCTGTAATTGTAAGTTTCTTTGAGATCTGGAGCCTTGTACCAAGACTATTCATGGATCAGAGGAGGGATGAGATTGTTTCCGTACACAAAGTGTCGCAGGTTTGGAACTCGCCAAGAACTGAGAGCTCTGCCCAAGCCTCCCTCTCTTCCTCTTCACACACACAATTCTGATCTGATCCTCCCTCTCCCTCTCACACACACACAGTTCTGATCTGATCCTCCCTCTCCCTCTCCCTCCTCACACACACACAATTCTGATCTGATCCTCCCTCCTCACACACACAATTCTGATCTGATCCTCCCTCTCACACACACACAGTTCTGATCTGATCCTCCCTCTCCCTCCTCACACACACAATTCTGATCTGACCCTCCCTCTCCCTCCTCACACACACAGTTCTGATCTGATCCTCCCTCCTCACACACACACAATTCTGATCTGATCCTCCCTCTCCCTCTCACACACACAGGTTCCTGACCCCTCTTTCCAGCAGCATGTCCTTGAACTGCTTCATCCGAGCCTCCAGTGGGACAATGGCTCTCTCTCGAGCAGCTTTAATCTCAGCCTCCATAGCAGCCTCCTTCTCAGAATCAATGTCTTTGATATCATCTTTCCTGAAAAAACCCAAACAGAAAGTGTAAGTTGAGAAGGAAAATGCCAGCGCTGGAGGTCAGAACCTGATGCACACCAGGACAGGGCTGATACCAGTGATGGTACCAGAAGAACAGGGTTGCAATCCATGAAAGCCTTTCTCAGAGCTGGACGTGAATGCCTGCACACCCAGAGCTCAGGAGCCAAGGTACTCCAAGGAACTTCAGTGCCAACAAATTACTTCAGAGCAATCAGCACAGTCTGGCTGTATTCAGAGCCTTACCAGACATGCAGTAGATTTTACATCAACAGCACTGATTTTCTATGGCCCATGAGGCACTAAGGGAGTTTGTGCAGGTTGGGAACACCTCACAATCATGACACCAAGAATGCTGAGGCACAGGTGAGACCTCACCCATCAAAAAGCTTCTGGAGAAGTGTGCTGATTTAGGTTTACTAACAGCAAGTGCATTCATCTCAAACAAAGCCCCAGCCCCTTCTGCTAACAGCTCCATGATCTCCTCACTAAGATGACACAATCACAAATAACACAGTAAAACTACTTTTAAAACAGCATGTGTATCTCATAGATCACTTCCAAAAGGTAAACCAGACCAAAAGACATAAGCCAAATTTGTAACCAGTTGTAACAGAGTGAAAATAGAGGAACCACTATGAAAATCTAGGTGGTGGGATATTTTGACAATGAAGTCTTGTGCCCAAAAAAACAACAGGAGCAAGCTACTTAAGACACTACACTCAAAATATTCTTTGGATTCACCAACTTACACCATTTATTTCCATTTCAAATGACTTCCGAAACAAATGCAATTTCCTCTCTGCACAGGTCTCAGCTATCTCAGGAAAATATCAAATATCCGAGCTGCTGAGCAGCAGAAAGCTGATGACTCTTCACCAACCCTCTCTGCTCCCATTCTGCTTTGCTGGACACAACAGACATGGCTCAAGTAACAACAGACTTCAGTTATTTTACCAACACAGATCACTTGGTATCAAAAAAGCAAAAACTTACTTGCGTTTTTTTATTTTAATAGGCTCATCTTCATTTGCTTCCTCTGCAGCTTCATGCTCTTCTCTAACTGTAACAGATTTCAGCAAGACTTTAGATTCTATATTGATTAAAATTTTTAAACTTATGTGTGAAACCTCATGCACAAACCAAGGACAACATGTGCAGCAATTGTGTTTGACAAAGGGAGAAGACATGTGGTTCTCAGTCACTTTCAGAGTTACAATGGGAATTTGGGGACAGGACAGGTGGACTCCAGCCAACTTGAAATTTAAAATGACAAACACTGAGCTCTTCTTTTTAAGGGAAAACAACTCAGGCTAAACAGTCTAATGAAGCACATTTGGATCTACCTGATTACCTGCACTTTGTTCTCCTCCAACTACAAAGCCAACATGTCATCCCAGGACCATTCCTAGACCTCAGGCCAGAGAGAATCTCATCTCAGCAGCCTTTTGAATGTTCTGTCTCTTGGCAGCTATTTCCAAACTCTATTCCAATAGATGATCTCAAAGTTAACTTCTCTTCTGTGAGAGCTTGTTCATACATTATGATTGATCTTTTCTGGACTCTTTCTTATAAACAAACACAATCCCTTTTTTTGGTCAGTAAAAACTGTGGGGTTTTTCAACCTGTTGGCATTTAGCAAAACAATTAACCTTGTTAGTATGTACTTTATTCAATGGGCTGTCTTTTCCCCAAAGGACTCTGCAATCTCCATTCCACATTTATACACCTCTCCAGTACATCCTTACGTTTCTGTCACTTATTTAAATGTTACAAGCTTTGGAAAGCAAAGTGGTAAGTTATATTTATGCTTTCTAAGAAGGCAGTAAGATTGCTCTTACTAAGTTTTTTTCCTTCTTCCATTCCCTTTTTGTGAGGAGGCTCTTGAATAATTTTGTCCACATCAGCCCTTCCTATGAGGTCGTCGGGTCGGTCCCACATGGACAGCCGGGTGGTGGGGTTGTAGAAGAACACACGCTCGTCCCCAGTCCACACCACACACCTGCAGAGGGGAGGAAGGCTCGGGTTACCCTCACTCCCTGGGCACCTGTGACGTGTTCACACACTGAGGCCCAGGTTCCACTGACTGCACAACTGCCAGACATCCCCACTGCCCAACTCTGACCCTGAACTGCTGTTCTCCCCTGCCAGATTTTAAGACAGTAGTTGAAATTTGGAATTGGCATTTTGAAAATGCAGCACACCAAGAACACGCTCTCCACACACTGTCACTTGCTCTGACTCCCCAGCAAGAGCAGTGTCAGTCCCACAGCAGCAGTTACCTACCACGGGGTGCCTGGAATGGGGGTGGTGGCCACTGGCTTGGCCTTCTGAGCTGCCTTCTCTTCCTCTGTCATTTCTTCCTCTTTTGGCTCCTCATGGAAAAAACAGGTTTGAGGATCAGGCAATGACAGCTGGCTAATTATTTATTACACAGTAACCAACTTGTTTTACTGAAACCATGCTGACAGCTTACAATGATAATTCATCCATGCCTAGAACAGAAGCACTGGAATTGCACCAGCAGCTGCTATTCCAAAACCTCAATTCCAAAACCTCTAAGCATTTAATTAACTTTCAGCTTTGGCAAAACCTTACTTAAATACCTTCCTGGATCTGCATGAATCCTGGAAATCCAGGAGGGCCTGGATACTGGTGTAAGGGTGTATTTTCTGACAAAGGAATTTTCATTTATTCTTAAAATTAGTTTATTTGATAATGAGACACACAGTATGAAACAGTGAAACCTGAAATAACCTCTGTAGCAGAAATCAGCAGACTGCTAACTACCTCAGAAATAATTAGGGTGGAGTGGTGGCAAAACCCAGCAACTGAATTCTGTGGTTTTGCCCATTAAACTACATTGAAGTTCACAGGAATCAGGATAAAAGCTTTAATTTTTATTTAAACATCCCTTAGTATCCCCAAAACTGTGCTGTTCAGCATAGCAGAACGCCTCCAAAAGGAAAAGTTACTTTTGTTTCCTGAAAACACTACAGTCCTCTCTAGGAAACATGTTCCTAACAGCCTAAACTTGGCAGTTACAGCACAGGGGCTGAGCTTTGTGCCAAACTCTTCAAAATAATGAAGTAAAGAAACAGAGAAAAAACTATTAAATACTTCAAACATTCATGACAAATTGCATTTTCTGAGTACCATACATCAGTGAGAGAACATCCCATCTGTGTAATAAACCAACCTCTGTCCCATGCTCTTACTAACTTCTTAACTGACTATTATGTATGTTTATTTCCAATGTTCTTTTTTTCCTTATGTAAAAAAATTAACAAAAGAAAGATCTGAGTCCAAAAAGGGATGCTTTCAAATCCACTCAGAAATTTAAGGACTTGAATTAGTAACCATGGCTCCTGCCAACCTGCCTGGGCTAAGATGCAGCCACAACTGAGGGCTGTGAGACTTCAGACTGGCTTTGGGGTTCAAGGTCTTTTACCTCCTTTATCAGCTCTTTTATAGGTTCTTCTTTAGACTCTTCTTCTTCTGTCTCCATTGGTAAAGGCTCCTCTGAGGGTTCTTTAATTGGCTCTTTCACCTTCTCCTCCATTTTTTCTAAATAAAGATAACAGTCGTGAGTATTATTAAGAAACCACTATAGAACCACAACAAATTTCTTTTTATTGGTAGAGTTTTTTAAATACAACACCAACCCAAAGCTTGTTTTCAATATATTCTCACCACTTTCTGTCTCTCTTGGGCTTTACAGTGTCTGCTTATAAAGTTGTAGTTATCTCCTGTGCCAAGATCTACTTGGTACTGGAAAATGAAATATTGTGAGGCAGCTATTATACTAAAAGGCTGACTAAAGGGTACTAACAGAAATGCTCAACCAATAATAATTCTTGAGCAACAGTGCAACACTAAAGACCATTTTATATTTCAAATGCTGCTGACAGAAAAATAAAAATCAGAGACAATGCAGAACCACTTGAGGGTTTCTCTGCAGTCATTTACAAAAAGTATAAAACATATAATCTTCTCTCAGCAAAATTGGTATTTGCTGTCTTAGATACTTTCATCTCAGTAAAAAGACCTATTATTTAACCTGATTTACTAGGAGGATGTGCATTAATTGAACCAATAGTGTAACTGTCCTACATTTGTCTAAACAAAGAATTCTTGTAACTAAAAATTCAGGAGACAGTAAAAGGCACAACTGTTTGGATTTGCTTTCTCAAAAGACTTTATGAACTGAGTAAGAGCCACACAACTTCTGAGCTTTCCTCCTTATTTATGACACAAGAGCAGCTTCCCTCCCATACACCACCACCCACGGATCTAACGTGCATTTACATGAACACCACGTAGGGATGTGGACAGGGGGAGGTGACATTATTTTACCTCATGAAATGATTTCATTTCATTTTATTTCTCCAAATCTATTTATACTTTTAGTTTTTCAAGATCTGAAACTCAGCACAATGAGCTCCATTCTTTGCAGTTCTACAGCCCTTAGTATGACTGACTTTTCCCCTCAATCCCTCTCTCTGTCTGCCACTGGAACCCTGTCCAGCACGTGTGCAGGGGAGCTGCTCACTTTCTACTGGCACACAAACATGCAGCTGCCCTAGGCACAGCATTTGAAAGCAACTCTAGAACCAAACACTCTTACAGTACAGTGGGAAACACTCTGCAGCTCTCAGGCTGGAGATCAACTCATGTGGATCCTTATAATCAGAACCTCAAAATATTCTTAAGGGAGATCAGGGATTAGAAGTACTCCCTGTATTTCTACAGGGAGTGAAACCACCAATGGTCTGAGCCACGTTCCCAGTTTAAAGCTATAGTAAAATAAACCCCAACGTACCTTTCTCCTTCAGCTCCTGGGGTTTCTCCCATGTGGACTCCAGGGTCCTGTTGTTGTAGTAGTAGGTCTTTCCATCTGCAGTTTTGTACTCTGTCCACTCGGAGACGGCGGCGGCTCCGGCCAGCGAGGCAGGGGAGGCAGCGATGGCCACCTGAGGGTGGATCATGGGCACGATGGGGGGAGCCATGCCCGGCAGCACTCCTGGGCAGGGGGAGAAAAGGAACAAGGGAAGAAAGGCAGTGAGTGACAATGCAGGGCCTAAGGACCAACACCTAGCACGTTACTGACTTAACTCACAGATATTCAACCCATAGAAATAAACAGAAGGAATGTTTTCAAAGTTAAATTGGAAAGCAAGGCATTGTTACCAAATTTCCTTCCTGTGTTCTGCAATCAGTTATGCCCATTCCCAGACAAATTGGATTTTAATTAATTTGTGTAATTCTACAAAGCTTGTTAGCTTTTAGACATTTATTCTACTACTTTAAAATTAGGTTCTCTATTTATTAGAAAAGTCTTTATCAGATGGCTGCAGCAAATGATTGGGGTTAAGTCCACTCCACTGCTTAATTATGCTGTTGTTGTACGAGATATTCCTATTGCTCTTAGAAAAGGCAAGAGTGGATTGAATTTGAGCCATAGAACACAGAACATAACTCTGATAAATCTTAAATACTGGCATTAATTCAGAGGCTTGGATAAAGCCTGATGAGAAGGAAACAGTATCAGATTGTTGGGTTTGTTTAGTACTGCAAACTGATTGGAAAAAACCCATTTTATTGAAATCCTAAAGCAAAAAGGCAAGTAAATATCCAAAGATAAGAAAGCCAGAATGCTGCAGTATCCTGTTCTCTCTCCATTCATCCCAACAAACTGAGTATAATGAACAGATTCAAAATGACAATTCTCAAACAACCAATTGGATAGGATTGGAACTTCAAGATCATAAATTTGAGCCTTTAACGTTGAAAAAGTCTCATTTTAAATAACTGAAATCACACATTACACAGTCATAACGTGTTCTCAGTGAGTGACTGTTCGTAAATCCACAATTGAAATATGGAAGTTCACACTCAGACACACAGACACGCACACAACATGCGAGCACAGCCAGCCACTGCACATGTGGAGCAGGAAAACAAAAATCCACACAAGAAACTAGGAACTAAGTATGGGCATGAGAGTCACAGTCATTACAGAACTCAATGGTTACAGAAAACTGTATGGGAGTTTGGGTACAGAATAAGCTGACACTAACAGTTATCTGGGGAAGTAATCTCCTGACCAAATATGATATTTCATTTATACTGGTTTTGAAAATAAAGTATATGTAATCATTCAAGTGGGGAAGCAAATAAAGAAATAAAAGAAACAACCACATTCACTACCATGCCAACTTACAGACAAAACGAACTAGGATGGGTTTGGAAATTACCGGTCTTGGTGGTAGCGACTGTCTTTACATACGGGCAGCTGACTATTTGCATCATTGCTACACCTGCAAAACGGATAGGAAGCATGTTGGAAAGCTGCCATGGGATGTCAGCTACCACGGGGTGCTACGGACTGCCTGCCACAATTTGGAATGCCATTTGCAGCTGGCAAAGAAGCCTTCCAGCAAGAAAACGTGAATTACTTTTGCTCCAACATTTTATGCCAGATCAAATATGAAACTAAACTTTAAGCTGCAGCAACAGTCTCTGCCTATGTTAAACCAGCTGCTTAGCAAGTTATTGGGATGTCGTTAAAAAGAAAAAATGTATTTCAGTGAAGACTCAGGGGTTTAAGTTCATCCAAGGGGGAATGCAGCTCCCCTTGTAGGGCAGCACCACAGGAAAATATCCCACTGCTGGGGCTGCTTCCACAGGCAGCCTCTGCTGGGACAGACCTGTGGGGAGCAGCACAATGAAACTCATGGGCTGTGAGGTTCCCAGCCTGCTGCTGCAGTTAGAGAGCAGAGTAAGGGTAGAAGGACAGGTCTGAACTAGTCAGAGCAGCAAAGCAAGGCAGGGTGGACAGCCAAGTGCAACCCAGAGGGAAAGCTGAGGGTACGAGGGTCACTACAGCAAGGCTGTGAAAAAAAGGGGGTAAAAGAAATCAAAGCAATGAAGCTGCAGACAGAGGTACACAAAGCTGAACTAGGTCAGGGGCATTGTCTTTATTTTTCAGTATCAAGAATGGCATGAGCTGAAAATGCTTTAAAAGCCAAAACTCGCCCTAAAAGAGGCGGCACCATGCATTGGTCTGCTCTCCAGCTCAGTAAGAAATGACACAAAAAGGCACAAAAAGGCGAGCAGCTCATCCTCTTTGATCAGATCAAAATCAGTGGGAAATCAGACAGGGCTGAGGGGAATGCATTTCCAAAACCTCCATTTTGGGTGTAGAAGGCAACTGTAGAAGTGCTCTCTGGCTGGTCCAGTCTGCATACTCAGAAACTGAAACACTTCCCTTCAAAAGATCAAATTCATCACAAGAGGTGGGAAATGCTCCAGTGGAAAGTGAAATTAAACCCCTGTTTAAAACCAAAGTAGTTTCTGGATTTGGTCATTAGAGATCTAGTATGCAAAGCATACATAAATACTGCCAATTTATTTGAAAATAAATTTGGGAGAAGACAAAATTGTAATGCTTTCTAAAAATAACTTCAATAAGAGAATTGCAACTAGTTTTATTTTTAAAAGTATTGAATTGAGACATAAAAACATTGACTCAAACAGCACTGATTGAAGTGTTTGTCTAAACTGGAAGGGTGGTCATGTTATGTACTTGACAATGGATCTGAAAATTCGTTTTGTTAAGGAAGTTACAGCATGTCTCCAACGTGAGTCAGTACAAGTAACACTATCTGGGGGTCGCTGGAGTTAGGGATGCTGCAGCACAGATTAGACTGAGCAAACACCCAAGCTGTTTCTGCTGCCAAAGTCATTCCCAAACGTAAAACTGACTTAAAACACAGGAATTGAGAGAAAGCAGACTTACTTTTTAAGATCTGAGATTATGAGATATCAGTAACAAACTTTTCCATTACTCCTTACTACAGTTTAACACAGAGGTTAACTCTGAAATCACTGGGCAGTGGTATTGTTCAGCTCTGTCCCTGTAACTTCAAACCCTCTGGCTGAAATCATACCTGGTGCTGAAAGCCCCAAACATCTACAGATTAACCTTTGTAAGACCTTCTGACTTCACCTGATACTGTCTTGAAGTAATTTGACTTCTCTTCTGTTTGTTACTGTAAAATATTTTACAGTTTTCTTTCTTTCTTTCTTTCTTTCGTTTACAGTGTTTAGAAACCATCATAACCACCTCTAGGCAGAATTGGCTGAAAGAAGCTGACAGATTTCATTCTGTAAACTAAGCAAACTGACAAATCAGACCCACTAGTGAGGCAGCCCTTTGCTGCCAGGTGTCCTTCCTGCACTCTGTGGGTTCCACCTGCAGCCCAGCTCACAGGGAGAACTGCCCAGAGCCAACATTTCTTACCAAGGTAGTTCTGAAAAAAATCATTTTCCAAAATGAGTTTCAGGAGATTGATGTTCCTGCTCTGTCTTTGCTCCTGTACTGTATTACTCCCAAAACTTTTTGATTGAGAGCTCGCAATAAAGCCCAACCTGGGCATACACCCAGAATCTCCATCTCCACTGGCACATACTCCACTGTTCTGACCATCCCATTTTACCCAACAGGGCACACTTGGGTAGATCATATCCCTCTGGTGTGTAAGGATCCTTCAGTCCATGCTGGTCCCCTGCTGGCAAGGTTGGAAGTGGCAGTTGAGAGCATTCAGCCAATCACCTTTAAGGCTTGACTGTTTTTATTATTCTTCCAAACCTCACCAATAAACAGATTTCTTTCTCCTACCCTTTATTCATTTGTTGTTCAGCCTGGAATATCACGTTCAGAATAGTATTTGTTTCCTGGTTTAAACCATTGAGCAATACACTGCAATTTCCTTTTCAGGCCAATACAGATTAAAGTAGCTTTGCCCAGTTATTTTAAAAGACTGTTCTAAAAGCAGAGGGAACTAAAAGCTGGTGCTCTCTTCTAGTCTGCACTTCAACTGCTTTCAGGCTTTTCTCTCTGATCAAAGGAGTGTTCTGAAGGGTTACTTTTCATCCATCCAACTCAGAGGGGAGGAGAAGGCCTCCCTCCACACCCACTGGGTGGCTGCATTAGAGAGGACAGCAGGGAAGTCACCTCATCCAGCTTTACAAAGAGTCAGAAACACAAAGGTGCTGCTCAGAGCTGCTTCTTTGTCTTTTTAAATCTGCAACTAACTTGGATCCAATACCACTGCAGTCTCCAACCTCTCCCTGCAACACAAAATCATCAGTTCCTGGTGTATGTTTAGTGCCACTGTGCACTGTAACACATCAATTTTGTATCAGAACAGGAACTCAGTGGATTCCATGCAAATGAAATGTGGTGTGTAAGTGCCAAGTGTCATTAGTGATCTCCTGGAGGCTCTCTGCAACAACTACAGACAGAGAGTCCAACACTTTGCCAGCCTAAAATTCCTTCCTCAGGTATCTAAACATTTCATAAAAATTTAAGAAACTAGGATATATCCAGAAGAAGTGTGCTGCCATCTAGGATTCCTTCTCTATTCTCTTTAAACCTAAAGCCTGTGAATAACAACACCCTGGCCCCCTAAATGCCTCATTTTGGTCCTCAGGTCACACCTCAACACTCAGCATCCTACCCAATGGCTGCAGCCTATGAGAACTGGGAACACCTGATCTCACTGGGGTCATGATTTCCATGGTAATTCTTCCTGCTCATCCGTGTCCTAGTGAATATTTATGCACAAGACTTAAGGTCTAAATCAAGTAAGTAGAAAAAAATAAAAGCAATATTGCAATTAGTAAAATATCGTGCTCAATATTCTCAATTACACAGTACATTTTTAAATGCAGATGTTTTCTGCCAAGTATAGCAAAGAACTAGAAGTCCAAAAAATATATATTCTTTGTTAATTAAAAAGTCTGTCTGCTAACCCTGAATTCTTTCAGAGATACTCTGAGGAGAGGATCCAGGCAAGTTCTGTACACAGTGGACACATGAGTGCAAACAACTGACAACATGGACATGTAGCAGACAAGACAATTACAGTTTGCCAATTTACCTGGAAGTGGAATAGGCATGCCAGGAAGGGGGACACGAAATGGAGGTACCATTACTGGTGGAAAAGCAGGAATTGCTGCAGTTGGTTGAGGTACTGCATGAGGAACTGCAGGAGGCAATGTCTGTGGGACTGGCTGGGGTACAGTCTGCACAGGTGTAGCAGAAGGAGCAGAGGTTGAAACACTGACTGATGGTGTGGCAACTGAAACACCCGAACTCGGGGTCTGGTCTTGTGTGGTAGGTGCTGATAAAAAAACACAAAGAACACCTTGTATCTTAGACACTGCAATATACTGCTGCAAACATACTGGCGCTCTGTTTCCCGGTGCGTAGCAGATCTGCTCAGATATAACAGCAGGAAGACACTCCTGGACAAAAAAATACTTTGCCTTCTCTGCAACATTAAATATCCACAAAGAAAGTCAATTTCCAATTTCAATTTGTCCCATTCTTTACACCTGTCTCTACAGCAGTAGCAGGGCTGTATCAAAGGACAAGCACAGGGTGAAATGAGGTTCTATTCTGTTCAGAGAAACAGAAAGGGAACATTACAGCAAGTTTCCAATGGCAACAGGCTGTCCTTGTGTTACACGAACACAGGTTCTGCTTTTAACAGCAGCAGCACATGCATGACAGCAGCCTGCCTTAAATGATGCTGGGCTGTGCCCCCAGAACAGGAAACCGTCAATAAAAATGTGTAAATAAGCAAGGAAAAGGAAAATACTTTTCTTCAAGAGCTGCAAGAACTTTTTTGGTCTTCAGTGCCTCCCAGCAGGAAAACACATAACCAGCATTCAGTTCTATAATCCTTGCAGCATGACTGGTTTCAATTTCAAATTGTTTTAATTGGGAGCAAACAGTCTCACAGCACAGGCCAACAGGAACTTGAGACAAGTCTGCTTAAGCTTGTAAACTCACTCTGTAAGATTTGGTGCAGAGGAGAAGGGAAAAAGAAAAAAAAAATAAAGAAACCACACCAATTTACAGCCATATTCTAATGGGCAAAACGTGCATTTTCTATTACTACCAGAAACATTCCAAACAACATACCAGTATTAGCATATTTAAATAAAGATTTTTGATCTTTCAATAAGCATTTCAGAAAGGGTGAAAGTTCTTAGCAGTGCCTAATATTTAGGGAAACAGAGCAGACAGTCAGTATGTGATTTGTAAGACCTAATTCAAATCAGTAAAGGCAAGAATGAAGCTCAGCCAGAAGTCCCAGGTTTTTTTTACAGGCCAAGTCTAAGAGTTATAAAAGTATTTTAAATTATAAAATTTCATCACCTAGGCACAGACACCAACAGTAACAGTTCTTGAAAGCAAAGACAAAGATTAGCAGATAGAACAGGTAGAAGTGGAGCAGATTGTCAGCATTCAACATTAGGAAATTCAACTTCAGAGAAGGTGCATAAAGTGCTGGTCCCAAAGTGTGACTAGCTCTCCCCAGCCTGGCACTGGGTCAGGAGCTAACATTTACCTCCCACCTGACTGGTTACTCAGCACAACAATCAGAGCAGACCACGGCTCAACACAGTGAATTAACACCATACTGAGTTACCCTTCAAATTAAACAAAAGCTCTAAAATGCTCTGAGCAAAAAAAGTTATGCCCTCCCTCCAGCCTTAATGAAGGCAGAGTTGGATGGTTACCTGAATTTAACTCCCTTTCACACACACATTCTGAAGTTCAGGTTAAACGGTGAGTTAAGCTTGACTTGTCTCACTTGTTACAGGAAAAAGATGAATTCCAGAGGATGCAACTCTACCCCACAGCAGGAGTGGAACAGCCCACCTGCTGCACACTCTGGCCTGGCTCAGCACACACGTCTGAGCCAGCACAGCTACAGTGCCCCAGTGCCAGAGTCCTGCTCAGCACCCACGCTGTCTGCCTGTGGCCCTGCATGCAAGACAGGACAGGATGCTCTCTGAGCTGCTCCTTCCCCTGCACACCTGGCTTTGGGCACGGGGACTGGCCTGGCTCACTGTTTGCTGCTGACACACTCAGAGCAGACAGACCCACAGCACCCAGCACACACCTGTCAGCACTGAGGCACCTGGGCAGCACACACGTGCCAAAGCGCAGTGCAAACCACGCTGCTGTGTGCACAGCCATGCAGTTATGTGCATGCTGCATAAATTCAGTCCCCTTTCCTTAGCTGGAAAACCCCTACAAGCAAAGGCTTAGTCCATGGAAGCAGCGGTAACCTCCAGACTATCATTCAAAGGTCATAAATAAACAAAAATGGATCCAAGGACTTTCTTTTTCCTCTTTGTGGAACTCTAGAAAATAGGAACTGAGAAGGCTTAGGCAGAAGAATAATGCTAACAAAAGTAATACAACAAAGAGGCTCTATTCTGTAATCAACCAATGCTCACAGACCAGCAGCTCTGAGACCTGACCTACAGAAACAGATGCCATGGAGAAAATGAGGAAATTGCTACAGCTAAACTCCTACCTTGTATCAATGTTTCTAGTGAAACGTTTTTAAAAACAATTTAGTTCTATCTGTAGCCAAAAGGAAATAGGTGTGTAATAGCTCTGAGATGATGTGGTAACAGCAGAAAAAAACCACACAAAGATCTGAAGAATTCTTTGAGACTGGGGAGAAAAAAAGTTTGCATGCAAGATTCTTCTGGACTAAACACTGAACTTTAAATTCACACTCCATGCTGAAACAATTTTGTCCTGAATACCCAGGCTTGGCTGCAGCAATTCCCCATGCAGCATCCCCACCACCTGCCCCCACCACCGCGTGGCCTGAGACAGCCCCAGGTACTCACTGGAGTTGGTCTGGGACACTGAGGTGGCCGTGGTGGTGGTGGAGGTGGTGGAGGACTGCGTGCTGGAGGAGGTGGATGGAGATGCTGCAGAGGCAGGGCTGCTGGTGGTGGGGGTGGAGGCCCCCACGGCCTGGGCCTGGGCCGCCAGCATGGGCGTCAGCTCTGACTGCTGGATGACCTTGACCCCGTCCGGCTTCGTCCACGCAGACTCCCGTGTCCGTGCGTTGTAGAAATAAACCTGCAGGGAGAGCGGCCCTGTCACTGCAGCTCTGCAGGACACTGCCCACTCCTCTGGGGATCCCACCCAGAGCCTGCCCTCGTCACCAGGGCTCACACCATGGCACCCATCTCACCTTCCCATCCGGAGTTTTGTTCTCTACCCAGATCTCCTCAGCTGGGGGCATGGCTGGTGTTCCCGGCGCGGAGACCGGCGGCATTCCTGGAGGGAACATCATACCAGGAGGTGGTGGCATGCTACCCATGGGAGGAGGCATAAATGGTGGTCTCTAAAGGCATATAATAACAATAATGATGATAATGATAACAACAATATAATTTCAAGCACTTTCCCTTTCTTAGAGAACAAACAGACACAACACCAGCAGTAAGGACAGCTGTGCCAGGCTTGGAAGCTTCTCTAACAATCCAATGCTCCCAGCTCAGGGGATGTGCCTCCTGCCAACCCCCCACCCATGGCAGAGCAGTTGAAGCCATCCCTTCACTTCTGAGATGCAACCATCAAGGCACCTGAAAAAGCTGGCACGAACAGAAATGTGGTCAAAGAAAAGTCCAAAACTCCTCTCCTGAAAAGGAGAAAATACCTCAATGCAAGGAAGAGAAAGAATGGAAAGCTGTTCTCAAATAGCTGCTGCTCAGACATCCCCATCTGCGAACCAAATATCCCACAAACCCAATGACCCTCCCAGGAAAGAAATGTTAAAAACCCCTAAATTTCAAGTAAGCATTCAGTTTGTCAGCACAGCTGAGCAGTGGGCTTAATTAAAATCCATTACACTCCTAAATTTCCCACTAACTAAAATTATAGCTAGTGTCAATAAAAATAGAAATAAATTACATGTTCATTATTGCATAGTAAGAAATCCTGACTTGCCCTGCATACACTTACCTGAACGCCTGAACACTCAAAATACAATCAGTTCTTTCATTTTACTTGTTTACTTGGACTGTTTGAAATTCCCTACATGCAACAAGTACAGTGAATGCTTCCCTGTAAAAAATGGACAAAACTCTCCAAGTTCTTTACCTACTCTGCAAACACCTACAAGTGCCCTAATTATCCCCATCAGTGCAGCTCCAAGTGAATGACAGCCTCGAGTGCCGCGCTCACCCCGAGCCCCGGGGCTGGGACAGCCCAGGACAGCCCGTGCCACAGGGAGGGGATGGCTCAGTGACAAGGTGCACACATGGCTCCTGAGCTGCCTCCTGCACCCACAACTGCAGCTGTACCCCTGGCAGCTGCCAGTGCTGCCATGTCCTTGGCTTCTGTCGAGAGCTGCCCTGAGATCCACCTTCTGCTCTAAGGGTGGTATTTAAACTGCTCTTTAAATCCACATACCAAACTAGTAACCATTATTTGTATTACATACTACTAAAAAAGAATGCCAGGAGTGCATGGATGGCAATCTACACAAACAAAAAAAGCCCTCAACTCAACTGCAGCCTGCCTTCCCTCCCCTGTTCCTCCCCACCAGCCCTTGCACCTGCTACACCATAGAGCTTCCTCTTTCTTGCTCTTACAACCTGTATGAAGAATCCAGTGAGAAGCCACTTTCCACCTGCTCCAGCTGCCTTCCCCAGCCCAGCAGTAAAATCACACGGGCAGTCAGTGCCAGGAGTGCAGCCAGGGTCCCAGCACATCCTGAGCCCTGCTCTGGGCACAGCTCCCCCCATGGGCCCTTCACCATCACATCTGCCTTTGCACTGCACACCGGGCAGGGGGTGAGGCCCAGCCCTCAGCGTGGAGCAGAGCACAGAGCCAGCACTGTGAGACACCCAGCACGGCTGGTGCTGCTGAGGAGCTGCAGGGCTCACAGCCTGTGTGACAGCTGGGAGCAGCAGCAAACCCCGGGGGGAAATCAAACACAGAAATCAAGGAGACACCCACAGCCAGGCCTGGGATCCAAAGTAACTCTGCTTGGTTCTTCAAACTGTAATTACAAATAGTGGATTTAATCCATTATTTACAGCACATGGTACCATTCAGCTCCTCATCCTGCCCACAGCCCACACGGCACTTACACTGCCCTAAGGGGAAGGCACCCCCACAAAGCAATTAAATAACAGCACAAGGCAATTAAAACAATTCATTTCTCATTCACAAAGGTGCTGTCCCTTGCAAACTGTTCAGGCCTCAAAAAAACAGAGATGGACCTTAAACCATCCATCAGTTTAGCAGTGGAGGAGCTGAGCAGAAGCTGTATCTGCACGCCACAGGTATGCAGTGGTGTGTAACCACACCTGAGCCCCTGTGTTCTCCTCTTGCCTTGCTGTTTCCTTCACCCATTTCAATGTCCATTCTCATACAATTTCCACACAATCACAGAATCAATTACATTGGAAAAGTCCTCCCAGACCATTGAGTCCAACCCGTGCCCAATCCCCTGCCACTGAGTTCCACATTCCATCACTCCCTGGACACCTCCAGGGATGGGGACTCCAGCACCACCCTCAGCCTCCTTTAGTCCAGGCTGAACCCCGCTAGATCCCTCAGCTGCCCCCATCAGGTTTGTGTTCCAGACTCTCCACCAGCTTTACTGCCCTCCTCTGGATACACCGGTCCTTCCTGAAACTGAGATGCCCAGAACTAGACACTTCCACACGCCAAAACAAACGAGAAATCCCTAAATCCCACCTAAACAACCCCGGGGATTTCCTTACCTGTAGGTGTGGAGGCCCCATGGGCGGGGGGATCCCCCCCGGCGGCGGCATCGGGGGCATGCTGGGGTCAAAGGGGGGTCGGCCGAAGGGCGGCCGGGGGGGCGGAGGAGGGCCCCGCATCATCCCGAAGGGCGGGGGCGGCCGCAGGAGGGGCGGGGGGCCCCGCAGCACCGCGCTGGGCGGGGGCGCGGGGCCGCGGAACCGCAGCGCCTGCTGCTGAGCCATCCTGGGGAGAGAGGGACACAGGGACACGGGTCACTGCCACTTGCTGCTGAGATCCATAAAATCACTTTGACAAGGAACCGGGAAAAACCCAATAAACACCAGGAGAGTGTGCAAAACGTTTGAGTGGATAATACTGCAACTGTTTCAGAATGTTTTTTTACTTCACAATTCAGTGTTACGAGTCCTCAACGGTGAATTTCTCATGAAAATGGATAACCAGAGCTGGGACGGGGCATGCTTCCTCTGGGAAGCGCATCCTTCCTTATCTGCCCAAGCTCCCTGAGCACGACCCGGTGCTCTGCCTGCTGGTCCGTGCCGAGCCCCTCCAGCCGGCCGTGCCCGGTGCTGTCGGTTCAGCAGCACCAGGGATGCTCCGGTGTCCCCCGCAGGTGTGACCCCCGGCGGGGCCTGGCCCGACACCGCTGTCCCCGCGCTGAGCCCCCCCGGCCCCGCACGGGTCTCAGGGAAACCCTCGGCATCAGGAGCAGCGGGAGCTCCTCTGCGGCTCCGGGGGGACAGCTGTACCCACCGCTGAGGGCAGAGAATACAATGGGCGCATGAGGACTCGGATTCGAAAATACTGAAGGTTATGAGACGGTGAGGGACCACAGGGTCTATCCGCACCCCGAGGGGACCTCCCGGCACCCGGTCCCACGCTCGGGAGCGGCCGTGGCCCGGCCAGCGGGAACAGGGCCCGTCCCGCCGCACGCGGGGCCGGGAATGGAGGCGGGAGAACTCCCGCCGGCCCGCCCACTCAGCCCCGCCCCACCGGGCCCCGCCCCAGCTCTCCCGGCAGACCGGCCTCGGCCCGGCCGCGGCCCGCCGTACCGGAGGTCGGTGCCGAAGCGCTCGCCCGCTGCCGCCGCCGCCTCCCCTTCGCCGCCGCCGCCCCGCTCCGCCATGGCCGCCACCGTCGCGCGCACCCGCCCCGCCCCACGCGGGCCCCGCCGCACCCCATTGGTCGCCGCGCCCGCCCGTCAGAGCGCGGGGGGCCGAGCCCGCCCCGCCATTGGCCGCCGCTCCCGCCGGCTTTGAATGGGGGGAGCCGGGAGCGCCGCGATTGGCTGCGAGAGGGCGGCCCGCGCCGCTCGCGCCTGGGTCACGTGAGGCGCGACCCGGGGAGGGAACCGGAAGTGACTCAAGCCGTAGGGGGAAAGGGAGGAGCATCATCCAATCAGCGGTCGGAACCACGTGCGCCAATCACCGCACGCAGCCGGCGGCGCGCGCCCACCCCGAAACCAAATTGGGAATGTCCCGTTCCGTGACGTCACGGGCCCGCGGAGCCAATGAACAATCCCGGCGCGGGGAGCCCGGCGGCCGCCAGGGGGCGCTGTGAGCGCCGGGGATCCGGGGGGTGCCGGGGGTTCGGTGTATCCGGAGGATCCGGGGGGTCCCGGGGGTTCCGGGGGTCCGGGGTGTTCGGGGAGTCCAGAGGGTCCGGGGTGTCCGGGGTCCGCAGCTCTCGCTGGAGACAACACTGGCGGGACCGCCCGGGCATCCCGGCACCCGGGGAACGGGAGGAAGAACGGGGCAGTGGGGGAGGCACCGCGGGGCTGTCGGGTGCCTGTGAGCGACACCCCGGGCACGGGGAGAGCGGCTCCTCCTGGGGACACCGGGCAGCGACGCTGGGGAAACCCCAGAGTTCGGTGTGGGCACTGCGGTGACCGCTGCCGGCACCGGGAGCTCAGTTACGGTGACCGCTGCCAGCACCGGGAGCTCAGCTGCGGTGACCGCTGCCAGCACCGGGAGCTCAGCTGCGGTGACCGCTGCCGGCACCGGGAGCTCAGCTGCGGTGGCCGCTGCCGGCACCGGGAGCTCAGTTACGGTGACCGCTGCCGGCACCGGGGCTCAGCTCTGCTGCGTTTGGAAGGGATGGGACACCAGGCAGTACCGGGCAGCTGCCGGCGGCTGCAGCGCTCCTGGCGGAGGAACACCGGAGCGGCAGAGAGCCGGGACGTGTTCCCGGGACACCGTCCTGTTCCCTCTCTTAACTGGTTTTGTGATCCCGCATTTCCCATTCCTCTCCTGCTCTCAATAAAAGGATCTGTCTTTCTTAGATAATGAAAATAAGGAATTGCTATGGGGCCTTTTGGTGGTGCTGAGCCACAGAGACTTTTACACACTTTGACTTTGCTGCTCGGGGTTTTTATTCACGTGTTCTGCTTGAAGTTGCTGCCCCTGTGCGGGTCTGTGACAGGCCAGCTGGGGCTCCCCGGCAGCCTGTGTGCCCTGCTCCATCCCTGCACCCCCTGCTCCGTGCCCAGGCTGGCAGCAGGTCAGGGTCTGCCCGCGGGGCCAGGGGCACAGCGCCTGCTCCGCCTGCCAGGGGCAGGAGATGGAGCCGGGTGTCCCTGTCCCCACCTCAGCAGCACTTTCTGATGGCAGGGATTAAAAGCGGTTTTGCCCACGAGTGCTCACATCCTCCACACGCAGTGGGGCCGCCTGTCTTCCCCGTGTCTTTCATCCTCTTTTCATCTCCCTTCCCAGGGTTGTCTCCATGTTTTATTGATGTCAAGCTCGCGGGCGGGAGCAGCTGCAGGGCCCTCTCCCAGGTTCGGGGGGGCTGGCGCCGCTGCTGTACCCCAGCCCCGTCACCTTTGTGTTCTCCAAACATTCCAGTCAGGAATTCTCAGGCTGCAGCCCCTTCAGGAGCAGTTTGGTAATGGTGAGCTGCAAAACAAGAGTCATTTTGACGAATCTGCTGGCAGCTCCCTGTGCTGCAGGACGTGGCTCTTGGCAGCAGTGCAATTTACCGTGATTGATAGGCACTTCCCTGGATTCCATTGAAACCGAGAATTCCAATGGCTCAATTTGCTGTTTGCCTGGACACCTCCCTAACTCCAGTGGGCTCTGGGGTGCAGGTGTGAGGGGACTGACCGGCAGGCTCTGTAAATCCCTCAGGCAGCCGTGGCACTGCCCCCGGGGCTGGGAGGGTGATGCTGCCCTTGGGGAACGGGGCTGTGGCAAGCACTGGAGCCAGGGGAAATCTCTCTGGGGGAATCCCAAACCCCCACAGCAGAGCTAGTGGATCTGCTGATGGAATTCTACAAATGGGATAGCTGTAGAAACACTGGCAGTTTTCCAGAGCAGTCTGCAGCTGGGACCCCCACTGCAGCCCTGGTTCCCCTGTCTCCCCTGCCAATCCTCCCCAGACCCGGTGCTCCCTGGCTGGAGAGCTGCTGGCTGTGCCAGATACCAGCACAGAGCTGCTGTGCTGCTGCCACTGCTGCTGCTGCTGCTCCAGAAATTGTTCCCAGGGAGGTTTTAAACTGAGAACCTTTTCAAATATTTGTATCTCTTTAGTTGTTAAAAGGCTGTTTGTGACACAGTCTGACTTCTCTGCCAGGCACATGGGAAGGAGTCCTGAAACCCCACAGTGTGGATGTTCCCTCTCAAACCTGCCCATGTTCTTGTGTTTTCTTGGTCCAAGACGAGTGGCCTTCATCCTCTTTGCAGCTCTGTGCCGTGAGCTGATTTCAGCACCGAGGTTCCCCCTGGCTCTTTGCAGCTCTGTGCTGTGAGCTGATTTCAGCACCGAGGTTCCCCCTGGCTCGGTGTGGCAGCCCTTGAGCTGCCATGGGCTCCCACTGCTGGGACTGGCCCCTGCCGTGGAGCTGCAGCAGCCGTGGGGTTGTGTCGTCTTGGAGATGCCGACATCCTGCCATTCTTCTTTCATTTTTTCACATTTCAGGTTGAAGTATGATGACAAATTAAAAATTTTGCCCTGGGCTGTCTGCAGGGCCTCTGGGCTGCTGCGGTGCCAGCATCTGCCGGGGAGAGCCCCAGATCCCGTGCTGGGGGGCAGCACTGGGGGGAGGCTCCTGCTGGCACCGAGGTGATTCTGCTTTCCCAGCCCCCCTCGGCCCCACGGATCACTGCTGAAATTGGGGGTGAAGCCTCTGGGCTCATCCCGATCCCCTCCAGCCATGGGGACCTTGGGGGCCGTGTCTGCTGTGTCCCTGCTTGGCCTGGAGCGGGGCTGGCCCGTTCTGAGGCCACTGAGGCATCACCTGGGCCTTGTGGGGAGCAGTGGGCCCGGGCATTGTTGGAATTTAGCAGGGCCCCTCCCTGTCTGCGGGCACAGCACAGCTGGGTGTGCTGCACGCTGGCACCGGGCACGGAGCTCCCGGCCTGGTCCCAGCCCTTCCCTGCACTTACATGGACACATCCCATTTTTATCCCTACACAGGGAGCCTGCGGATTCCCTCCTACCCGGGGAGAGGGGCGCAGGCTCAGCCACGGTAAGAGCAGCAGATGGGGTGGGTGGGGGATCTGGGAGGTGCCCGGGGTCGGCCAGAGCAGGGTCTGCCCAAACCAGCTCGGGAGGCGATGGCTGAAAGAGCCCAGCAGAGCAGAGCAGAGCTCGGCCCGGCGCTCTGCAGCACCTGAGCTCCTGCAGCTCCTTGGCCGGGAGGGTCAGCGCCACCGGCCCTGCGAGTCCCTCCGAAAGCACCAGAGTCCTGTGACCGCATCAGCCGCGGCAGAGCCGCCAGCGGGCCCCGGCCAGGACGGGGCTCGGCCACACCTTGGAACGCTGGGAGCATCCCGGGAAAGTTCTCCTGTCTGAAACCAGCCGCAGAGCTGACACTAATAGAAAAAGACCGCTAAAAAGCTGTGTGATATTCTGCTCTGTTCCCGGTCCCTCTCTCCCTCTGTTGCTGCTGGCATTTTATGAAATATTGATGTGCCGAGGTGCTGCCGCTCTCCCGTTTTCTCTGTGCCGCTGCAGCGGCCGCCCCGGCCCCACGCCGGCCCGGGGACAAGATACGGGACGGGCTATGGGGAACGGGCTATGGGGAACGGGCTCTGGGACGGGCTATGGGACGGGCTACGGGACGGGCTGAGAGCCGGGTCGCACGGCGGACCGAGCAGCTCGGTCCCGCGGCTGGGGCTCAGACTGGGGCTCCTGGGCGGAGCAGGCGGGGGTTTCCCCTGGCTTGGAGATGCCGTGTTCGCTTCCCTTCCCATGCGGGGCTCTTCTCCAGCTCCTGACCATGACTCCTGGTCCTCCCGTGTGCCCTTCCCTAGCCCGTACTGCCGCGGGCTTCTCCTCCGGGCTGCCTGAGCTCGGTGTCCCGGCGCTGGGGCGCGCACGGTCCGGCACAGCGGCTGAGAGAGCCGGGTCAGCCGGGGGGACAGCGGCGGGGTCAGCTGGGGGGACAGCGGCGGGGTCAGCCGGGGGGACAGCGGCGGGGTCAGCTGGGGGGACAGCGGCGGGGTCAGCCGGGGGGACAGCGGCGGGGTCAGCCGGGGGGACAGCGGCAGCTCCGCGTCCCCTCCCCGCGGGACACGAGGCTGGTTCGGGCTGGCCCGCGTGACGGGCGGCGGGAGCGGAGATCCTCCTCGGAGCGCTGCAAATGCGCTCCTTCCCCGAGGGACCCGCACCGCTCCGGCTGGGGTGAATATTTCATGAGGGTTTAGGCAGAGGCTGGCTCTGAGGCACGGCGGACGCGCTCCCCGGGCCCGCAGCAGCACGGGAGGCTGGCAGGGGCCGGGCCGGCGCTGGGAGGGGGCTGCGGCCGGGGCCGGGTCCGTGCGGTCCCGGAGGGCGCTCCCAGCCCGCCGCTCCTTCGGTGCCTGGGGCTGTGGTGGGCCGGAGCCACCGCCCTCCTCAGGCCTCGGCTCTGCTGCCCTGTCCCGGGAATGGCATCGCTGTGGAATCCCAGGACGCCGCATCTCACGGCCAATTTGCTCAGGTTTCCTCGGCGGGGGCTAATGTGTTTTCCATGTTAATGTGCCCGCACGTGGCGTCCAACCTGACTGCGACACGGAGCCGCTGACACTCCATGACGGGCACGCCCGCCCCGCCGGCAGGGGACAGGGCTGCGTGTGTCCCTGCTGCGCCGCTCCTCCAGTGGCTTTTGCCTGGGCTGACCTCACATCTACAATATTTCAGGTTTCCTCATCAAACGTCTTTCCCCGCCCCAGTGTCTCTGACAAGGAAAACATTTGCTCCATCCAAAATATTTCAGGTTCTTTCATTGCCCCTCCCCTGACCCCTGCTAAAGAAACTACTGAGAAAAAGCACAAAATCTCTCTTTGAAAAGTCCAACATTGAAAGGATTGATTTTTTTTTTCTTAAATATTTCCTTATGTCTCTATTTGAGGGTTATTTTGGGTTTTGAGGAATTTCAGCCGGTTGGCAGCATCAGAACTTGGCCAAACCATCCCTCTGGTGCCCCTTGGAGCCAGCCCCAGCTCCCTCTGGAGCTCCATCCCACCTGAAATTCCCTCAGAACTGCAGCCCTTTCCCAGCCAGGGGATCCAGCCTTGCCGCCTGCCCAGAACCCCCATCCCAAACCCCCCGCCCTGTCCTCACCCAGGGACCCAGAGCTGAACTCCTCAGCTGCACCACAAGTGCCTGTGTGTGACCCGCACACACGTGTGCACACGTATGTGCACAGACAGACAGACAGGCACACAGACACAGACACACAGACACACACAAACACCCACAGACACACAGACACACAGACACACACACACAGACACACACACAGACAGACACACAGACACACACAGACACACAGACACACACAGACACACACACACACACACAGACACACACACACACACACACACACAGACACACACACACACAGGCACACACAGACACAGAGACACCCACAGACACACAGACACCCACAGACACACAGACACACACAGACACACAGACACACAGACACACGGACACACGGACACACAAACACAGACACACACTCACACAGACAGACACACAGACAGACACACAGACAGACACACAGACACACACAGAGACACAGACACACAGACACAGACACACACTCACACACTCACTCCTGCCAGGCCCTCAGCCACCCCCACCTGCACCACAGCACCTGTGCCTTGCTCCTGAACCCCCCGAGCTCCTGAGGCCTCTCTCCTCTCCCCTCCTCCTCACACAGGCTTTTGTACATCCAGGAGCTCCCCCGGCCCCCTCGTGTTATCAGATGTGCTGCTATTGATTTCCTCCCTGCATTTGTTTTTGTTATTCATTATTAATGGGATCATTTTTCCATCCTTTGTGCATGAAGGCAAATTTTGTGTAAAAATCAATTGAGTGAGCAGCGCCAATGGCTTGTTTGGTTTTCTGTGCTTTCATCTCCTGTGCACAGGTCCCGGGAGACAGAGCAGGATATTAAGGAACAAGCATGGAATGGGGAAAAATAATAAATCAACTGTTAGTGGTTCAGAAACCACAGACAGGGGTTTGCCTGCTGAGTCTCTCACACGTGTACTGAACATTTCCTATTCCAGCAGGTTTCCCTTTCCTTTGTCTGGGCTGTCACTGAAAGGGGATTCCCTTTCTCAGCAAATTTCACCTGCGTTTTCATTTCATGTTTCATTCATGGGTTTGTGCACGGGGTGTGTTTTGAAGAATCAAGTGTCCCAGGCTGGGTCCCGCAGACCCACTTTGCCCAGGACAGGAACCCCGGCCCCCCAAGGAAGTTGTGAGTGCTGGCCCCAGACACCGGGGATGAGGCGGGGGGAGTGGGGGACAGGGGCTGGGGTCTGCCGGCAGCTCTCACCAACCCGGAATCCAGGCACTGGCTCCATCCTGCCTCCCACCGCCTGCCGGGGATGTTTGCTGGCTCCGGAGCGCCGCTCGTTATTCTGAGAGGAAAACGCGGGCAGCTCTTTGTGCCTCTTCAGCGTTCAGTACCGGTTCTGACCTGCCCCAGAGCGCCAGAGCTCCGGGAGCCACAGCCAGGGACAGACTGGGGCACCGGTGATGAGCAGCCAGCACTTCAAAGTAAACCTCGAACGAGGCGATCAGGTCCTGGATGTGAAATCTGGGCAGAGCCCCCGTCCAGAGCCCTGCCGGGAGAACAGGAGCCGGGACGGAGGGGGGGTGAGCTAAAAGGGCTCAGGGTCTCCCTGGTGAACGTGCTGGAGGTGAGGAGGAGCTCGCAGGAGCTGCTCTGTGGGACGGTGGCTGCGGGTTTGGGAAAGTTCGTTCAGTATTTGTTTTACACCTCTAAGGAACTCTCCAGAGCCGCGCAAACAAAGGCAGAACCGTCACAGACCCACAAAGCTCGGTGACACCAGAACAGCCACTGTAAACCAGCGGTGATCCCTCCGCCACTGCAGGAACGAGCCCGGTCCCGTCTCCCTTCCAGGGGTGTGCGGGGACAGCGGAGGCGGCCGGGGAGCCGTGAGGGTGCTCGGCACTGCCGGCGGGGAGCGGGGCAAGGCGAGGCTCAGGCTGGTTTAACCCGGACCGGGGAGGGCGCCGATCCCGTCCGAGGGCAGCGCTGGGGTTATTTCTGCTGGAACACAAAAGACGTGAGGCTGCGCTGCCCGCGGCAGGGACAGCCTGGGATCCGGGCTGGGTCTCCATTCCCGTGCCAGGAAATGCCCCCGGCCCCGCTCCCCAGCCGAGCCCCGGCCCAGCGCGGCCCGGCGGGACCGGAACTCAGCCCGGGGGCAGCTCCCAGACACACAGGGAGACGGGGAAGAGATAAAAGCACATCTTACCTGTAAAAACACCGGCCCGGCGTCCGCAGCTGCGAAGATGCCGTCGGAGTTGCCTTTAATATCTGCGATTAATATCGAGTCGCCCTTAATCTGGATTTTCAGAGCCCATAATATAATATAATGGAATTAGGACATTTTTTGTTAAAGGACATTTGATTGGGGAAAATCATTGAGGATGAGTGGGAAAACGCGGCGCGAGGAAGCGTTACCCGAGAGGAAAAGGTGGATTCGTAAGATCGTTTCCTGGCGGGGGAGGAGGATGGGAGCCGGTTCTCAAGTTCGATGTTTGTCACTCATTGAAATGCTAAAGCGGAATATCCAGAGGAGGCTCACGCTTCGAACATTAATCTTTAATCGTTAAGGTGCTTCTGGGAGTCGCAAATAAAAGCCCTTTCCCCCTCCTGAACAGATTCAGAAACGAACCCGGCGAGGGTTTTGGAGCGGGGATGTTTCCGTTTCCCCGGGGCCGGCGGCAGCGCGGGGCCCGGCGGGGCGAACCCCGCTCCCATGTCCCGGGGCGTTTCCTGAGGGTGCAATTGCTCCCGCAGGTTATTTCGGGTGCTCCCGTCGGCGCTGCGGCGCGGGGAGGAACGACACGTCCCGGCGGGTTGAAAAATAAAGCTTTATTAGGGACAGGGCCGCGGGGGGAGCGGCGGGACGGGGCGGGACGGCGGGGCGCGGGGGGAGCGGCTCTGCCGGGGGCGCGCCCCGGGGCCTCGCCCGCCGCCAGCGGAGTTCGGGTCCCGCGGAATTCCCGGCGCGCCGCTCCGCTCCCGGCTCCGCCGGGCTTCTGTCCCGGGAGGGAGGAACGGGCGGGGCGGGGCCGGGAGGGGCAGGGAGGCGCTCAGGGCCGTCCCTCCCGTCCCGTCCGGTCCCGGTGTCCGCGGGCCCGCCCGTCGGGGCGGTCGGGCCGGGCCGTCAGTGCACCGCCGAGTACTTCATGCGCTTCTGCTTCTGGCGCTGGTTGCAGAACCAGACGCGCACCACGTTCTTCTTGAGGTCCAGCTTCTCGGCGATGGCCGCGATCTTCTCTGCCGAGGGCCGCGGCTGCAGAGCGAAGTACGCCTCCAGCGAGCGCCGCTCGGGCGCGGCGATCGAGGTCCGCCGCCGCTTGCGCTCGGCGCCGGCCGGCGGCTCGGGGCCGGCGGGGCGGGAGCGCCGGGCGGCCTCGGCGCCCTCCAGCCAGGCCTGGAGCACCGGGCGCAGCGCCGTCATGTTGTTGTGCGACAGCGTCAGCGACTCGAAGCGGCAGATCGTGCTCTGGCTGAGCGAGCCCACGCCCGGCAGCTTCAGCGCCGCCAGCGCCGCCCCCACGTCGGCCTGGGTCACCCCCAGCCGCACCCGCCGCTGCTTGAAGCGCTCGGCGAACGCCTCCAGCTCCCGCGGGTCCGCGGCGGGCGCGGCGGCCCCCGGGGCGCCCACGGGCACGGGCAGCGGCCCCGCGGCGGCGGCGGGCAGCGGCGGGGGCGGCAGCGGGGCGGGCAGCGCGGGGGGCTCGGCCAGCCCCGCCGCGGCCAGCGACGGCGAGAGGTGCTCCAGGAGGTCGCTGCCGTCCAGAGCCGGGTGCGGGAGCGGGTGCGGGTGCGCGGCGAGGGCCGCGGGGTGCGGGAGCGCGGCCGCGGCGCAGGGGACGCCGCTCATGGCGTGGAAGGCGGCGTCCGGCTTGAAGTGGGGGTGCAGGTGGTGGCCCTTGGCGTGGGGGGCGATGTCCGCGGCCGCCAGCGCCTCGGCGCGGGCCAGCAGGCTCTCATCGAAGCTCCCGAATATATTGCCCTGCAGCTGCGAGCGAGAGCGCGCATGGCGAGGTCAGTGGGGAATTCTGTCATCTCCGCCTGAAAAACCGGCCCCGGCACCGCGGCTTCTCCCCGGAGCTCAGGTCATAAAAATTAATAGGAGCACAGCGGCCCCGCTCCGCACGGCGCGGATCGGGGGCGGGCGCGGGGGGGGCGCGGAGCCGCGACGGTGCTGCCGACATGAAAAAAACATTAACGCGGAGCCCGTCAGAAAACGCGGCTGAGAGCGGCGATCGCGCCGCATCCACGTACCTGCGGGGCCGAGAGGCAAACTCTGCGCATCGCCTCGGCGCCGGCGTGCAGGCCGGGGAACTTGGGCTCCTGGAGCGCGGCGGGCACGGCGAAGGGCTGCTTGGCGTCCATGGCCATCATCGCGGCGCGGCCCGCGGGCGGGAGGCCCCGGGCCTGGGCGCGGGGCTGCGTCTGCCCTCGGCACTGCCCGAGCCGGCGGTGTTGGATGGCAGAGCTCCCCCGGCGCCCGCCCCCCCAGCGCTCCCTCGCTCATCTTACACGGGCCGCGCACGCGTGATGCGGGCGGGACGGGCAGGGCACCGGCGGGGAGACCCTCCGGTGCCCCGGGGCCGCGCCCGCAGCCTCGGCCCCCGCTCGGGGCTCGGGGCCGGGCGCGCCGTCGCGGTGTCGGGAGCGACTCCCGCTGGAATCCCGCTTGAATCCCGCTGGAATCCCGCTGGAATCCCGCTGGAATCCCGCTTGAATCCCGCTCTTCCCTCGGCCGGCAGGTCCCGCGGGAAGAGGGGAGGAGCGGGCGTTTCTCCGTGGGCAAAACCCGCGGGCTGACGTTCGGAGCAGGGGGGCCCGGTCCGCACCGCCACCCCCGGGAAGGCGGCTCTGAAGTTGGCATTGTTTTACTGCTGAGCGCCCTTTCATTTTAGTTCTCCCAATCCTCACACGTCTCCAGGCATTGCTGTACTTTGAGCGACCAGAGAGTGTAAATATTTTGCAAAATTCCAAGTTATTAAGCAAAAATAAAACCCACTCCGAGATTTAAAGTTTCCAAGACTCATAAGCCTGGCTAAACACGGACCAAGAGCCGGAGGAGCTGCTCTCTGATTTCTGACGAACGCACTGACGCTGCTCGTGGGCAGAGAAAGGAGCGACCCGGCTGTGGTGGAACCTTTGGCTCCTTTGGGAGACACCGAGCCGAGACCGCGGAGTCACGGACCGGCTTGGGTGGGAAGGGGCGAGATCGCCCCGCGGCTCGGCCCGGCCGTGCGGGAGCGGCTGCGGCGGAGCGGGAGGAGCAGCACCGCGGACAGCGCCGGGCGGGGCGGGGAGCGCCGGGCGGGGCGGGGAGCGCCGGGAGGGGCCCGCTGCCGTCCCGTCCCGCCCCGCTCCCGTGCCCACCCGCTCCGATCCCTCCTCGCTCCCGTCCTGTTCCGTCCCGCTCCGCTCCCGTCCCCCCCGGGGTCCGCCGCCCGGCCGGGGGCGAGGGGCCGGGCCGGGCCGGGCCGGGTCGGGCCGGGCCGGGCCGGGATAGCAGCTCCCTCCCACCGGGGGGAACCGGCGCGTCGTGGCGAAGCTGCCTGCCCTGATTTATGATAAAACATTTAAAGGAAATCATTTATATTTCAGAGGCCCTAAATAGCTGCATGAAAGTTTTATCTGAAGTGGCACCGCTTTAAAGGCGGCCCTGCTTGCTGGAAGTAATTAATAGAGGGATAAATTTCAGGCCTTTGTTTTGTTTTGGTTTTCACCCTCCCTTTATTCAGCGCTGTCTGTTAGCGCCGGTGAACAAGAAGATGCGCGGGGTGGATGCACAGCCCGATCAGTGCCTCAAAGTCCGACCCCCTGGCCCCGCTCCGAGGGTGTTCGCTCAGGCTTGGCAGCTTTTTCCGTCTCTCTGCTGGTGTTTCACTCTCTCCCAAGTGAGCAGAAGCTGCCGGGGACCCCGCACGCTCCTCCCTGCCCGGGCGGTCACTGCCGCAGCCGAGCGCCACCCGTGTGACCGCAGCGCTGCTCGGGGCCGCAGCCGCAGCTCGGGGGGTTCCTCTCCCAGCCCAGGACACCCGTCCCGGCCGCCCGCTCCAGGCACGGTCCCTCCCTGCCCTCGCACGGGCAGCCGGGCCGGGCAGCGCAGCTGCTGAGCTCCTTTAATGAAGGCCGTGAAATATTGATGCTGCTGGCCCTGCCTGCTGCCGTTACACCTCACAGCCCGCGGAGAGGAGCCCAGAGGATAAACAATAACAAGTTAAAGGAGCCCAGATGGTTTGCCATCAGAAACTGTCTGCAGACTCAAAGGTGTCACTGCAATGGATTTCAGAGATCATTCACCTACCTGTAAATAATTAATGGCATTTCTGGAAGAAAAACCAAACTCATACCCTGATGAAACGTTGCTGGTGACTCCCTGGAAATCTGAAGGCAAAAGTCAGATTAAAAGCATGTGCTATTTTATCCTTTGTCACAGTTCGTGGATTGTTTTCCATTTTACTAATACATCAAAATATTCTGTTCTTATTTAGATTTTAATTCACTCATCACAGGGTGGTGCCAATAGGCTCTTGGTTTCATCGTATTCACTCAATTTAGTTTAAAAAATAAGCAGTACATGCTGACACAGGACTGATGGGGAGTTTGAAATAAAACCATGAGTTATTTAACCCACAATTCATGCTGGTTCTCTCTCTGCCAGGGACTGGGAGCAGCAGTGTGTGTTACAGTCACAAAGCTGACAGAACTCAGCTCTGTAAATGTTCCTCAGCTGCTGTTTAGAACAACCACAGTGTCCTGCACACCTGGCTCCTCCCGAGGAGGCTGCAGCATTTGCTGTGAGGCAGCTGGAGCACACTCAGCTCACAGGGACACCTCCCTGCTGGCTCAGAGCCTCCAGCCCCCTTGTCCTCCTGCTCTGGGGGCTTTGCTCCCCTCCCCAGCCCACCCTGAGGCCCAGCCAGGTCTCGTTGTTGTGCCCTTGGGTTTGTCTTCACTGCAGATGTGGAAATTAAATCCTGTTTCCAGACCTGAGCCAAGATTTACGTGATAAAATAACTCCTGTTGCTAAAATGCAGCCAGTTATCAAAATGACAGAATTGGGATGGTTTGGGTTGGAGGGGACCATCAGTAGCTTTGGTGACCCTCAGGAGGTTCCATGGGCCACTGCCTGAGCTCTGTGTCTGCCCCTGTGGAGGAAAAGGACTGGAGCTGACTCTGGAAGGTTCCTCTGGGCATTTGCAGCACCCCAAAGCTGTGAGCCTTGCTGCACCCCGGGTGAGATGGTTGTTCCACTGCACAATCTGATCGAGGAAATATCTCGGGTTACCCAGACAGTCAATTATTCATCAGCTAAATGGCCAAGCATCAATTACCTGGCCTGATTCTCTTATTCATTAAGGAGATTGGAGAACCCACCTTAAGAGAGCAAAAAAAGTTGCTAAGTTACAGGAGGTGTCTGTGGCCGAGGCAGTGTCGGGCCCCCAAAGGAAAGGGTCTGGCACTGAGGGGGTCTCTGAGCCTGCAGAGTCCTCCAGAGCATTTTATGGTGTTCCACTGCAGGTCTGGAAGCAATGGGCTGAGGGACAGCGGCTCCAGGTCTGACTGTGCCTTGTGTGGCACCATGGGGTTCTGCAGAAGAACTTGGGGGGTTAAAGGGGGGCCCTGGGCAGGACCCCCATCACTCTGGGAAGTTTTTAATATGGGATGGAAATTGTTTCAATTGTCAGCACAGCTGCCAGTGGTACCACAGCAGGGAAGGGATTCCTCTGCACACAGGGAGCGCCTGCAGGTCCGAACAGTGAGGGCCACCCCACACACACCCACCAGAGAGAGGGACTGAGTATCGAGCCAATTGCTGAACTCCCCTCCGAGCAGAGGGAAGGGGAAGCATCTGGGGTCTGTGCATTGCTTCAGATTAAATTAGAAGTGCTCTCTCTCCTCTTCCATAATTAAAATCCAGCAGAGCTTTGCTGGCTGCACGGGGGCTCTCAGTGAGCAGAGCCTTGAGCACATCCTTGGCCTCGGGCACTGGCACAGGCGGCTCCCGGGGCTGAGCGGGCGTTTGTGGGTGTTAAAACCACAACAAACCCCAAAGCCTTTGGCTTTAGCAGAGCATTGTGGCCACATTAGAGCACAGGGAGTGCTGAGGCTGTGCTGCAGCTTTGCCATGGCGGGGACAGAACCAACAGCCTTGCCCAGCAGCAGGTGGAAAGCTCATTAACTTGATTCTGAATTTTTCAGGAAACAAGGTTTTGATTCGAGGTCCCAGGAAAACTGGAGGCCACTCTCTTGGGAGGGGCATCCTTTACTCACTTTTAATGTACATGAATTATAGAATTTGTTACTTGTATCATTCACTGAAATTAAACTGCAAAAAAGGACACATCAGACCTTGATCAGAACAAACTCTCCCCTTCCTGCTGGAGAGGATGGGAGCAATGGGGCAGAGCTTTCCAGGGGTGGAACAGAACCCTCAGCTGCCAGGCATCTCCTTATATCTGCTCCTAATTCTAGAAATACATCTAAATGCATCTAACAGGGCTCTGCCACAAGAAGTTAATGAGGAACAAACATTAATTATTCATGCCCTGAAACAGTAGTTCTCCTTAATGTTTTTTGCTAATCAACAAGTGGAACAGCTGTATCCTCGTCAGGGCAGTCCTGGGGAGACACGGGAAGGACGCTGGCACGTTGGGCTGCCCCCACAGTCTCACCCCCGGTGAAAGGTGTTTGCTCCCAGCCCAACAAAGGTGCCAGAAGTGCGGCAGCCTGAGCAGTCCTGGCCCTGCACTGCCCGGGGGCAGCACCTCCGCATCCTCACACCCAGGGCTGCTGACGGGTGGGTTTGGCCAGGGATGCCCCGGGAAGCACGGGCAGAGGGAAGGTGCAGCCAGCTCCCCGAGCCAGGGAGAGCTGAGGCTGCTTAGAGTCAGAGTTAATTCCCTTTGGGTGCCGACACAGCAGCCGGGAGCGGGACTGCCCCAGGGGCCCCTCACTGCTCCGCGACCCGCAGGTAACCCAGAGCCACGGGAGGCGGCCACAGGGAGGAGCGGGTGGAATCGTCTGACAGAGCTCTCCTGTGCCACCAGAGAGCACGCAGAGGTATGCGATGTTGAGTAGACTCCAAATGATTTTCACATGAATTACTAAAGAAATGTATAATTTATCAGTGTTTAAATAAATCACTGGCAGGAGTGCTTTAAGGTTGCCGGCGCAGGACGGGCTATAATTAACTCGCACGTCACGGAGCCGGGGCTGCTCCGGCAGCCGCGCGGCACCGCCGGGGCTCGGCGAGCGAGGGACTGAAGGAATTCGGCTCCTAAAAATGAGGGAATGACAGCAGAGCAGTCAGAGCCCCGAGCTGGGGGCCCTGCGGGTGTCCCCGCGGCCCTGGGCTGTCCCCGGAACAGAACAGGAGCTCCCAGAGCAGGACAGGAGTTCCCGGAGTGGGACAGACGTCCCTGGAGCAGGGCAGATGTTCCCGGGGCAGGACAGGAGTTCCAGAGCACGACAGGCGTTCCCGGAGCAGGACAGGAGCTCCTGGGGCAGGACAGACGTTCCCGGGGCAGTCCCGGCAGTGCCACGCCCGGGGAAGTGACCCCGATGGGGGCTCCTGTCCCCGACACCCACAGGTGGCACAGGCCCCTGAGGTGCTGCTGGGGCCCCTGCTGTACTGACAGGGGCCGCTGCTCCTCGTCCTGCCGGGGGTTTCCCTCTGGCCTTGGTCACTGCCCCAGCTGTAGGCACTGAGGGGTGACAGCCCCTGCCGTGGGCTCTCTTTGGGCTGAAGTCTCTTAACCAGGTTAAACGTATTTTTGAGCTTCAAATCCAAGAGGTGTTTTCGACAAAAATCCTGTTTTCAACAAAAATCGTGTTTTCCAGATGCCATAAAAAAGTAGTGAAAAAACCTGGTTTTTTGTGGGAAAAGGGGGAAGCTCCAGGTGAAGGAGACATCTGGCACCACGGCACATGAGGCCTTTCCCTGCCCCTGCCAGCCCTGCCGAGGCTCTCCCTGCACCCGGTGCCCCGCAGGGATCAGCCCAGCTGAGATTACCAAAGAGCCACTGGAAATCATCTGTGCAATGATCTGGAGAGAAAGGAAGTGCTCCAGTTTATGCTCTAGGTTTTGATCATCACAGTTGTAAGGCTGTCGTGGAATAAAGTGGTGGAAGGATATAAAAACCTCAGACAAACATCAGACAAACATTTTCCCTTTTGAACACCCCCTGTGTCAGTGATCTCCCAATAAAGGCCCAGACATGTTACACAACCTGCTCCAGAGGACAGAACTGGGTTCCCTGTTTGCAGAGATGAGTTAAAATTAGATTGCCACCTTTGGGAACCCTCTCCAGAAATCAGTGCTGTGTTCCACGCAGCCTCGATGGGAGACAACAAAGAGATTCTGGGCCTGACAGTTACACCAACAATTTACCTTTGTGTGGCTGTTCCCTCAAACAGCTCCTGTAGGCATTTCCTTCCTTCCAAGGGGCTCCCGGCAGGATTGTGGCCCATGGCTGTGGGAAGAGCTGTCCCACCCTGCTGAACGCTGCTGCTGTGCTCAGGGAACCCTCAGACCACATTTGGAACAGCTGGGGGAAACAATACATCCAAAGCCACACACAGAAATGCTACTCCCCTTCCAATTTTTTATATACCCTTTTCCATTAAAATGAATTTTAATTGTATAGGAAGCAGCAAGGGCTTTGGCCACTGAACCTTTCCTGCTCCATACCTGTCTCCTAAAGGACACTGCTGCTTCCTGCAGAACGGGGCTGGCTGGTGGCTGTGGACAGGGAAAGGTCTGGGGCAGAGCCCAAGGTTTGACTGCTGGCACTGGGATGTCTCAGGGCCACAGGTTTGCCATGGAGAGGCTCTTCAGCAGCACAGAGAAACACAGATTTTATATCACCCTCCTGCACCCAGACACAGCAGGTACAGGGAGCGGCTGCAGGAGGGAATAACAGAACTGGTGAAAGGGCCAAAGACCAGGAATAAAGGTAAAAATAGAATACATTTGTTCTCACCCAATCTGCAGAGGAGTCAGAACTGGCAGCTGTGTCCTGCCAGGATTTGTATCCAATAGTCCAGAACTCTGCCAGCCTGTAAGAGACTGGGAACCCACCCCTGACTGTACAAATCCCTCCAGTTCTGTTAACTTTGAGCCCCCCACAGATGTCAAACAGCCTTTACTGGACTCCTTCCACCCCATCTCCTCCCCCCTCCATTTACCTGTCCCAACTCATTCTGCTCCAGAGCACTTGGAAGATTTCTTTCTCAGCTCTTGCCTAAACCAAACCTGCACACACATTACACACCCATAAATCCCCCTTCATGCATCCACTTCCCCCCAAAGAAGTGATAATGCTCTTTTTCTGAGTTGTAATTTTTTTTGAATGGTTCTCCTTCCAATTTATTTCAGTTAGAATTTTGTCTTTTCTAAATCTTGAACCATTCCATACTATAACTTTATTGCAAAAAAGTCAACATGCATCTTAAAAATTTGGCTTGTAATCAATAAAACAATTACATATATGAATTTTAATGTGTAAACAATTAAAAATTCAACAATATCTGCTATTATCCTATTACACAAGTTCACAATCTGTAAAAACTATAGTACAAGGTTACTATACACCAAGAGGAGCTTTGTTCCTTTTCACATGATTTTGTTAAAGTGGCGCTTTCCTAAGCAGGTGCCTGGTTTCAGATTTGAGGTGGTTCAGCATGGAAAGGGAGGGAATTCTTTGCACAGTGACTTCCTTTCCCCATCCCCTGACCCTTGTCAGCCCCCAGCCCAGGCTGGGGCACACGGGTGCCCTGAGGGCTCTGTTCTGCCCAGGGTACAGGTCAATGTCCCACTGAAGCACCACCATGAAATGACCTCAGCTGTACTGCCCTGCTGCCCGTGGAAACACAGAAATCCCAGCCACACCACCCCCAGACAGGCCCAGAGTGCCCTAAAACACAGGGGCTCCATAAGCTTTGCAAAAGGCAGAGCAGTTTCACCCAGCTCACATTTCACCAGCTGTGGCCCCTCTGCCCCCCCAGGCTGGGGGGCTCTGCCAGCCCCGTGGGCTGCAGCCACCTTTGGGATGGCACCTGGCACTCAGGCCAGCCTGCCAGGGTGCTGTGAGGGCAAAGAGCAATTCTAACTCAATTCTCTGCTCTCAGAGATGGCCCTCGCTCCCTGGCCCGTGCCCCTGGACACAGCTGCCACCCCAGAGTCACTTTAGAGCTAAAATCATATGAAAAGGAATCCATTCTGTCTGTGTCGAAGGCTACTGCAGTTTTCCTTACAGCTTAATTCATCCACTGTAATTTTCATTTTCCAAATACAAAAATACAACAATTCTTATTGAAATCTATACGCCGGTAATTTTAGTACACAAAAAAAGCAAAATATTTACAAAATTATACAGTTTAAGAAAAAACTCTGTACAAAAAAATATATAAATCCTTTTGATCCCTCTCTCCTTTTTAAGTTGTCAGGACTCGGACATGTTTGCTGCAATGGACTTCTCAAGATACACTTTGTGCCACAGACATTACAACCCCTAAAGGTGATGGGAGAAGAGCAAGACATTCTTGTAAGTTCATGGGGTGAGTTTCTCCTCCATTTCTTCATGCCTGGAATTTAGTTTCAGCATTAGCAGGACAGTCCTAATTCTAGGAAGAGGAGAGGTTTGGAAAGAGACAGAACACTGGAGACATTCCCTTCAGCTGACCACAAACAGGACATTAACAAGCTGATACCTCAGCACAGCACAAGGACAGGGTCAGCAGGGCTGTGACCCCAGGGGTGCTCAGCTCCTGTCCCTGGCCATGCTCAGAGCCACAGGCAGGTCAGGGTTTGGTGGAGACTGTCCCTAGGCAGGAATTACTGGCAATCATTCCAGAGAGGAGTGCTGTGCAAGGACAGGAGCTGATTTTGTGTAGAAATGCACACCAAACGTACTGAGGGGTGGCAGGGCAAGTGGGCAGTCAGGGCAGAGCTGCTGGGTGCCATGGGGCACCGAGCCAGAGCCAGCCCCTGTGCCAGGGCCAGCACTGCCCTGCTGGGCTCTGAGAAGGGGACACGGCTGCAGAACTGCCCTGGGACACCAGGTACACCCACTGCAGCCCCAGCTCTGAGCTCCAAAGGACTCTGCACCCTGCTCTGGGGCCGGGCTGACCAGGACACCCCAGTGCTGTGGGGTGAGCCCCACGCTGCTCTGAGCCCCAGAGAACACAGCTGGAACAGGGGGAGGAGAGCTGCCCCTGGCTGGGACAGCAGCCAGCTTAGCTGCTTCTGAGGAAGACTGGAACTCCTTCCACTGTTGCTCACAAATACTGAAATGCAATGAACAGCCTGACTTACACTGAGCCTTACACTGAAATGACAGAAGGAAATCAAGGAGTGAAAATCCACTCCAGTGGGTGTTCCTGCTGAGGTTTTCTGTGAAGCAGAATTTGGAGAAACAGAGTGAACTGGACAATGTTATAACAATACCCTGTTAAATTGTTTCTTCCACCTCTTCTCACAAAAAGCAGCACAACATAGAGACTGTGTGGCTGTCACAAATACTGAAGTAAATGTTTTAACAATCTAGCCACAAGTAATTCCTACAACATGAGACTCCACAGGAAATAAAATGCTCCCTTTTTTCAACGAGCAAATGAAGCCAGTTTTTCTTTCATAATATTTAATGAAAGTTTGTCTTTCCCCTAACCCCGTAATATTGCTAAATAAAACCTGTAATATCTTTTCAATTATAAACTAACAAACCAATCACATTATAAAAAACCCAAAACAAGGTAATACAGGTGACACAAAAAGAGGACAAGAAAATACTGATTTCCAATATCCCCCCTCCCACCCCTTTTTTATCCTTCTTAAATAGAAAAAAATCACCACCCTGGTGAGCTTGATAATCCTGTAAGAAGTTCCTGGGCCTTTGGCTAGCTCAGTCTCACAGCTCTGTGTCCCAAATGCTTTCATACCAAACTGCTCATGGTAAATCTTGTGGTTTGAAAAGAAAGTAAAGCTCTTTTTGGCTCATCAACTTCCTTAAATAAACGTTTAAAAGATGTAGCTTGAACTATATTCCTAAAATTATACATTTCGAACATCAAGTTTCATCTTCTCCAAGAACGGGATTCATCCTCATCTTCATCATCATCGTCATCATCTTCGTGCAAAAATAAATCTGAGGTTTCAGTCTCCTGGAGGAGGAAAAAAGTGAATTTTCAGACCCAAGTTCTGAGCTGTGCCCAGGGACACATCCCAGCTGCGCTGGTCTCTGGCTCGGGTGTTACCGTGTCTCACAAACACACTCAGTTACATCCCAACAGCTTTAGGGGAAGAACAGCAGCCTCACGTCAGGAAAGAGAGCAAAGCTTCAGGGGAAGCAGGAATAAATCACCACTCACCCTCTCCCAAACAACAAAATAACCTTTAAAACTTAAGGTGAATTACAGGGAAGAACACAATTTCTCCTACAGCAGAGCACGAAGAGTGAGGAGTGAAAGGCTTTGCAGCCTGCACATTCAGAACCCGAGACTTGTTCACATCACTGACAAATTAACAGCCCATCCACAAATTGTCTTTTTCCCCCCATTTTCTCTGTTTTAAAATGTGGAAAATGTACCTGACTATTCAAAACCCGTTCAGTTCCTAGTTTGTAAAAACATCTTTTATGAAGTTTCCTCAGCACACAGGAAGCTAAGTGTATCCTAAGAGCTCTCAGCTGTTAGATTCAGTAGGAATGATCAGGTTATTTACAGATTTTCATACCTCTTCCTTGGACTCCTCTTCCTCCACTTCTGTGGACACAGAAGGTACCTTGGGTTTGTGCCACGAGATCTGGAGCCGCCGGTCCTTGAAGCGGGAGCCCTGGTTAGCAGCCTGGTCAGTGCAAATTTCAGAGACAGCATCAAGTGAGGAACTTTGAGCATCAGCAACAAACCAGACCCAGAGCACGTGGCACAGAGGCACGTTTGAAGATCTCAAATGTATAAACCACAATCACCCAGTTCAGTGTTCTAAGAGCAACTTCAGCCACACCTAAACCTGCCAAATCCTGCTCCTGCCCCGGCCCTGTGAGAGGATGAGCAGAGCTCTGAACTGCCAGGGGCATGCAGCTTTATCAGGGAATGCCCTGTGCCACTGCTCAGATCACCAGGAGGTGCTTCCCCTTCTGTGGCACTACCTGCAGCAGCACCAAGCACTATCAACCTCCAACTGGGGGATCAAAGCCTCTGAAATTTTAAAATACAAAGGTAGAAAAAGTAAAAACTTAAAAACTCCTATTTTAGATATGTGAAAAAATATATCCACGATTCTACTTACATTCTCAGCTTCTGAGCGGGACTTAAAAGTTACAACAACACTTAATGGGGAATCCTCTTCTTGAAGATCTTCAATATCTCCAAATTTCTGTGAGGAAAAGTCCATTAGGACCGGCAGTAATGCTCTCCTCCACCTCCATACTCATGTGGTACAACTACAGTGGACTGAAGTGACACTAAAATCTGATTTTTTGGACAGGAAAGTGAGAGCCAGAGGATCCCAGCTCATCAGCCACTTGTATTATCGGGCAAAAGCTCAGATTTATTGCTATTCTAAGAGGAGCTTGATTTTACAGCAGTAAAGGAAACCAACGTTAATTTACAGGTCACACTTACAGAGAAGTGCTGTAACAATTCATCTTTTTCCTCCTCCACAAAGCCTCCCACGGTGAGTGCCTTGGGCCGGTGATCCACCACCATGTGGTTCAGCATCCCCCGGCCCCGGCCCCCGCGGCCCCGGCCCCGGCCCCGCCCTTGGGCCGCCGCCGCCTTTCCTCGACCAACAGGCAAGATGCCTAAGCGGGCAGCCTGGGGAGAGAGCACAGCCAGGTGAGAGGTCTGCAGCACCCAGAACTCACACACTCACTGAGGGCAGCAGGGCAGAGCTGCTCACCTCCACTTGTAACTGGTTGAGCTTTTTCCGCAGCTCGGTTGTGTCCTCTCCCGAGGACAGTCTCTTGTGGAAGTCCAGCTCTGCATCCAACAGCTCCTTCTGTGCCTGCCAGAAAAAGAGGTGGGAAGAGGAAACAGAAGGAAAAGGCAGAACTGTAAGGCACACTTGTAATGTTTTACTCCACTTCAGCAGCACATTCACACAGACAGATCAGGACACAATAGCCACACTTCTCTCTAAATTCAGTTTTGTTTTCATTGCCTCTGAGTGTGTGTGGTGCCCCCCATTTTTTGAAGGACCCAGAATTCTTTGCTTTAGAACTGGAACAAGCATGAATGAACTACAAGCAAAACTAGGTCATGGAGTTCCTTCAACCATGGCTTGTTTGTCCATGGTTATCACTCACATTAAAATGCCCCTTGCAAGTGTTTTAATCTAATGCTGCTGCATTTTTAAAACATATTAATAGAAATAGTAACAAAAACCAAGCAGGCAAGTGTGTTGCACAATAAATACCTCTGTCTTGGACTTCAATTTGGATGGTGTGGAGGTTGTAGATGAAGTTTTTAATTCGTCCTTCAACTGAGATATTTTTCCTGTTAGTTCTTTTAAAGTCTTCATAATTTCTGCTCTCTCTTCTGGTTTCATGGCCTTGTTTTTCTCCAGCTTAGATATCAACATCTATACCATAATAAAAGAACAGGAACATAAAATTCCAGGAAAAGCAGCCCTGAACAGACAGGTATCTACAAAATCAGAATGTATTTACTAGCCACATCCCAGACTTACCTTCTGGCATTCTATTTGCTTTTCTAACATCTCCTGCTTCTTTTTCCTCATATCTTGCTGGAGTTTCATTGCCTCCTGTAAGAGGAGAAAATTCTTGCCATAAGTAAAAAGCAGTCTAGCATTATATGTACTCATACAGATCATATTGTCCTCTTCAGCTATGGAAGTGAAACCCACAACCAAAAGTACTGTCAGCAAATGAAGTGCAGCTGATTCAATAAATAAAAAATGAAATGCTAATTTCCTGCTGTAAGGTACTTTAATAACATTTTGCCCCTTTCAGACACTTTAGAAACACACTGTGCACTGTCATGCAAGTGTCTCATACCTGCAGAGATGAAACCCAGAAAACCCAACACAGCCAAGTGTGTAAGGCACCCCAAAAGGACACTCCACACATGATTACCCCAGTGTGTGTTTGCAAGACCACCCCATTACAACGACCAACTCCACACCCACACATAAAGCTGTAAAGGAGTGGTTGAGGTTTCAGGTGCCCATCAAACCTTGCATTTAAAGCACTTTGCTCCTTCCACTGTCAGCCATCAAGCGTTAGGTACCTGTTTTTTTTTAAGGGCTTCTTGCATGTCGTGAGGTTTAGACCCTGCACCAGACTTCAGAGTTGTCTTCAAGTTTGGAGAACTGTAAACCATTTTTGAGTGGCTTGTAGAAGTAGGAAATATCTGAAATAGTAAAAAACACACAGTAAAATATGGAATATTTTAACGTGACTGTGATATGTCAGCAGTGAACTTCAGTGGATCATGTTCCCTGAGCCACCAACTCAGGTGTCCAGATTCGTGCAAGGAGGTAGAACTACCAAGGCAATTAAAACACGTGGATAAGGACAACAGCCCAGTTAAAAGGATTTCTGAAAAAGATACTGTCTTTTTTCTCCATGGCAAACTCCCTTTGCATCCCCATTCCCTCCAGGACACTGCTGAAGGTGATGATCTGCACTTGCCTTAGTTTCAGCTCTGCAGTTGCAGCTCAACATCCACTTTCTGATCAAGTAAGGCAGCAAAAGCCACTCCATGCTCCCTTTGTTAAAAGAACTTCCCCATGGCCCAGAACACACACTGCACTACGGTATCAGTGGGAACTGAACAGTATTGGCTTGAACTCTGGGTACAAATACTCTCTAAGCCTGTAGCACTGCTGTCACAGCACAGCATAAGCCCAAAAATTACTGGGAGAGCCATTACATTTGTCAACAAAAGGCTGGTCTCACATACAGGTTGTCAGATTTGGTTACTATCAAGCACTGCCAAAAATATTTTATGCTATTTACAACACTGACAGTGCTGTAATTGATAGCTTCTAAAGTGATTGTCCCTATTCCACATAAACAGTGTATGAAATGAGGAAGAAGTGACTGAACATGCATGAAACGTTACTGAAAAGGAACAGAACCAAGTGGGAACAACTCCCAAGTCCTCTTTGCTTGCTCCTTCCTGGCTGACAGGCCAAAGCTGTACCTGAGAGCATGGCCATGGTCCACTCTCAACGTACCTGAGACTCCTCCACCCCAGCCCCAGGCTGGCTGAGCTCAGGCTGGCTCCCACCCGCTGCTCCAAGGCGCCTCTTCACCGGGACTTTGTTAAGGACGTAGGCACCAGATGCCAGGGGTTTGTTCATCACCTGTGTATCCACAATTTGAAAACATCAGGGTTAGACACTGCCTTTCTGCAGCAGCAGCCTCGGGAACGCTGCTGAGCCCCCCGACAGCACCCACCTTGGCCAGGCTGCTGTGCACGGTCACGGCAGGCGGCGTGGCCAGGGCCTGCTGCTGCAGGTGCTGCAGGGCCTGCGGGGTGGGCGGCTGCTGCTGCTGCTGCAGCAGTGGGGGCTGCTGCTCGCTCTCCCTGTGCCACAGCACCCGGATGAACCGATTGCTCAGCACGGCCTCCGTGCTGGAGATCGCCTTCCTCGCCTCGTCGTTGCTCAAGTACTGAATGAGAGCAGCCTCGGGATCGTTCTGGAAAGCAACCTACAGCAAAAGTTCAAATGCATTATTTCTCAAGGAAGAGAACATTTCAGTTATAAGCAAACCCATCTACAAACAGTGTGCAATGATGAGCTGGGTATCCAGTGTATTAACAGCTCAAACACTGGTAAGACATTCTATGTAATTAAAGTGAAATAGCTTCTGGCAAACATTACATGTGCTTGCAGCAAAGTCTATATACATTTAAATAAATGAATGAACAAATAAGGCTCCTCCACCAACAGCATCACACATTGAGAGCACCGTGCAGTGCCCCTGGGGAATGTCTGGTACCACTGGTGCTGCCCCAAAGGCTCTTCAGCCAACCTCCCAAAGGACAGGTACTGCCCCAGGCTGCACAGTGCAAAGCCTCACCACACCCTCAAGGCAGCACCATCTCCAAGTCTTGAACAAGCATCTTTCTCTCTAAATTTAGTATCACAGCAATAAAAATGTGCCTCAGACTTTCTAGTGCAGTGACTGAGATAGCATGTTTGAAATGCATTATTTCACTAGAGAGATGCAGAAAGCACCACGTTATCTTCTGGGCTAAGACAAAGTTATCAAGAAATACAGAGGCTTCCCAGGAATCTGTGTCTTATTTAGACCTCTAACTGAGGACTTGAGAGCCAACCGTTTTGTCTAGAGAATAAATGGAATTGAAAAGCTATTTTAACTCCTATATTTAAGTGTTTTTCCTGTGTTTTACAGGGCAAGGACACCCGAGTTGGAGCCAGTTCTAGGTAACTGGTAGCAAACTGAAGCAGATAAAGACTCTTCTGTAGCACCCTTGTCAAAATCCTGACCATCAAATACTGTAAGACTGTCATACACAACAAACTGTCAGATCATCTCTTACAAAAGTTATACACAAGTTGCTCAAAAACCTGAGCTGGTTTAGACACTGTTAAACCTGCCAGCCTTTCAAATGTCATTAGGCATCATGAAGGCAGAAGCCAATATGTTTTACAGAATCAAGATAATAATACACAGTAGACCAAGAAAATGTTTCTCTGAACTTGATCATCTCCTTTCCCAATCTGTCTCCACTTATTCTCAAAGAAACTGTGCAGTACCCAAGCAGGCTTCAGGGAAAATAAAATACTCACACACAGACATAAAACTGGATGTTGGTTTTTTACCTGAATGTTTACAATAGTTCCAAATTTGCTGAAGTGTTCATTGAGCTGTGTAATATTGTTCAATTCCGGTGGAATTTTTCGAACTTCTAATTTTGTATTAGTGTACTGATTCTTTTTCAAAAACCCTGGCTTATTCTGGTTGTTATTTACTTGCCTAGAGAGAAGGAGAACAGGAAGAGTTCGGGTAAGTACATAAGTAAGGCAGCAAATGTTAACACACATTTAAATGGCAATTTCCCCCTAAAAAGTACACTCTCTACACACTAACAAAAGAGAGCTTCCCCTGACCCCATATTTAGTCTCCAACACAGCCCTTCTGACCTAACCACCCCAAATTACAGAGACTGGTGAACAGCAATGTTCACAGCACTGACAGCAATTGAATTAACATCTGTAGCTAATTCTTACTTTCCCAGCCAGGGTTTCTTCAAAGGTGGACACTCCATGCTGCTTGGAGATCTTTTCCTGCTGTCTGGTTCCAGGACAACTCTAGTGACATTGCTGCTGTTATTTGTAATGGGAATGGGAGGTTCAGTTTGGATGATAATGTTGGCAGCTGGAGGGAAGGAAAAGGCCTGTGTTATTCCACCACACATGGAAAAGCTTTCGCACAGCAAAACAGAACCGAGATTAAAAACATAAACATTAGGAAGACTTTATCAAGTTGTCAGGTTTGTTTCTGAACAAAATCATTCAGGTCACTCCCCAGCCTAACCAAACATCCTGAGAGAAACACACATGGTCCAGCTGGGATGGATGGGTTTTGACCTTTAAGGTTAGTATTAGCTTGAAGAAACAAAGCTAAAACTTCATTTTTCAGGTACAAAAAACTCAGATTCTGCAGGAAAAGAAAACCAAAACACCCAAATCCCAACAAAACATAAAAGGAAGAAAAGAACCATGAGTAGATCCTTAGGCTTTAGGATCCCTGCAATGGGCAGGGGCTGAATTAACCACCAGCCTGCCCTGTGTGAACCCTGGACAGAGCAAAAGCAACCAGGAACCCCAGGAACTTTCCACTGCTATCCCAGCCCTCAGACCAGGTTCCAGCAACAAACTGTTAATTAAGCACAACTATTACACTCTTTTAAGACATTAGATTTAAAGTTTGAAGTAAATTCTAACAACACAAAAATTGCTAGAAATTTATTTGTAGCCTTTTCAAGATTATGCTCTTGGTGTTAAGTCTCCTGTGAATGGCAAATATTCAAGCCCTAAAAAGAAGTCTGAGTTACACAGGAATTTCTATGGCTTTTATTAAGCCAGGGCTCTGCTGGTTACACTGGTGAGAACAGACTGGGCATTTCTGGGCATGGCATCCTCACTTTGGAGGATGATGTGAGAGCAAACCCCTCACAGCTGTGACAGAGACAGTAAAACAAGTTGTGTGAGGCCCTACCTTAGTACTCACCCCTGCCTTACCTGTGGATGGGCTCTCAGAGAGAACCCAAGGGGCAGCAATTAAGCCCCAAGCCTGCCTCTGTGATAGTCATTAGGATGCAAACAGCAATATAAATTTCTACAATAGTATTTAACCGTATTCCTTACAAGATGAGTCATTAGAAGGAAATACTGAAAATAAAATTAAAAAAAAAAAATCCTTCTTATCTCCTGAGAAAGAAATACTGAAGTGTAACAATAAAACCCCAAATTTAACATCCTTGGTTTTAAGAATCAGGGCCAGAAAAACACAAGGGAGAAAGAAAGTTTTGTGTAACTAAACTTTGAAGAGCCTTGGCTTGTGCCCTTCCCTAAAAGATACTTTGTACACAACACCACCAAGAGACAGCAGCCACATCCATTCAGGCAAGGGCTAGGAATTAGTGCAGACTGGGATTCCCAGGAGCTGGGAAATTGGAAGGATACCTGGCATGTTCATTTCAGAGAGAACACCTGGCTGACACAGTCAGACCATGAAGCACCAAAACATGCCATGACAGTTCCCTTCTTCCCTGCCACAACAGCCAAGGCAGGGAGCTTGGATCATCACCTCTGTGCCCGTGGCTGATCAAAAGCAGTCTGCAGACTGGGCTGCTAAAGCCAGCTTTAGGCACCATTTTTAACTCTAGGAACTCCCAGTACCTGGAAAATATCTTCACAGGCTTAAGAGGTATAAACCCCAACCAACCAACAAAACCCTTGTAGCATCCCCAAGCAAGTGGTTATTTTTAATCAAAAAGGCTGCTTTGACTTTAACATGGGCATGTTAGCACTTAAAAAAGGTAGATATGTTCAAAAAATGCTCCGAAACGCTAGATCAGTGAGAAAAACGAATGTTTTCAGCCTGAAAAGAGGGAAAAGTGTCGACGGTCTTGGATAAAAATAGCAACAGCAATGAGCAGAACCCTTCCTACCTCGAGGGTTTGTATCCATCTCCCCAGATGTTAGGCCAATTAGATTTGGACGCTGCATTTGTGCTCTCGTAAAGAACTGCCGATACTGAGATCTACCAGCACTGGTAATACTAGGAGCTTCAGGGTTATAGCCATCTGGCTCATATGTATCTACAAAAAAAGGAGAGAAACGACAGAATTTTTCAAGTGAGTTTAAGACTGGGGGTTAATTTTCCTTTAAGGAAGTGCACGGATGTCCAAGAGTCAGAAGCTGTCTCGGATGAAAGAAGAGAGGTGGTACAGCCAACCCTCACCTGATCTCCAGGCCTAGCCTATCTGGACACATTCTCTTTGGTTTTTATTCTGGTACTGCTTGTCCAAAGCACACAGGTCACAATACAGAGTACTGCTGATCCACGGCCTGGAAAGGCCTCAGGTGTCTGTGTGACAGCATGCACATCATCTGGCAGTGTTTTAAGGGCAACAACACAGGCTTTGGTTTCAGCACTTATACTGTAGAGTCTAAGATGCAAAGAGATTTCCAGCCTTTGCTGCCCAACGGTCTAGATCTCTTCAGAAAAGAATTTTAGGTGAAGAACATACTTAAATGATTTCAATCAAAGAAAGCTGAGAAATGAGGTAATGGAACCAATACTTACCTAGTGAATTCTCTTTATGTAAGAGTGAGATCAGCTGCCTAGCTTAGGTAAGGTACTAATGAGCATTTTCATTAGAAGGGGTCACTGCAAGAATACAAGATGACAGAATTGACTCCTTTTGCTCCTCCAGCCTAAGGTTCAAATTGAGGATAATGCATTTTTTTAACCTTAAAAAGGAAAAGCTGTACAAGAACTAGAATGAATGAAATCTGTGAAGAGCCTCCACAGGAACAGTACACCCAGGATCAGAATGAATGCCTGTACCAGGGAACCTGACAGACATGAGTCCCTCTGAATCTCAGTTCCTTATTCTGCAGCAACAAAGACAACTCCACAGTTAAAAATAGATGCCCCACAATATCCACACTGATAGCAGAGCCTGACACTGTAAAACAAGAACTTTCTGTAACCTCAAAGGAGCTGAACCACAAGCTCCTCTTCCCTGATTTAGAACGTGATTGACTGCAAGAGGGCAACCAGCAGCTGCTACCACAACAGTCCAAGAACAGGACATGAGAATCTCCACAGAGGTTCTGGAGAACAGAATTACTGTGAAGCCCTGTGAGCTCCAACAGGAGAATCACCCATTAGAAGTTCTGGAGCTGAAAGGATCAGATGGTGACACCTGAACACCTGACAGGACTTGGGGATAACTGAACAGATTATCTAATGAGAAATTTGAGTGTCTGAAGTTCTGAAAAGCATGGAAATCACAAATAAAATGACACAGATCATGAACTGAACTAGATCCCTTCTTTGAATAAAATTCAGAATACTTATGTTAAAAAACCCAGATGAGAATATTATAAAACTCTGACATTTAATTACCTTATTTTGGTCATATAGAGCATGGGAACGCCATTAATCCTTTAATTATCAAAGAAATAAACTTTGTTGTATTTGAATTGAGCAATCGAGGACTTTCCAGGTATTTTGCTTTTTTCCCTTGTAAAAACATACTTTTAAAACTTTTGAGCTCTGTTAAGGAAGAGGGACGTGTCCAGTGAAAGCTAACAACTTTTAGAAAGCTAGAACCAAGGTGATTCCAGAAAAAGAACAGAGAAAGTACTGATGTCAATGAACACTGTACAGACTATTGCGACATACAGCTGGAAAAAACAAAAAGCTTTTATCTGTATTAGTTCAAACTGAAGATGAAAGGAACATTTTTATGCAACAATCAGATTGCTGTTAGCACATGAAACCCAGAGCTCCCCACAGTGCTCCTGCTCAGAGCAGGACAGAGCACTGCTGCCATTCCATTCTGGAATGCATGATGGGCTGACCCAGGGAGAGCCATCAGACTTCTTTTTAGATTTGTATATATTGGAGAAAGACAGATCTTAATTTCTAATCACACATCAACAGAGAAAACTTAAAGATTTTCTATCAAACAGATTTGAACCAAAAGGCATCTGCTTACGTTCTGACACTGTATAGAGCAGGTTCTGAGGCAGAGGAGGAGGCAGCCTTGCTCCCACGGGTGCAAGACTGGGCACTGCACTTGTCCCCGGCTGGTCACGGCTGTTGATCAGGCTGGACTGTGTCAAAGGGGGCCCTGCAACGACACCACAGGACAGATCAACACCGACAGCTCCAGGGCAAAACCTGCAAACAATTCAATGCTGTGTTTATGCCTTGCTCTGAGCAAGGCCAGGGCTGTAAATATGTCCAATCCCACTACAGGAACAGAAAACTGAGAAGCCTGTTCAGGTAAGCTGCTCTGATTCCAACACCTCTTTCTCAGGAGAGACAAAGCTTTAAGGGAAAAGAAAAAAGTGTCTTTTCTCCCCCAGTGGTTTGTTAGTGCTGGAGATGCCTTAACCACAGCAGCTCCTCTCTCAGCTCTACCATGGAGAGCCAAGGCTTGCTCAGAGCAAGAGATCACATCAGCAGCACTTAGATTGCAGTTTTGAAACAAGAACTGCAGGACAAGAGGCATTCCCAGACTAGGAATTTTTCTAACTGGCTGTGCTTTGGTTTCTCTATGTACATACAGGAATTCCTACTGACTGTGTGACCAAAAAGGACCCCGAGTGACACTACACAGCCCATCCTGAGCACTGTCTCACAGCAAGTCAGTTCCACCTGCCAGAGGGCTCATGCAAAGTTTAGGGTTAACCCTGTATCAAATTATTCCTCATCCTGAAATTGCTGATATTGGACACAATTATCACAGCATTTATTTTGTCCCTGGAACAGGCAGCACTGAAACAGAATAAGTATGCCCTTAAATGCTATTTCTTCATAGAGTTTATAAGATGCAGTAAGATAACACAAAAGGCTCAACATCTCAGATCACTGCTGAGCTAAGAAAGATATTGAAATATATCAATAATGTATTGCTTTCAAGTGGGAGATAACACAGCACCAACACTGGAGGTTTATTAGAACATCTAGGAGACTGAATCTCAACATTTTTTGCATTATAGCAGGAAAAAACCCATCTAGTAAGTGTCAGTGACCCATCCAATCACTACCAACTCCCACTGAGGTGAGCTGAAAGGTCCCCAACTCCCCTCGCCCGCCCAATTTAATTCAGTTTGGCGTGCTAGGAAGGAACATCACGGTTTGCCAGCTGAACACTCAGCACCCTTTGGGCACCGTTTTGGACGGCACACCGCTATCACAGGAGCGGCCCCGGGGCCGTGACTCACGCGGGACGGGCAGCACGACGGGCGGCGGGGGCTGCGGGTGCGGCTGCGGCACGGGCAGGCGGAGCCCGCGCACCGGCCCCGGCAGCGGCGGCAGCAGCAGCCCCGGCGGCGGCGGCAGCCCCGGCGGCGGCGGCGGGAACGGGATCATGCTGGGCAAGGAAACCTCGTCCACCACCAAGGGATCGTTCCCGTGGTCGAACTGGCAGAGATCGCCAAGGACACAGTAGCCTCGCTCTGCAAAACAGGACGTGTCACCTCGTGTCAGAAAACAGACGCGGTGGTTCTCAGCGATTTATGACATTTCAGGTTTTCATGGAATTTCTTACTAAAGAAAACATGCATCCACCGATATATTATATTGTAAGGTAAGGTTTCACAAAATAATTAAAATTAGAATAATCTTTTTCATAAAAGCATACAAACGTACATGCATTCATCATAAAAGCTGTGGAAAAAATAGTCAGAATTACTGTGGTTTATTTTAAACACACACACACTGCAATCTGCACCAGGACTGCCAGTGGTTGAGGTATTTGTCTAGCACATAGAGAACTGTGAAAAAACTCCATATGTTCTTATCCAGCAATTGCCACAGCACACTGCTTCCAGTAAGATTGGTTATTTCTCCAGTACAATAAAGGTCATCTCTGCATCTGTTACATACAAGGTACATCACATGCCACTGCAGTGTGACTTGCTGCTCACATTTAGTGAATACCTAAAAAAAAATAGCCACAGAAAAATTGAAATAAGACACGAAACAAAAAACTAAGGAACAGTTACCATCGTAATCTTGACATCTTCTTTTAGGAGGAGGGTTTCTGCCAAATGAGCTGGGATTGCTGTGATTGTTGAAGAAATTTGACCAGCTCTCTGTGGTGCTTTCAAGGTGGTGCGCAGGTGCAACTACAGTTACAGCACTGGGAATAGCTTGTGCAGAGGAATACTGTTCAGAGGATTTACTGGGAGATGCAGACACTGGATTATAGGAGCCTTCAACATCATTTTTTTCACTCTTGTATTTTGATCTCTCTCTCTCTCGGTGCTCTGTTTAAAAAAAATGAAGTTGAGTAAAGCCTTCATGTTTTGCTCTGTACATCAGAGCCATGAGCAAGAGATAACAACACATTCCCTAAAATACTCAGCTCTCTGCACATTGAACTGTTCTTGAAGGAGCTCAGCCTTACCAATGGAGTAGTAACTAAGTATAATGTAAATAGGGGTTTAACTTCAGAGCTACCAAAGTTTTCTTTGCAAAATGCACATTCATTCCTCTACTTATTTCATTCTGGGTTACAGCTCTCTTTTAAAGGAGAAAGAAGGGCAAAAGCCTGAAACAGCAAACCTACCTCTGCCCTTAACTAACGCGGTCTCAAGGTGCGTGGAATGCTGTAATCTGTGCCACTTACTTTTCCGACAGACCTGAACTAGCCCTAAAAGAACAATCATATGGTAACCACCTGCAACTGCACAGAAGCCTTCTCTAAAAAAGACACAGTAACACAATGAAAGAGGGAAACACTGCTTTGCAAAAGGTTCAATCCTTAGGAAGAAAAAAGAATAAAATCAACAGCTTTGTCAGAACACACAGCAGGAAAATATGAGCTACTGACATCCACAGGAATACACCTGTGGATAAATTAAGAGGTTAGCGAAGAAGAAAACAAACCTCTTAATTATTCTACTCTGAAGAACAGCATCTTAATTAATAATTTCAAGAACACAAAGCTATCAGAATTTGCTCCAACTTCTCAAGGGCATCTCCTGCCTGCCAGGCCATTCAGAATGCAGCAGTCACACTGCCCTGGGACGTTCCCCTGAAGCAGCACCCCGGGCACTCACCGCTCCTGCTGCCATCGCGGTCTTTGCTGCGGCCCCGGCTGCGGCTGCGGCTCCGGCTCAACCCTCGGCTTTTGCTGCGGCTTTTGCTCCTGCCCCGGCGCCAGCCAGACTTCTCCCTGTACAAGTCACTCCTATCATAGTACCTGTCATAGTCCCTCCACTTCCCATCATCCCGCTTCTTCTCCCTGGTTCTGCGAAAGACAGAGGCAGACCGTGTCAGTGAAAAGAGAAACAAAATTAAAAAGGAGATACTGTTCATCCTTCCCATCCATTTGGGCAGTGAAACACTCTGGTCAGAATGTCACAAATTACACAGAGAAGTACAGAATCTTAAAGCTGATTCACTGGTATGTAGGAAGGAGTAAGAATTGGCAAGGTGAGACAGTTACAATGCTCAAACCAGAACACACTTCAGAGGTGATGCTGACATGGTGTGAACAACTGCCCCCAGACCCTACAGCCCCCCAACAATGTTCTTTATTTATATAACAAGGGAAACAATGGAACTGATGACATTCCTAGGAATTGCAATTTGAATAATACTATCATTTTTTTGCAAGAGGCCAACTTCTTGTGGAGACTTCTCGTGCACACGATCAGCACATGCACAATGTATCACAGTCAAGGGAAGGAGAAAATCCCTATTTTTCACAAAAATCACTACCTACAAGGTAAAAAAACACAGTCAAAGACCGACAGCAAATACAGAAAAATTTCTGAATATTGTGGCTCAGAGCTAACCTTTGCTCACTGGAATCTGCACGGCTCCTCTGGGGACTGGAGTATTTCTTCTTCCTGCTCTCCCGCTCTTCTTCAACAGACTCTTGAAAATTCTGTTTAACACACAACTACCAAACAAGGACGAGTATCACTTTTTTTAATGAAGAAAATGACACCAAAATGTAGTTCAAGTTTAAGATCAGCATCCCAAAGAATTATACATTCAAGTATTACTTGCCCAGAGTACTGAAGCACTACAAGTAATCAAGAACTAGAGTCTGTTGAAGGGTTTTGGTCTCAAAACTTGCTTTTTTTTCCTGCAGAAAAGATGTCCCTAAATAAAACCACTTTGACATTTTGTTTCTAAACAGGATTAATGACAGACAAGATCTCTCTCCACTCTACTGCCTTACTTAGCATAAGCAATTCTACAAGTGAGGTATTTCCTGAACCTTTAAACACCAAGTCTGGAGTCACCTCTCCAGGTAGGGAAATCATTAGCTGACATTTTAAATAACTGCTTCAAGGCAAAAACCTGCTCCCATGGTGGAACTGGTCACATTTCTTGCTGGCCTCCACCACAGCAGGTTCAGAAGTCTGTCAGCTGTACCACTACTGCACCTCTGCTGCCATTTCACACTGCTTACAAGTTGCTGTAAATTTGGGTGGAAAAAGTTTACATGCACTAATCTTTAAAAGACTTTTTTTTCCAATTGAATCCAAAAGGAAGGCTTCCTGCATCCTTGCAAAAGGGGATTATCTGGGGAGAACTGGCAGAAAGACTCAACTTGGCCTGCCAGGGCTCTGGAGAGCTCCACCTGCAGTCCTGCTCCCAGCACAAGGTGTATCCCGTGGTACCTGGGGTCCCCTCCAGCCCTGACTCACTGTGATTCCACGTGTGGTTTATTTTGTGGCCTCTGTGTGTAGGAATCACACCACACACTGAGCTCCATGTGTGGTTTATTTTGTGGCCTCTGTGTGTAGGAACCACACCATACACTGAGCTCCATGTGTGGTTTATTTTGTGGCCTCTGTGTGCAGGAATCACAGCACACACTGAGCTCCATGTGTGGTTTATTTTGTGGCCTCTGTGTGCAGGAATCACACCACACACTGAGCTCCATGACACATTGTGAAGGCCACTTATGTCAAAGTAACTAATTAATGTCCTGAATTCTGTAACGTTGTCCCATAAAGCTGTCCTAGATATCTTCTTTTGCTTATTGCCACTCCCCTCCAGCCCCCCAAACCTCCTCCTTCGCCCCCACCAGGACCTGCCTTTGTTTTGGCTCACCTGGGTTTAGCTGACTGACAATTTCTGCAATTATTTGTCACCTTCTCTCAAAAACTTGATTGCTTTCAATTTTGCCAACAGAACTTAAAATCAAGGTAAAAGAGAAAACTGTTGGCAAAAAACTCTACCTGACTTTCCAAAGTAATTACTCCAATACAGAGGCTGACACATTTCAATGATTATCAGCATCACAGAAAATATTTTCAGTAATTTTTGTTCCCCACAGAATATACAAAATTGGAAATGTTTTGGAATGTTTTTGCTGCTTCTCCCTCTCAAACATTTCCAAGTAATTATCCACTGGCATTGCCAGAGTTATGAATAGGATTTCTGAGTGCTTGATCAAAGGTAGACTCTGCAAAGGGATGGAAAAGGTTCTTGCCTGAACAGTCACCTTCCATGGCTCTTTGGACACAGAGATCATTAGTCACAACAGAGTATCTTTTTCTGTAACATTTTGTCTCACAAATGTAGCAGAGCTAATTTGAAAATGAAAGGCAGGCAGAATAAATAACATTACCTCCTCCTTGACTTCTTCTTTCTCATGCCCTGCAGGCTTTGCCTCTGCCTTTGTGGGCTCAGCAGAAGGAAGGTAACTCTTGGTGTACAAACTTTCAAAAAGTTTATCTACAAACCCTGAAGTTTCTGAGGATACAGAACACAAGAAAATACTGTTACATATGCACTTAAGTGCACGCTTCATTTACCAGAGAAGAGCCTGAAAACAAACAGCTTGCAGCAGCAGCACCTGATTAATGAGCATTAGCTCCACTGAAGGAGCTGGAATTACATTTGTGGCACTTGAGGCTGTTCATTTAGAGAAAGAAATTCCTCAGGTTTATCACAGACAGCAGCAGACTTCTCCTGTTCTCAGGGGCAAGCATGACTGGCACCTGTGAACAAGGAACAAGTCCACAGCTATGCACAAGTTCCATCAGCTGCACTCAGCAGCCTCTTTAGGGCAATTTTTATGAGAGTAAATAATTCTCAACACCCTCAGCAGCAGTTCAACATCACGAGATGCAAAATAACCTTCCCAGTGAGTGTCAGACTTTCAGGTGTTTAAACTCTTGACTATGAAGCAAATTGCCACATGTGAAGCTCCCCAGCAATCTGAAGGATTAACATGGGTCAGGTTTTCCAAAGTTACCAAACACCTGTCAGAGAAGCTTCTGGCAACACGACTGACAATTTAAATTAAATTTAAATTAAATTGCTTTTATTTAAGAACATTTCCTCCCACCCACTGTGAAAAGTCCAAGTTACACTACCTCATCTTACAATTACTATTTTTTTAAATCACAAGACCTTTACTCCTTCAAACTCTGTATGAAATATTCATGGCTACCAAGCAAGATTTTGAAGGCAGTAATGGTGCATCACCCTCCCTCCTCCCACCCAGACAGCTGTGCCAGCACACCTTTCTGCAGGAACACATCCAGCTGGTCAGCACAGAAAGCTTTCAGCTCCTTCTCAGGCTTGTCTTTCTTGACTAACGCCACGACATAGTTGGCCAAGGCTGAGGGGTCTGCATCACATCTAGAGAGAGAGGGAGAGAGAGAGAACTGTGCCTGGCTGCTGCAGGATGCTGACCTGGGGCACAGCCCCTGACCCCAGGACACAGCCCCTGCAGGATGCTGACCCCAGCACACAGCCCCTGACCCCAGGACAGTCCCTGCAGGATGCTGACCTGGGGCACAGTCCCTGCAGGATGCTGGCCCCAGGACACAGCCCCTGACCCCAGGACACAGCCCCTGCAGGATGCTGACCCTGGGGCACAGCCCCTGCAGAGCCCCCAAGAGCTCCTGCAACACCTCTGGGCTGCCAGGCTCACACCCAGCACAGCTGCACTGGGGCCATGGAGACAGCAAAGGGCTTTTTGCAACCACAGACCAATATTTTAGTTGCCTTGTGAAGCCCCCAACTGCACCTGACAAAGGTGCCCCTTCTCTGCTCCTCCTGAGGGAAAAGCACCTTTCCTCTGCCCAGACAGAGCCACTGGTGGGCAGCCCAGCAGCTGCCACTGCTGCTGAACCTCCTCCCGGCCCAGCAGGCACACCTTGGATGGCTCTACAGGCACAGCAGAGCACGGCCCAGGGAAGGCACTGCATGGGGACTGGGAAGGGTCAAACTTGCTTAAAAATTAAAATATTTTAATAAAGGAGTTCAGAAAACGTCACAGAGGTCCATTTTCAATACACACACAGACACATTCTGCACAGCTTCAGTGACTGTCCTGGTGTGCCAGGGTTTCCTCCTCAAGGATACTTCTATGCCACATTTTACAGTAACCTTTTAATGCTGGTAAAACACCTAAAGGGGAGCAATTACTGACCCAGGTTCTCTCCTCATGCTCCCTCACTCGTGCCTGGCTCCACAAATACCAAAGACACCAACTTTGTGCAGTGATACTTCACCACTAAACTTCAAACTGCATCTTGCTTTAGATTCCATTATTCAGCTACCAGGAACACTCCAGGTATGAAACACAGTAACAGTGTGATAAAGTGACAGCTCCTTGTTTGGCCTCTCAGAAGGTGCAGTTGCCAAATATCAGGTGAGGACAGAAACCTAAAATACTCAGAAGGGTTTTGGTTTTTTAAAAATTAACATTTAAAGAGGGGATTGTGTATTTTCTGAGAACAGTAACTCTGGAAATAGAACGAAAAATTCTGAAGTATATATACCACAAAATAATCTCAAGTAAGAAAACGTTCCAGAAAACAAGCAAAAAGCCAAGCAGAGGGCAACTAGTGACAGAAATAAAAATCCTCAATGAGCAGCAATCAAGCATCTCTGCCCTTATATAGCCTCCAACAACATTCAACCTCCACTGAAAGCCAGGGTAAATAGAGCAATTAAGAACAAAGAAACCACAAATTGACAGATTTTACAATTCTTACACACACAAAGAAATAACTTGCACGTGATGCATTCACTGTGTGTGATGTACTGGGGCCCTCACCCACAACTATAAATCCTCAATTTCAAATAGAGGAGATGATCCCTCACTTCACAACCACTACCTTCCTTCCTCCCCATGTCAGTCCCCTCCAAGCACCCCACCCCATGTGGGATACACAGTACAGGATACACAAGGTGGGTGCACCCCTCCAGGTAAGCCAGTCCGTATTGTCACTGCAGAGTCACTACAGAGCCCCTGACTGTCAGGCCCCACTGGCCAATTCCTTGATTCTCTGCCTCACATTCCACAGTGCAGCTCAAATGCCCAAGGAACGACTGGAGCTGGCAGGGAAAGTGCAGGAGCAGGAGTCATGCTCCAGTCTAGAAACTTCCAGCGGGGTTTGACCAAAAACCAGAGAAACCCATGACTGTAACAAGGGAAAAAGAAAGTTGTGAGGAACTTCCAAAAGCCTAATACTTAATGATGGCAACTGAGCAGACCTAAGGCCTATTTAAAACTCTTCCCACAGGCCTTGGCTGTACTAAGGCAGACCTAAGCCTGGCCAGGCACTGATGAGCAGCTTCCCCTGGTGAGACCCACCAAGCCACAGCACCAGCTGTGTTCAGGCACTGCAGAGCTTGGGACCAGCACAAATCCAGCACTCTTTTGCAGCCAGGATGAGTTCTCAGAACCCACAAAATGCACGACATGACCTGGATCCATGCTGACTCCATCCCAGTCCCAGTGCAGAGTTCCCACAGTTCCAACGTTATTCCTGGTTTTGCCAGCCCCTGCAGCAGCCCCTGGCTCTGCTCGAATTGACAGCCCTGGGACTGAAATCGACAGCACAGCTGGGGCAGCAGTTGGGAGCACACAGAATCACAGACGTTGGAAAAGAGCTCCCAGACCACCAAATCCAATCTATGCCTGATCCCCACCTTGTCACCCAGCCCAGAGCAGTGAGTGCCACCTCCAGGGCTTCCCTGGACACCTCCAGGGATGGGGACTTCCTGGGCAGCTCCTGCCAAGGCCTCACCGCCCTTTCCATGGGGAAATTCCTGCTGCTGTCCACCCTGAGCCTGCCCTGGCCCAGCCTGAGGCCGTTCCCTCTCCTCCTGTCCCTGTTCCCTGGGAGCACAGCCCGACCCCCCCCGGCTGTCCCCTCCTGGCAGGGAGTTGTGCAGAGCCATAAGGTCCCCCCCGAGCCTCCTTTTCTCCAGGCTGAGCCCCCCAGCTGCTCCTCAGACTTGTGTTCCAAACGCTTCCCCAGCTCCGTTGCACGTTGTAGGTCAAAAGGCCGCCGGCAGCTCCCCGGGCCCGAGCTGTCCCACGCTCCGGGCGCGCCGGGCCCGGGCCGGGGGCAGGGCCGTAACGCCTCGGCCGGGCCCGGCCCGCGGGAAGCGCTGTCCGCCCGGCCCGCCCGGCCCGCACGCCCGCACTCACATGGGCTCCAGGAGCTTGGCCAGCCAGGACTTGAGCGCGTCTACGCTCTCGATGATCATGGTGGCCCCGCGCCGCCCGCTCACAGATACACCGCCGCCATCGCCGCGACCTGCCCGGCACCGCCCGCAGCGCAGCCTGCTGGGCACGGCCGGGGCGGGGCCGCTCCGCCAGCACCAATCATAAGGAGCCGCTCCGCGCCGCCAGCCAATGGCAGCAGCCCAGAGCCCGAGCCCAGGGTCAGGGAGAACCAGCAAGTTCGGTAGAGCGCGCACATGAACCCGCGGCGACATCTTGGGGGGGGCGCTCTTAAAGGGACAGCGTGCCGGAGGGCGCACACCTCGGCCAGGCACACCGGGCTTATTTCCCCTTCTCCAGCCGGGACAAGGGGCCGCAGCGATCGCTCCGTTCGCTTTCCCTCCCGCCCTCCTTCTCTGCCCTCCCTTCACGCTAAAAAGAGCCCGGTGTTCCCCCGCCCCCTGCCTTGGTACGGCCTGCGCTCCCCCGGCCGCTGCCGCCGTTGGCACGGCCCGTGCGGCCCCGGCAGGCGCGGCAATATGGCGGTGAGTTGGGCAGGGAGGCCGGGGCGTTTGGCTTTAGGGCTCTTCGGGGGCTCGTGGTGTTCCCTGCGGGTCCTCACCGTCTCCTCAGGGTCACTCTTCGGCGCCGCGGTCTCCGGGGAGAGGGTTCCATAGCGGCGTACGCGGGGCTTTTGCCCGGCGGCTGCAGCCCCTTGGTGTAAAGGTCTTAGGAGTATCTTGGTTTTGATGGGAAAAAGCTACATCCTCAACCTTTATGAGTGCAGAATGTGTGTGTCTGTAATGTGTGTGTCCTTTAACAATTGCCGTGTGTTAAATGCTGGAGGGTTAGGATCCTTTAATACTTGCCGTATGTTATGTGATAAAAGAATGAGGAGAACTGAACACGGATTTAATGAAAGTCGCTTGGAATGCTTTACCTGGCGAGCTCCGTGAACTACAATTAGAGTTGTTACCAGGCCCTTTTCTTGGCATAGGGAGTGCTGTTCCCACTTTATGTACGTCAGGAGGAGCGTGCACTGCATGGGTTTATGTAGAGTCTGGAATAAAACCAGAATTCTATGGGTGTTTTCACTTATGATTTATTTCCTCTTCTCCCTCCCCAGTTCAGACCTGTCTGAGTTTGTTCTTTATTGGCAGGATGGCCAATGTGTGTGTGTGTGTCTTGGCTGCTGCAGAGTCCTTTGCTGTGGAAAACGCTTTCCTGACAGATCTCGGGTGCAGAGTCATCACTGCTGCTGTGCTGGACGTGCTGCTGCAGTGCCCTGGAGCAGTGCTTGCCTTACCCTGGGGGATCAGGAGAGATCTGAGATAGGTTACAGCTCTGTTGTTTTTTTCCCTGTTGAACAGGAGCGTAAAGGAACAGCAAAAGTCGATTTCCTGAAGAAGATTGAAAGAGAGGTCCAGCAGAAGTGGGAGCATGATCGAGTGTTTGAGGTCAATGCTGCGGACAGGAAGGACCAGAGGAGGTATTGTTGTACTTGTTTTTTTACTGCTTGAAATGTCTTTTCATTCAAAATGTGCTGGGGGGGAAGAGTGGCCCCTTTGTAACGAGCACTATTCATGGCTCAGCTGGGGGGACTTGCTCACACATTGTTGGCATTTCTGTAGCTGATGACATAAAGCAGCTGAGTACGTGTGTGGCTGAGCTCCAGCAGGGTGAGAGAAGCTTTTTTGTTCCCTGGCAGTGTCAGTTCCCTTTGTGGCCTTAGAACCAGGTTCTCTTTGGTGACTTGTACTCTTTGAGATGGAGGAGGTTCCTGAGTGTGCTGCCTGAGCCCTCAGCACTGGGGAGGTTTCACAGGGAGGGAAGGCGTGTCCTGCTCTGCCTCACAGACAACAACAGTGTTGCCCAAAATCCCGGGTCCTGCTCTAGAGCAGCCTCTTGTCCTTCTGTGGAGGTGGAGGAAGGCCGGGTTCCAGGGGATGAGCCACCTTGTCACCACTGGCTGCAGCCCCAGAGGGGACGGAGCAGAGCTCAGGGGAGGAAGAGCCTTTCACAGGCACAGAGCTGGGGAAGACCATATGGCTCTTGCTTTTATTTCTGCCCCAGAGTAAACCCCGAGAAACTTGTTTATTCCCTGGGGATGCATAGCATGCTTGGAAGCACAGTTCCCTTGGAACTGGTGGGATCTGTGCTTTTCACAGGTGTGGAAGGGCAGCCTGGGGGAGCAGCATTAATCCTGTGGGAAGGTCTGTGAGTGGAAAAGCAGTGACCTTGGCAGTGTGAGGTTAATATTTGGTGTGTGGGAAAGTCAGACTAAACCAAGATAATAACTGAAGTGGTGTAACAGGTGACAGGCTCTTAAATTGTAGATTTTGCAAGCAAACAAATGACTTGGCTTTATTCCTGCATGTTAATGGATTGAGGGAGTGTGTGAAGGGAAGAGATGAGGCGTGAAGTAGAGTGCAAAGGTAAAGGTAGAAATTCAGTGTCCTAAATGTAAATATTTTCTTAGCTGCTTTGAGAGCTCAGGTTCCAATTACATAAAAGGTCTTTGAAACACCCTGCAACAATATATCCCTGTGAAAGGAGGGATTGCTTGCAGTGTGCCCTTAAAATCTGAACTCGCACAGTGGGAGATTAAATAAATGACTTTAAGCCTTTGCTGTAATTAATTTACAGAAGCAGGATTAGAATTTGTTGCCTTTGGGAACATGTTATATCTATTTCAATATTTCTGTGTGATGTCAGCTCTCTGTGGATTTTTTCTTTTGTGTTTATTTTTTAAGATGATAAAGTGTGTTAGTGTATCAGCTCTTTAAAATCAAAGACTCATGCAAGGAGAGTACAAGAGTGCATTTACGTGCAAGGAAAATATTTAAACGTCACTGTGGGCTGATAATAGCTGAACATACCAGTTACCTGTTTTGCTCGTGATGGTCATTTACAAAGCTAATTAATTATGTGTTCTAATTCTTTGACTTTCTTCTCAGCAAAGGGAAGTACTTTGTTACCTTTCCTTACCCCTACATGAATGGCCGCCTGCACCTGGGACACACATTTTCCTTATCTAAATGTGAGGTAAAAATTCTCCTTTGCTGATGCCTTTAAATACTGCCCCAGAACAAATGCTGATTTCGTAGTTCAGTTTTGAGCTAACAGGATGCCGTGTCAATTCCTTTGTAGCTTTAGTAATGACTTATTAAACTTCCCTTTTTTCCCACATTTTCAGTAGAAATATTGCTAGCTGAAGGGAAAGTCCATTAATGTAATTTTTAATTTGATGAGATGGGGCTGCAGGTGTTTCCCTTGTTTGTTCTTTGAAATGGGATTTTTAGGAGATGCTGCTAAATGGCTCAAACTTACAAGAGATCTGTCCCTTTTGTTTGTGCTTGCTGTGCTCTGTGAGCTGTGTGGGGGCAGGCTGTGGGTGCTGGTGGATAGATTCCACAGCAGCTCTCTGGTGTCTGCTGGAGGCAGCCTGGAGGCCTGGCACACCTGTGCAGCCACGGGGGCAGCCTGGAAACAAACCCCGGGCTCACCTTCCTGCCAGAGCTCCTCCCCAGCTCTGTCACCTGCCAGGTGTGTTGGAGGAGTGACCCCTGTGTGAGCTGTGCTGGCCCAGCCTGGGCTGCTCCTGTGCCAGCTGTTCATTCTCCCTGTCTGTAGTTTGCAGTCGGGTACCAGAGGCTGAAGGGGAGGAGCTGCCTGTTTCCCTTTGGGCTGCACTGCACGGGGATGCCCATCAAGGTGAGAGTTTTGCACTTGCTGGGGGTTGTTCCTGGTGGGGTTTTTATCCCTAAGGATTCTTGGAGCCTTGCTTACTGTCCATCCCCAACATCACCTTAGTTTATTTAAAAACTCACCAAGACAGTGTGATTTGGAACCTGAATTTGTCACAGTCATGTGTTGTACTTGAGCTATAACTTTACTTCAGAAGATAAAGTGTTGGAAAACTAAATTTTACCTGTTACATGTTTTCCTTTGTGAGAAAATCCTTACAGTAATCCTCTTCCTGTCCTGGAAGGTGTTCTGGAAGTGGCAGGATCTCCTAGATGTTAATGCAAGGTCCAGAAAAGGTTTAAAGCATGAAATGCAAAATGTTATCAGTAAAACCCACTCCCTGGCTGTGATTGCAGCTGACACACTCCCAATAACTCTGTTCAGGCTTGTGCAGATAAGCTGAAAAGGGAAATGGAATTGTATGGTTGCCCACCGGAATTTCCTGATGAGGAGGAGGAAGAGGAAGAAAATTCTGGTAAAAAAGAGGAAGAAATTATCATCAAAGACAAAGCAAAAGGCAAAAAGGTAAAGTTTAAACCAAGCCTTCCTGGACTGAGAGCTGTGCTTTCTAAAATTCAGTGTGTACATTGTAGACTTTTCCTCCTTTGGGCTCACAGAAACCTCAACACAAAGGTTTTATTGTTTTTTCCAAAGTAACTGAGTTACCTTTAAGGTAGACTTGAAAAAATATATTAACTGCATGGTTCCAGAGATACCATGTTATTGCACGAACCATTATTGGTAAGCTGATGCACTGCCTAATGGTTTTCTGAGAAAAAACAGATCAGATCCTGAGTAATACTCTCATTTTTTAATTTTTTTTTTTTATCCATTCATGGAACATTCCTAAGCAGGTTGTAGGAAATAGCCCTGCTTTCTCAGATGTAGAGGATGTGTACTCCTGCTGTTCTGATTACTGTTTTTTAAGTTGATATCTAGCCAGTTCTCTCTAGATAGGCTCAGTAAAATCATCCAAACAATTTTCACTTACCAGGTATTTAAATGAGATTTAGGATTTTGGGAGCATCCCAAAGCAAGGCAAAGAATCAAGTGTAGGAAGAGTTTAGAGATGCTCTGTATGTTGTTTATGTACACACAAGAGATTGTCCCACCAGAGCTGCTGGTTTGGGGTTCTGGCTGCCCTACAGGGCAGAAGGTGTGACCTTGCCTGGGTCACTGCTGGGGACAGACAGGAGATTCTCAAGGGACAGCAGCTGGGAAAAGTGCTGAGCAAAGTGACAGCAGCAGAGGTTTTTGGGACAGGGGTGCAGGGCTATCCACCTTTCCCAGGGGTTTGAGCAGGGCCTCGACAACAGGCAGTTCTGTGGCAGAGCCTCTGCAGGTGTTTTGGACATTGGCATGGAACAGCTGGGAAAAGGAGGGATAGGGAATGAACAGTGAGTACAAGGTATGGTAGAATGGAAACTGGTGAATACAGGGTGTAGAATGGAAACTCCAATCAATACCCTCACTGTCAGAGGGAGGGTGTGAGCATGTTTGTATTAACTTGTGTATCTGGAATCAGAAACCATAACAGAGGCAAATGCTCTTGTGACAGGACTGTGGCTTCTTCCTAATCCCAACTCTTCTTTCAGAGCAAGGCTGCTGCCAAGACTGGCGCTTCCAAATACCAGTGGGGGATCATGAAGTCTTTGGGCCTGTCTGATGAAGAAGTGGTCAGTTTTTCTGAAGCTGAGCACTGGCTGGATTATTTCCCTCCCCTTGCTGTCCAGGATCTGAAGAGCATGGGACTGAAGGTGACTCTGGGTGATCCTAACCTCAGTGATACAGGCAGCCATACCTGTGTTGTTACTGTGGTGGTGAATGTGCTGCTTCTCTTTGAGATTTCCTGCATAGTGCCACCATAATTCCAGGATTGTTTCTGGTATTTATAGAATTAGTCATTTAACTTTTTAATGGTCTTGGGTGATATTTAAGTGCTTCTTATATAGAGCTTGTACCCTGTACAGTGGTCACAGCTGGAAATGAGTCCAATAAAGACACTATGACCAATGGTTCCCATGTGAGGTAACTTGTCTGTAGTCAGTATTGACAGCAGTTCTATTTATCACATCATTCTTCTTCTTAAAAGTACTTGTCCTGCTGACAACAGATTTTTGAAAATGAAGAGAAGTAAAGATGATAAAGCAAGGCAGTGCTGAAATTCAGCTGGAATGGCTGGTTAAAACTACAGCAAAACCTCTAAATTTCTCAGTCAGTGGAGGAACCTCGAGTCTTTGACACCTCTGCTCTGAGAGAGCTGGCACAGATGTGTGTTAAACTTACACCCTTTATGGGATGTGTATTTGCATTGTCTTTTTGGAGAGAAAGCTCATTTTATTTTTAAAATAATAGTTGTGATATTATGAGATTCCTTTGATTTCTTGACTGTGCTTACTTAGTGCTTACCTCTTGCCCATTTCCAGGTGGACTGGAGGCGTTCCTTCATTACAACAGATGTCAATCCCTATTACGATTCCTTTGTGCGGTGGCAGTTCCTCACACTAAAGGAAAGAAATAAGATCAAGTTTGGCAAACGGTAAGCTGCCACTCAGCTCTGAGTTTTGGAGAGTGTGGATAGGTTCAGCTGTGCCACAGACAGAGCCCCTTGACATGTCTCTAGAGTGTGCATGAAACCCCCGTCTCTCATTGCTGGTGCTCTGCCTGACACACTGTAGTTGTGCCAACAAAGCATGTGAGATTTGTCTTCTGGGTTTAGTTTTTCCATGGGTAAAGCTCCAAGCAAAAAGGGGTCAATTCTGAAAGCTCTTGTGAAAACTGAACATTGGCACTGATGGAAACAGATCCACACAAAATCTGAAAATACTGTTAAGAAGTTTTTTTTCTGCAGAGAGCTGTATTTTTTTTTCTTGTCCTCTACGCTGTTTTACTCACTGCTAAATGAAAATACAACTTTTTCTAGGTACACCATTTATTCTCCTAAAGATGGACAGCCTTGCATGGATCATGACAGGCAAACAGGAGAGGTAATATTTTTACTTTACACTTTCATGCACTGCTTATGATCTTAAATACTGAATGGAAAGTAAATTGTATCTTGGAGCAAATGGACGTGCAGAGTCACTGGCTCTCAGTGTCAGTGCATGTGAAAATTGAATTGAGTCCTCTCTTGAGCAGATTTGTCTGGAACTATGGAGAGTATTTTGCATTGTAGCTGGTTTCTGTGATCATTTGGCAATCTGTGCCAGCAGCATCACTTCATTGTGTTGTTCACTGCTGAAACTAAATAAACAAGGTGTTGTTAACTTAGATGTTGCTGAGACAATGTCTGTGACAAGTAAGTTTTTGGCTGTAGGAATACAGTATAAGCTCTCTGCAGTCTACATTTTAGTGAACATATGGATGGAAATAGGATTTACTCTGAGGAAAGTACCTTAAATAGTGTTTGGATTAAGTTCCTACAGATTAGGATTTATTTTCTTTCCAGCTCAAGTGAGTTTCATTTATTGATTGTTGCATTTTTTGTGGGAATTGTAGGGTGTTGGGCCTCAAGAATACACACTGATAAAAATGAAGGTGTTGGAACCTTACCCTGCAAAATTGAGGTAGGTCTTGACTTTTTAGTGGCAGATGGGCTCTGTCTCCTGGCCAGAACTGACCATTGAATTAAACAGTCTGTTTTGCTTAATGCAGAATTTAATTTCACCTGCTTTTTTTCCATCACTTCAAAGACCTGGTCAGAATTTTGAGCTGCTCGATTCGCTGTGTCTGTGTGGAACTCGAGATGGAATTTAAAAAAAAAAAAAGAAAATGGAAAACCCACAATGAATTAATGACTTTTGTCCCTTGGGAAACATTGCTTGAAAGTTGATGTTAGTTTAAAAGCCTGTTCTGCGTGATCTGGAATGATTTTATTTTGGTTGCTTATCCAATACTTTTCCCTCCCTCAGTGGCTTGAGAGGAAAAAACATCTTCCTGGTGGCTGCCACGCTGAGGCCAGAGACCATGTTTGGGCAGACCAACTGCTGGCTGCGCCCGGACATGAAATACATCGGCTTCGAGACGGGCAGCGGCGACATCTTCATCTGCACACAGCGTGCTGCCCGCAACATGGCCTACCAGGGCTTCTCCAGGGACAACGGCGTCCTGCCCGTGGTCAAGGAGCTCATGGGAGAGGTGGGTGGGCAGCCTGCAGCCTGCTGGCCAGCCTCAGCCTGTCCTCGGGGGAGAACGCTACAAAGGGGGCAGTGGAATTCTAACTGTAAAGAAAATGGAGGATGTGTTACAGAAATTGTGGTGTGACTGAAATCTCTAGTGACAACACAAGCAGCAGGCAGCTTCCTTGGCAGCCAGGCCACAGCTGCTGCAGGGAGAATAACCTGGTGCACTTAGCTGAGGGCAGATGCATTTCTGTTCCCTCAGCATGATGTGGTGAAGGGACAGAGTTAAGTAATGCTTTTCTGCTTGCTGGGAAGAGTGAATGGAAAAGGAGGGGAAAAAGTAGTAGCTAGAAAGGGTTGTGTGGAAAAGGCTTTTGTTGGTACAGACATTTCCAGTGTGTGAATGAAGCTTTCTTAGCCGAGTAGTGAATGTCAGTGATTTTGGGGTCTGCTGTCCTTAACCTGTGTGCTTTGTGCAAGTGTCATCAATGGTGTTTATTTGTCCTGGTACAAAGCACCTTCAGCTCTTTGCATCCTTTCATCTCCATTCACTACAACTTGTCACTATCTTTCTTGATCTTGCTTTGAAGAATGAAGTAGAAAATACAGGGTTTTTTCCTTAGTTAGTAGACAAGATGTGAATTCAAGCAAATTAGTGAGGTAGAAGACAGGTGCCACATCTCGACTGCCTCCTGTCAGTGTGTGAATATCTTGACAATGTGCTTTCCTTTCTTTGTTTAATGTCACTTTTGACACTGGCTTCCTAAGGCATTTCTGCCTCCATGCTGTTGTCCTTCAGGTACTTGGAAGCAAAGTGTCCTTCTGCTCCCTATGCTTTCCAAATTCTACGTAGTACGAGTTTAAGTTTCTTGGTATTTGACTTTTCTACCAACAAATAACCTATATCCTATTTTAAATGGTACCACGTGTTTTCATATGTACTTTCTCCGTGTCCCTCTGTGTATAAAATGAATTTAATTTGTTTGTAATGTGTCAGGAAAATGTACAGAATATTTGAAGAATGTCAGCCAGGAGAGCTAACTCTGCTAGGCTGACAGCACCTGCTTTACTGTGATGCTGTTCCTTTGTCTGCTCAGGAGATTCTTGGTGCTGCACTCTCGGCCCCCCTCAGCACCTACAAGGTCATCTACGCCCTGCCCATGCTCACCATCAAGGAGGATAAAGGTAATTGTGCAGCAGGGCCTGCTGGCTGGGCACTGGCATTCAGTGTTTAGGGACTAATCCCTTCATCTTTTCCTTTGCCAAGGAACTGGAGTGGTGACAAGTGTTCCCTCTGACTCTCCAGATGACTTTGCAGCCCTCAGAGACTTGAAAAAGAAGCAGGTCAGTCTGTTAAATGAGTATTTCTGTTTCCTTTCCATGGTGAAGAGGGTCAGAAGTGAATATCCAGTGGGTAAAATGAAACTTGCTTTAATTGGTATTTTGCCATCTCTAACTTGAAATCAAAGCAGTTAAAAATAAATGAAGTTTAAACCAGCTGGGCTAGGACAGATGGGGTTTTTTCAGGCTTCAGGTCTGAGTTTTGGACCAGAATCATGTAACTTGTGTGCATATTAAGGTAAAGAAGAGCACCAGTGAAACAGAAATGAATTCCGGTGGTGGAAATTACTTCCAGAGATAAGATTAAGTTTCTCTATGAATTTCAAATGAGACTGAAAGTGGTTGTTACTAACTGCAGGAGTATGTCAGCATCTGAACAGCTGTGCCTGGGTACTGAATTTTTGTCCATTCATTTCAGGGTAGAGCAATATCAGTTTTTCCCCTTTTAAAAAATGTAGACGATTATGGCAAAGAATCACCTGGAAATGAGATGGGGATTGAGCTCAGGTGTCAGAAATGGTGAGAGGGCAGGGAAGTGGCTTTGTCTGATTTGCAATAAAACATTACATAAAAAAAGACACTATGAATGGATAAAAACCTTTAAATCTAGAAGACTTCTATCTATTGCTTTTTTTTTCTTCCAACTTTGAAGGCTTTGAGGGTGAAGTATGGCATCAGAGATGAAATGGTCCTGCCATTTGAGCCGGTGAGTGCACCCAGACGTGTCCATCTACAGCACACAGGATGTTATGCTCACTGATGAGAAACGAACCAGGAGCTGTGCTACCTCTTCCAGAGTTTGTTTAAGGTCCTTCTCAGCTGGAAGAGCTGAAAAACTTAAAGTTTTCATATTTTCCTGTAGGTACAATATTTGGTCTGTTAAGGGTTGCCACCAAGGTTTGTTATTCTATGCTATACTTCAGAAAGAAAGGAAAGTATCAATTTTTATGGGAGTTACTGTTTTGGGAAATGGGGTGCATCACTACACTGATAACCTGTTGGGTGATAAAACCTTAGTGCCCCCATGGCCCCATTAGCAGGGTGTCTGTTCAATGCAAAAAGCTGAAATCCCTCCCTGGTAGTGCAGCCCCGAGGCTGAGGCAGTTTTCATTAGAACATGCAGGTTACAGGTAAAGCCACCCCAGTATTCTGCAGTGCCCTTGGTTCCACACGCCAGCTCCAGTCCTGGACAGCTCAGGGTGGTGTCAGGTCACACCAGGAGTCACCCTGGGCAGCTCAGGATCACCCTGGGGCTGCCAGAACCTCTGGGCAAAGAGTGGAATTGCGAATTGCAGCAGTCTGTTGTAAGCCCTGTGTAACTTGTGTTAGGTGCTGTGAATGTACAGAGTGAGCAGTGGGGTGCAGCAGGGGTTTGACAGCTCTTTCTCAATTCTCAGGTGCCCATCATTGAAATCCCTGGCTATGGCAGCCTTTGTGCTCCGTTTGTCTGTGACGAGCTCAAAATCCAGAGCCAGAATGACAGAGAGAAGCTTGCAGAGGCCAAGGAGAGAGTGTACCTGAAAGGATTCTATGAGGGAGTAAGTAATAGAAGATTTATATAGAAGTGGTTTATATATATTTTTTATATATATATATATAATGATTTAATATAAGTGGTTTCTTGGTGAGTTTAACTAGGAAAAAAGAAAGGCAGGTAAAGAATTTAAAAAAAAATCTCAAGGCAGAGAACTTTTCATTTAGACTCTTCCTGCTGTAAGGTTCTGCAGTTATAGGAGTGATGTAGAATTGGAGAAAGTTTCCACTCATACATTCCTGTGTTCTAACCTGTGTTATAACTGAGTGTTGTAACCTGGTTTCTGAATGAGTGATCGCCTTCTGGGGAGCTGATCCATTTTGTTGCAAGTATAGATAGGAAAACTGATGCTAAATGAGCAAGGTGTTATTGTTTGCAGGGGTTTTTTTTTAATTATTTTTTTGTTTGTTTTGGTTTTTTATTTTCATTTTTTTCTCCTGTCTTTACCTCAGTAGCTCACCATGTGTATTTCTCAGCTGTTCTTTTTTAAGCAAGCAGTAGTTCTTATTTCTGACTCTGCAATCTGTCATCTCTGTGGATGCTGACCTGTGTACAAACTGGTTTTGGGTAAAGATGACATAATGAAAACCCAACACCTGTACTCTTATTTTTTGCATGTCAAAGATTGTAGCACCTGCTGCTTCCTTGTATTGATTTGAACACCTGTGGCACCAAAAAAATGATTTCCTGTGATCCATCTTTTACAGGTGATGTTGGTGGATGAATTCAAAGGACAAAAAGTTCAAGATGTCAAGAAACGCATTCAGAAGCTGATGTTGGATAAGGTATGTGACAGTGTGCACACAGCTGCTTCTGAATTGTCCATTTTGGCCTTCCCACAGGGCTGAGTCTCCAGAGAAACCCCTGGTGTGGCTCTGCAGCCCTCAGGGTGCTCTGGGTCACTGCAGAGAGAGGGGCCTGGTGTTCTTGGGCTGAGTGGGCTGAGCAGGTTTATTGGAGTTCCCTTGTTCCCTGCCTTATTCTGTCACCCTCCCTAGGACGTGTTCTGGTGGTCCAGTTTATTCTTCAGTGTAGCTGGGAGTGTAGGACCTGAACTGCCAGGTCTCTTTCAATCCAGTGAAGGGGATGTGTGATGTGCAATTGCTGGGCTCCTCTTTCAGAAAACAGAGCAGTAAACAAGCAGTGATTGTGGCATCCCTCTAATGAGACTCCCTGATGAGGACTGGGAGAGGCTTCAGGCATTTGGTCATTATTCCCTTGTTGTTGTGGCATTGTTATGTCCACATTATAATGCATCAGCACCAATGGTGTGTGCAAGTAGATTTGAAGCTCAGCATCCCATTTTCCTTTGCCTTTCCCCCTCCCTCTGTGCCCCAGAGTTTCCTAGGAGCTGTTTCAATCAGAGCATAGTCAGTAAAGAATATTTTGTGCTGATGTCCTCCTTTTCCTCATGCATTCTGTACAAAGTGCTGTGAGCTGGTACCTTAGAGAATGCAGAGTCAAGCCTTGCCTCATTTTACCTGAGGGAATACTGAGGCAGAGAGCCTGGGCAGTGGTGAGAGCTATGCAGTAAATGCTGTAAACCAAACTGGAATGGAGGGGATGCTTTTAGGAAGTTGTCAGGATTTTCAATACTTTGCTAAGTGTTAAACCTCAGCTTTCATTGCCCTTCCAACTCCTAGGGTGAAGCCATGATTTACATGGAGCCCGAGAAACAAGTCATGTCGAGATCTGCTGACGAGTGTGTCGTGGCCCTTTGTGACCAGTGGTAAGTGAAACAAAGCTGTAGTTTTAAAGTTGATCTAATTGTACAGTTGCACACCACTTCTCGATTGCTTTATTACAATAAACCTCTCCTGCCTGTAGGTATTTAGATTATGGTGAAGTGAGCTGGAAGAAGCAGGCGTCAGAGTGCTTGCAGCATCTGGAGACGTGAGTTATGAGCGTGGCTGTAAGGAGAGTGACTTTGCTGCTCTTGCTGGGGTCTGAGAGGGTTGAGAGCTGTAAGAGCTTCTTTCTTACAGGTTCTGTGAAGAGACTAGGAGAAATTTCGAAGCCACCTTAGGCTGGCTACAAGAACATGCGTGCTCCAGGACGTATGGCTTAGGTAGGAAAACATTCCTTTCTCAGTTGGTGCTTCATAAGGCGGTATTCCTCATTTCATTTGGAAGGTTTAAGTGCTGTACAACATCCCCAGTGGCACAGGGAATGTGGGAACAGCATTGTCCAACTTGTATCTTGGCCCAACACCCCAGAGAAGGTGTGCTTTGTTGGAAGTGCATGGGGCTGGTAATAGTTGCACTGCTACAGGTGGTCTGTGCAGCCTCTTGGTAGCTTTTTGCCTGGGCCATTGATTTGGAAGGGACCTCAGAAGAGGGAACCTACTTCCCATTTCTTGGGTTTTCTCCTCGAATTCTGATTAGCCTTCATCTTGTGTAGCCTGACATGGGACAGCTGCTAGAGGTGCACAATAACCCACAGCAGATGTTCTTGAGCTGAGCTGTGTCAGGAAACATTGAAAATCAGCAACTGTTTGCTCTTGAGTAAAATTTTTAAATAAATTAATAATTTAATTTTTAAACCATATACTTTTAAAAGCACAAGCATGAGTACTAATGTATATATGTATGTTTATGTGTTCCACTGGAACTGATGGGCTGCTGATGTGTGCCTGTGAGCTGTGTGTGGGTAGGGGTGGTGCTGGTGGTGCCTAACAGAATTTCCCTGCCCAGGGACCCGCTTGCCCTGGGATGAGCAGTGGCTGATAGAGTCTCTGTCTGACTCCACCATCTACATGGCCTATTACACCGTGGCTCACCTGCTGCAGGGAGGGAACCTGAGGGGACAAGGAGAATCTCCTCTGGGCATCAGGTAAGCAGAGTGAACCATTAGGTTCTCTTGTTTAATTGGGTTTGCTTATCTCCTGAATTGCTCTGCAGGAAGGAGGCTGAGTCTTTGCTTTTGTGTGTGAAAAGCACCTTTATTAAACTTGACCTAGCAGGAGCTGAGTTAGAACAGGTCTGCAGAGGGGCAGCAAGAAAGAGAGGAGTGTGATAGGCAGTGAGAGAGAGAGTGGAAAAATGCTTCTGAAAGCATCTCTGAAAGAACTGTGTGAAGAGTAATTCATCTTTTTCAGTACTTGTTTGACTTGCCTTGAGATGGGCCTTGGCAGGGTGTTGGGTAATTGGTTTCAGTGGCTGCTTAGGTGTCTGCTTGCTGAGACTGCTGTGCACCACAATAAATTGTAGGCTCCAGTGTACAGAGGGAGCAGGATTTACCTCTTGGTTTTTGTCACTGTCACTCTCCTGGAAGCTCAGAACCATCTTTTATCCACAACTTGTCTGTGGAAGTTTTCAGAGCAAGGAGGAGGGAGCATGTGACCTCTTGGTTGGAGTGGCTTTTGGAGTGTGGTGATATGGATCAGAGAGGTGAGAGTACAGCTCAGTCTGGAGTTGATAAAGCACCTCAGATTGTGCCTTGAATCATCTGCTCTAATTCTGTGTGGTTTAAGGACTAATTTCTGGAGTAGTTTACATATTGGAATGGAAACTTTTCTTACTTGATGCTATAACTAATCTGAAAACCATTTCCAAAGTAAAGATTCTGATTCTTACAGACAGAAATACCTCTGAGACTGGACAAGGCTGTCATTTGGGCTCAAACCTCTCTAATTACAGAGAAACTATGCACGAGCTAGGCATGTCTGGAAACAAGCTTTGAAGTGAGCATCCTGGGCCCTGAATTAGAGATTTGATGTAATTAAGCATGGACAATTAGAGCGCTCTCCTGTGCAAGTAGATAACATCTAGCAGCCTTGGAAAATGCTTTTTACTGACACTTGCTCTGTGCTGTGAAGGAAAAGGGGGTTTATGGCCCATCCTTTCAGTCATCTTCAGGTACAGAGAATTTGGCACCTCCAGAGCCTCCAGTGGGGGGCTCTCGGTGTTCACTTGAGCTCACAGGTGGGGCTGAGGCTTGGGTGGTGATGTTTGGAAAAGAAATGATCAGGTTTCCAGGATATTCAAGATTATGCTTTAATTATTAATCACTTTTTCTCTGTGGGAGTCTTTGTTTTCCTGGGAAATCTCGAAGGGCAGTTTAGGCAGGGCAGGGCTTGAGCAGCTCTGAATTTGTTTCTGACATTGGATTCACTCACCTGAGCTCAGGCAGAGGCTCTGGGCACTCTGTCCATGTGTGCTGATCCCATGGACTGTGCTGTGGGGATGGAACAACAGATTTAAGCTGCCTTACAGAAAGTGCTGTGGAGTGTGAGGAGCTTTTACTGACTGTGCAATGTGGGGCTGATTCTGTGCAGGGCACATCAAATGAGCAAAGAGGTTTGGGATTACATCTTCTTCAAGACAGCTCCTTTCCCTAAAACTGACATCCCAAAAGAAAAGTTGGATAAGCTGAAGGAGGAGTTTGAATTTTGGTATCCTGTGGATCTCAGGGTTTCTGGCAAAGATCTTGTTCCAAATCACCTGTCGTACTACCTCTACAACCATGTGGCCATGTGGTCAGAACAGAGGTAAGTTGGGATGTGATGCAGGTAAAGCTGCAGGATTTGCAGTTCTGTTGCATTTGCTAATGGCCTTTGGACTGTACAACGTGTAGAATTGTGTTGAAAATGTATTCTATCATATTGCAGCTTTGATACAGTTGTCTATAATAGAAGCTACTGAAATGGAAAGATGTTTTACTGTTATTTCCCCTGCTTTTTCTGCATTATCTCCTCCTATGGATTTCCCAGCACTGAGTTGTAGTCCTGCACTGGAATTTATGTGACTTTAATATTAAGTCTCCTTAATTCCTTCTCAAGGATGTTTAGAAGAGCCATATACACTCCCATGGGCTGTGCAGGACTGGTTGAGAATCTTTTATGGTGAAGATACTGTTTGCATTGAACTTTGGTTTAGGGGTTGTATAAAACTGTATAGGAAAAGTGGGTTTCTGATGTATGGTAAAGATGATTGTGAGTACTTTGATATCTCCTTCCTCCATGGGCAGAGATGTGGACCCAGCACTGTTGTGTGCTCTTGGGCAGTGCCAATCACTGGCCTTTAAATTAAAAAATTAAAAATACCTGAACAGAGGAAGGTGATGTAAATAAACTGTAACTGCAGGTGCACTGCTCCCTGCCTTGCATTTCAGCAGTGATAATCCTTAGCCTTTATACAGTAATTCTTTTCATCTTCAGACACTCCTTAATATATTTAAGACAACCCTTAGGTGTTTTTTTTTTTTTTTGAAGATTCCACTTAAGGCGTTCATCTCAAACTGGAACATAAAATGTTTGTTCCTTTTTTAAAAAGAGAAAATGTATTTACTTGGCCAAAAGATTTGTATATTTTCTTCAAACAGAGAAAAGTGGCCAGTAGCTGTGAGAGCCAATGGACATCTGCTCCTCAATTCTGAAAAGGTACAGCGAGGTTTTGTGTGGTGTGGCTTTTGTCTTGTCAAAATGGGCATTTGCTGGCCAGACTGGAAACTTCTCCTTGGGCTGTAAGCAGGGAAATGGTGACATTTCTTCATTAGTGCCCTCCAGTGTTTCATTCATCAGAGGTAAAAACCTGCCTTGCCTGTGATTCTATGTAGCACTTTCTCTTAAGTTGGCTCTTGTGTAGTCTCACCAATTTAGTGAAGAGGTCAGTGCATTTCTGTTAAGTTTTAGGGTAATATAGAATATTTATTTGTTTAACTAAAGTTTAGCCTTTTAGAGCATTGGAGTAGGTGCAATGAGAGGAAAAGGTTTGTGCCAAAAGCTTGCTAATATGTGTGAGTTCTGACACTGAATTGAATTAAAAGTGCCTGAAGCAGGAATTAGGCCTTGGAGACTGTCTGATATGAATCAAAAAACCCCAAAACAATCCCTAGTGGAGTCCTTCTTGGAAAATTGATACAGGGTTTTTTAAAACTGCTTTTTTAAAATGACGAGGTTGGTTATTTTTAAACTGCCAGTTTTAAAGTAGTATTTAAGTTTAGTTTAGGGAATTTCTGGGATTATATTTCATTACTGAATGCATGCAGAGTTGAGTCTGCTTTTGCTGTGAGACCTCATTCACATTTACCCAAGTGCTTTTTTCTGTGATTCATGAGAAAATTGTTTGCCCAAACCCTGCTGGGTCTGTCTTGCTTATCCACCAACACAGGGGATGTGTGAGAAAACAAACACTCTTATCTTTCTTTCAGATGTCTAAATCAACAGGCAACTTCCTCACCCTCACTCAAGCTGTTGACAAGTTTTCTGCAGATGGTGAGTGCATTCTGACCTGCATCTGATTGTCAATTATGCCAGAATGACTGAAATGAGTGTTTTGCTCTCAGAGGAGTTTACTGGATTATTGAATGGCAATAAATCTGCCACTTCCCACCTGTTCTTGTTGAAAAGCTGAGCTCCCCGTGGAAGACTGGGATGTGTGTCAGCACACCTGGTTCAGCCAGGAGCTGCCCCTGGGGCTGAGCCCTCCAGGAGCACCTGCTTGTTCTTTCCACATTCACTGAAGAGATCAGAACACAGGACACACTGCTGGTGTGCACGGGCTGTGTACATGTTTGTGCCCTGTGTATCCACGTGTGCCACGCTCCTGCCATGCTCCTGTGTTTGGGGCAGTGGCTGTGCTGATCTCCTGGTTCTGGTGTCTGTCTGGTCCTTCCCAAGGAGGGCAGTGTTCCTCTCCCAGGGGAAGTGCCTCCTTGGAGGCCTCTCTGGCTGGCCAGGCAGTTTGTGGCCTGGCTTTGCATTTTTTGCCTGCAGCTGAGGTGAGCTGTCAGTGCAGGAGGCAGGGGGCTGCAGCTGATCATGGCAGCTGATCCCCTTCCCCTCAGGCATGCGTTTGGCCTTGGCTGATGCTGGAGACACCGTTGAGGATGCCAACTTTGTGGAAGCCATGGCAGATGCTGGTATTCTTCGTCTCTACACGTGGGTGGAGTGGGTGAAGGAGATGATTGCAAACAGAGACAGCCTGAGGAGTGGCCCAGCCAGCACCTTCAATGACAGAGTCTTTGCCAGGTAAGGTATGAAGGTTAATAACACAGTTTGGGCCAGATTTTTCCTTGCAGGGAGGAATCCTGTAGTTATTTTTTTCTAAAAATTAATGAGTTCCATGAAACAGAGCTCATTCCAGAATAGGTTATGGGGCTTGGCTGCATTGGTGACAGTTTTAATGTTACCATTACGTGGGGCAGACTCTGCAGTGTTGATGCTGTCACTTCCCTTCCCTCCCCAGTGAGATGAACGCAGGCATAATGAAGACAGAACAAAATTATGAGAAGATGATGTTTAAGGAAGCTCTGAAAACTGGCTTCTTTGAGTTTCAGGTAGGAGGTGTAAGGAAGTGACACCCAGTATTTGTTACTTTGTGGATTTCTTTTGATCCTTCTGTCTCTGATCCTTAATTATACAGCTGAATTGGAATCAGAATTGTGTCGAGAAATAAGAGTACTTCAAAGGAATAAATCTGGAATCATAGAGGTCTGCTTGTGTCAGTTTACAAAGGTCCAGAGGAAAGCAAATGCAATTTTGCAAATAGTCCTGATATATAATATGAGCAAGAAGCTGCTTTAAAAAGGCAATAAAAAGAGTGTTGCCTTTCTTTTTATCTTCCATGATAAAGCACTCTTCGTAAGAAATCCAGATAATGCATCAACAGAATTGTTTGGCAGCATAGTGCTTTTTGATATCCTCCATAAACCATGTCTCCAGAGTGTCTGCAGAGCCGTGCTGCTCCATTTAATGAATTACACATGCTCCTTCATGTGGCTGCTTTGAGATTCTCAGGAGTAGGGTTAAATAGGCTGAATTACGTGTAATGATAGATCATATTCATTGCCTTTTTCTTAGTCCTTATTAGTATCTGCATGTAAGTTATTTGGGCTGACAGCACCTGATACACAGCTGTGAATGTTTTTGTCTTTTATGTTTGTGCCAATAAACAGTTTTTTAAAGTACCACATAAATGCAAAAATCCAGTGGCCAACTGGCAGATTCACACGTGAGTGCTTCAGGAAAATAGAGTTCTTAGAAGTCAATGATGGATTGTGAGAAGCTGCTCACGTTCTGAGGGAGTGTCAGAGCCCAGAGGTGTGTGTGACTGCTGTTCCTCCCTGGCAGCAGAGGGCTGAGGCTGTGCTGTTGTTCCAGGCAGCCAAGGACAAGTACCGGGAGCTGGCCATCGAGGGGATGCACAGGGAGCTGGTGTTCCAGTTCATCGAGGTGCAGACCCTGCTGCTGGCCCCCATCTGCCCCCACCTGTGCGAGCACATCTGGTCCCTGCTGGGGAAGGTACTGACGTTTCAGTTCTGGCACTGATTCACATCTGAGCTTTTATGGTTTTCAGTAACACCCATGTCAGGCTTACAGACACTATTCATGTACAAGTAGAACAAAGTGTCAGAATCCAAGGAGTCATGCTGGCTTATTGTCCCTGGGACAGTGACTGCAGGGAGCTGGCCTGCTGCTGTGATATGTGCAACATTAATACCAGTCACTATCATTGTCTGCTTACCAAGAGGTGATCTGAAATTGAGTGAAACAATGCAATAATCTCACACTTGTGCATAAAGCTTACTTTTGATGTTTAAGCCCTCTGCTTGTAGATGGCTCTCTGTAGCCTTGTGGTAGTTGTGATGGTGTGTTTAGTCCTGAACACACTCACCAAGGAGTGTTTGTTAGCTGTGTGCCCACTCCTTTAGGGCGTTATGGGTGGGTGCTCACTGAGGCCCAGACTGGCTAAACTCTTTTCCAAGCTGTAATGGCTGGAAGCCCCCAGCTAGCATGTGTTGACCTCCGTGCATTCTGTCCTGCTGTGCCCAAAGGCTGACTCCATCATGAGGGCCTCGTGGCCCACAGCAGGGCCCGTGGATGAGGTGTTGATCCGCTCCTCTCAGTACCTGATGGAGGCGGCTCACGACCTCCGCCTGCGCCTCAAGAGCTTCATGGCACCTGCCAAGGGAAAGGTGAGCTCGTCTGCCAGTGTGCCTGTGTGACAATTCTGTATTGCCTACAGACTCCTTCCTGACATTTTTTATTTCCTCAGAAAAGTACCAAAGAGCCTTCCCAGAAGCCCTCTCACTGTACCATCTACGTGGCAAAGAGCTACCCGCCCTGGCAGCACACCACGCTCTCCGTCCTGCGCAAGCACTTCCAGGTGCTCAGCCCCTCCTCTGCCCTCCAGCTGCTGGCCTGCTGCCTGGGGGCTCCTTTTCCATCTGTACAAAGTTTATAAGCTGTACCTTGGTACCAAATTATTTCAGTAGATTTTCTTTATGCGTTTACAACTGTCCAGTGAGTTTTGATGCTTAATGAAAATGTCCCAAGGACTGCCACTGATCTGACAGTTGCATTTCACTGGTTTTGACAATCTGAGTAACAACATGCCTGTGCTCTGTTGTTTCTTCCATTTGTAAGTGGTTAGCTTTTAAATATTCTTCTTTACCAGTACATTTTTGAGGAAACATGGTTGACTGACAGACTTCTGCTGCCTTACTCTGCAAGTGGGCCTAGAAGCTTTGTTCTAGTCCTTGAGTAAGTGTGTACCACTCAGCAGTGTCACAAGAAATAGCCTGAAAGGGGATGTCAGTCATAAGAGGAAATATATTTAAAAAGCAGAAGGATCCATGCTTTTGACATGGGGAGACTGTGAGAGTGGATTTTGGGATCCTGATGAACCATCCTGAGCTTGAACACACCAGGGTTGTAGCTGATAGATTTGGGAGTCCTGACTATTCCAGCCTGTGGCAATGAGATAAACCAATATTGCTCATGTGGAATTTGTTCTTGGGGTATTCACCTTTGGACATTGTATAAGCTTTTTTTCTGTGTTAGTGTTAAATGCTGTTTGGGTTTCAAAAGGATGAGAAAACCATCTGTGGAATCAATGATGCTGACAAACCTTGCTGGTATTTATGGGAAAGCAGGAAAGGCATATGACATTGAAGGGCAAGTTTTTTCATGATAGCTGTTCTCTTTAATGCTTGTTCATCCCTGTTTAGGCCAGTGGAGGTCAGCTGCCAGATAATAAAGTAATTGCCAGTGAGCTGAACACCTTGCCAGAGCTGAAGAAGTACATGAAGAAGGTGATGCCCTTTGTTGCCATGGTTAAGGTAAGTGTCAGAGGGACAGTTCTGGTTCAGGAAGGGAATTCTGTGAATGCAGTGTCTTCCCCTTGCCCTTTGCTTGACATCTTCACGGGTTTGTTTATAAACATCTTTTACATCTCTAGAAGAACTACATAATAAAAATGTCTGTGTGAGATAGCCCAGGTGAGCTCTGGATCTGCTGGAGGCTTGGTGCTTTCTGTGTTTTATGGCTGATATAATCTGTACTGCAAACATACCTGGATCCCCCTGTATTTGAAATGTATCCTGTTTGACTTCTCCAGTTTTTCAGCTGAAGTGAGTCAAGTGTTACTTTGGAGACATAAAAACTGGAAGCTAAGGATAAGGCCAGAGTTGATGGATTGCAGTCTGTTTAAGGGAGGAAACAACAGACTGTTCTGAGCCTTGAATGGAATTATGAGTTTTGTGTGTAATTCTTATATTTATAACTTAATATTCTGATAGGCCATTATTTTCCCCAAGTCATGTGAGCCTGTGAAAATCTTGGCTTCCATTTATTTAAAGAAACTTTCTTGTGCTTGCTGTTGCAGATGAAAATTCAATACAGCAATTAGGGAGAGCCAAGAAGCAAAGAATTAACAGGTTTTTTTATAAAAATGAGTGAGGGGTTTGCATGTACTATTTAAAACCTTTTTGATGACTTTTCATGATCTGTAGAAGTTAAGAGGGATCAGTAATGGAAAAAATCATAATGAGTGTTAAAAAAAAAATATTACTTTTTCTCCTTAAAAGAAAATTAGTTTTTCTCCCATAGTTTGATTTTTGAAATGCATGTAATAATGTCTTCTATTTGTAAGCTTTGTCATGTTTAAGTGCAGCTGTTCTTTGCTGTGTCTGTGGGGTTCTTCTGATTGTTCCTTTTCATGGGAGCTTGGAGGCCTTCAGAGGAGCAGAGAGCACAGAGCAGTTCTGGAGCTTCCTGAGTCTGTAAGAACAGTGGGGATGTGTTAGATGCACTGATCCAGCTGGGAAAGGTCAGAGCAGCTCTCAGCCCTGAGAGTTAGGGCTGAAACATTGCTGTCTTTATTCTGGCAGCAGTGAGTGATCCTGGGGCACGCAGGGAAGGAGCTGAGGCTTACCTCAAATCCATCCTTTTGCTTCCAAAGAGCAGCAACCTGTTTCCCACAGAGACATGGAAACATCTGACATGGACTCCCCTGAGCAGTGGCTTTCTCTGAAACCAATTATTCATCAGTGCCAGGGTACAAGGAGCATTTCTGCCTGTGCTGCCTACTCATCAGAGGAGGGCTGAAATGTAGGAGCACCTCTGTGATTTACAAAGGGAAGCAGTTCCATGTTGAAAGGGAATCTTTCACATTAAACTGATGAGGAAACCAGGAAACCACAACCATGCTGAGACTGACAAAGCAGAGCTTCAAAGGAGACAGCTGGCTCAGCATGTGAGAGCCAGGCAGGGACAGATTAAACTCCAAAGAGGAAGTTCTGTTTTAGTTAAAAAAAAAAAAGTGTGGTTTTTATACTGCCTTTAATACTGTGTCTCTTGTGACTGTTGCTGCTGGCTTTCTGGACTAATTAAGTTACTTTTATGTTAACGTACAAAGTGGTTGTTATTTCCCTGCAGAGAACTCGCTGTGAGCACGTCCAGGTGTTGTGGGCTTGTCCTTTATTTTAAACTGGGTCATAAGCCTGAGTTTCCTGCTGTGAAATACCACTGAAATGCTGACTGATTTTGTGAATTCTCAACCTGCACATTAAGTAGGGATTTAAATAACTGTGAATGTCAAACACCTTTTCAATTTCTATATTAAAAATGTGTTCTAATTGCTCTTACTCCTCCCATCAGTGTCACCAGCTCCCCGTAGAAGAAGTCCTGTTACAAGAAAATTATTGCTCCAGTGTTAATGTTGTGCCAGCAGAGAGCTCTCGGATTTACAAGCCTATTCTTTTCATGACTAATGTGGATAGTTTGCCATTTGGAAGCATCATTTTACTCACAGCCTTTAGAGGGTTTTAATACTTTTTCCACCTCCTCCCCCCACAGGAAAACTTGGAGAAAAATGGTTCTCGTGTGCTGGATCTTGAACTGGAGTTTGATGAGCGTGCAGTGCTGATGGAGAACATTGTCTATCTGACAAATTCCCTGGAGGTTGGTACAGACCTGGCACCTACTGCTGGCATTTTTTGGGATGGCAGCAGCCTTCCTGGGGCTCTAAGCCTCTGTACATTAACTTCTGGGTATGCACTGCTCAAATAACAGCTTTTTAATCAACTTTTGTTTCCATTTGTCAAATATATGCAAATAGATCTGTTCAGTGTTGGCCTGAGGTGCAGGGGTAGGTGTGTGCCACAAACATGGTCCCAGAAAACAGGGCTGGTTTTCACCTCAGTGCTGGATGTAGCTGTGACAGTGACATCCCCTGGCACTTTTGAGGAGACATTTTTCTCTGAGCCAGTCTGTATCTCACGTTTCCAGCTGAAGAAATGAGAAGGAGCTGCCTCAAGGCATTATAGCAAGAGCAGTCAGTCCTTGTGCACCCGCACTGGCATGTTGGCTGCAGCAGGCTGCCTCCCCTCTGCAAGGAGCAGGCTCTGGGCAGGGCCCTTCACACTGTGCTGGGTAAAAGGCACCCAGTCTGGGAGCAGTTGTGCTGCTTCATGTGATGAGCAGAGTTTAATTTAATAGACAATGTGGTAATGAGGGGACAGCCAGGCCTGGGGTGTTAAAAAACCCCAAACAAACAAAACCAAACAATCCCAACACCAAAAGTCAAAATCAAACGCAATTGTTTTCTAAGAATTATAAACTGTATATAATTCATATATTGATTCATATATAATTCAGATATATTGCAGATCTGGGTGTAACCTGTACAGTGTGAAACAAATGTGACTTCACTGGGTTTGTCCCATGGCAGAGCAAAGCTGAGAGCGAGCAGCAACTTTTAGTGTAAATTATCTGTAAATCCTCCAAGTCCCCGTGCCTGGGGGAGGCAGCAGTGTGTCCTCAGAACAGGGACACGGGGACACTGCTGGGGACAGCCAGAGGGGCTGGGGGTCTCTGGGGTCCCTGTCCTCGGGGACTGACACTGGGGTCTTGGGCACCTCTCACGGGGAGCAGGTGACCCTCAGAGGTCCCTTCCAAACAAGATTTTGTGGGTTCAGGTGTGCTTTGTTGCTTTCTGTCAGTGCAGGTTTGCTTTCCCCTTTCCTACATGAATGCTGTTTGATGGGGCTGTAACCTCTGCTGCTCCCTCTAAAGCCATTAAACTCCTCTTATTCCCTCCTACCCCATTTTTCCTTTTACAGCTGGATCACATTGAGGTGAAGTTTGCTTCTGAAGCAGAAGATAAAATCAAAGAAGACTGCTGTCCTGGAAAACCATTTTCTATATTCAGAACAGAGGTAAAATCAGAAATTCAGATTTTGGAAGTCTGAAAACTTAATTTAAAAACTTAACTTGAAGCTTTACTTTTGTCTGGGTTTTTTTAAATATGCCATTTAAAAACTTAGATCAGACATTAATATTTATCATGTATGAATATTTCTAACTCTAAAAGTAAAAACATTGTTGATTTCCCTAAATATGTCTTAAACCTTTGTGACACTTTGGGTTGCGTTTTAGAGTTGGGGCAGTGCTGGTATCCAGCATGGCCAGGCAGGTTCTAAAGGGATTTTATCCCTCTGGGAGATTTATTAATAGCAGATGTTTGCTTGGTTTAGTTCCATGTTTTCCCGGGGGATCACATGCACAGGCTCTCCTTTAAGGTCTCATTGTTCCTCACAGCCTGGCGTGTCCGTGTTCCTGGTGAACCCTCAGCCCTCCAACGGCCACTTCTCCACAAAAATGGACATCAGGCAGGGGGACAACAGAGAGACCATCATCAGGCGCCTGATGAAGATGGACAGAGGGATCAAAGGTAGCCCCAGGGCAGTGCACAGCTGTGCCACTGCTGGGGGGGTGCACACGGGGGTGACAGCACGTGGGACATGCACTGTGCATGCAGGGATGGGAGCTGCTGCCAGCTCCTGGTGTGGTGGAGCTTTGGGAACGGCTGGAAGCAGGGAGATGAAGCAGGGACTCCCTCCCTGTGCTCCCAGAAGGTGTCAGTGTGCTGTTGGGCACGGGGCTGGGAGGCTGCGCTTGCAGGAAAGCTTAGCTGAAGGCTCCCAGGCTTCTCGCTCTGCTTAGCAGTTTTATTAGTCTGCCTTTTGATAGGGAATTGTATTGAAATCAACCCTCACCTTCCTCTTCCTCCCAGTCTCTGCAGTTCATTCCTCAGAAAATGAGGAATAACTGTTCAGTTACTCAGACCAGTCCTGAGGCAGATAAAGCAAATTCAGTGCTTGGAATGTGGTGTTAGGAGCTGGTGTTTGTGTGTGGTTTATCCCCATTTCTGTTGGTGACTCACTGAAGGACATTGCTGTGTTGGTGTAAATCCTAACACAACAGTTATTCCCATGAGAATACATCTCCCTGGAGCAGCTGTGGGAGCTCTGAGGGTTCAGCCTTGCTGTGGTGAGCCCTGCTGGTGCTGCTGTGGGCTGTGTGCAGCTGCCCTGCCTGACCAGCTGCCCTCTGTGTGCAGATCTCTCTAAAGTGAAGCTGATGAGGTTTGATGATCCCGTGCTTGGGCCCCGCCGTGTTCCAGTCCTGGGCAAGGAGGAAGCTGGGAAAACTCCAATCCTGGAGCAAGCCATCTTCCACATCGACCTGGCCCAGAGGCACGTCTGTGTCACTGAGAACGGCCTGACGAGGGACATTGGGGACACCATTGTGTACCTGGTTCACTGAACTGGCAGTCACTGCACAGAGAGGGTTCATGTTTTGAAGCATCTGTATTAAACTGAGGGGAGAATTTGGTCTGTAAAAAAAGCCCACCCAAACCAACCTGAGCTCACATGTGAGTTGCCCCCTGCTCTTTTAAACAGGGATTTAATAAAATTATTTTCCTCTGCTGTTTTGGCTTCTCTTGAAAAGAAAGTTACCCTGGAGCCCCTTCCTTTCCAGCTGTGGGCAGGGTCTTCAGAAACAAATTTGAATGGCACCCTTAGGATTCACTCCTTCCTCCAGAGAGCTTCTGAGCTGCATTCAGCTCCCCCCAAACCCAATTCAGCCAAAGGCCTTAACTGGAGAGCCTGGGGGGCAGAGGGGTGGCCCTGGCAGCTGGGGACTGATGTGACACCAGGCAAGGGGCACAATGTCACCTGTGCTGCCTCAGAGTCCTTCTGACCCATTGGATGTCCAAGGTCTCACCATTGTTTATTCTTTCCTGGTACTGCCTCGGGCTTGGACTTCTTTTTGTTCCATTTCATTCCTGCAATCAGGTAACCCCCCTCCCCTTGCCATCTGTTCCCAACAGGCAAAACCTGGAATAAGAAAGTGAAAATAAACATTCTTGGGCTTTTTCATGCAAAAAAGTTTTAATGGTGCCACAGCAGCTCCCGTGGGCTGGTGTCTCACAGGGTGGGTGCCAAAGCTTTCCTGAGCCCCGTGTTTCCCCAGTGCTTCCAGTGCACGAGGGGCTTTAATCCATTCGTCCCCAATTAATTTAATTATCTACAGGCTACAGAGCTAAGCATTAGTGCTATAAACTTAGATGAGTAAACTTCTGAAAACTTAAAATGTCTTTGAACCATTGCTTTTTTTTACAGAAGTACAAAATAAATAGCTTGAGGATTAATACAAAACAGGAAACTAATCTCTTCTTGTTTATTGACTTTTCTCCCAAATAGAACCCTGAATTGAAAAAACCTTTTAAAAAAATGAACTTCACTTCATGGAAAAAATATTCAGCATCCCTGAATTTGTACAAGTGTCTCTGAACAATAAATGAAACATATTTGATTTATTCCTCCTACCCTTCACCAACTAAGCAAAGGTATACATCCTACTGTTTCTAAGATATCTATGTAAAAATAGTAATTTGTGATTTCTCACTGATGGTGACCTGGCTGTACCATTTTATTGGAGCATTCCCTGGGCTGGGTGCAGAAAGCAGACAATGGAACTCCCTGCTTGGTCATGTAAAGGATCAGGGAACTTCTGTTGACCCCTTCTGCCTTTAAGATCCGTTTTGGCTTTAACTTTGGTGTAAATAGATCCTTTTCCTCCTTTTTTATCCTTACAGCCCTCCTCAGCCTGACTGGGGGTCCCTGCTGTGCTGCTCCCCAGGCAGTCTGGGATCCATCACTGATCCCACTGGGAGCACGTGCAGAGGGATCAGCCTGTGGAGCTCCCATGGGCTCTGCTGGCGAGTCCTCATCACTGCATGGACAATTTTGGGGTTCTAAACTGACTTCATGAATATTTGCAAATGCTACTTTTAAATGGGACAGATACTGGAGTTTCTGACAAAAAACCTGAAATCTTGAGCTGTGATTACACTTCAAACACCGTTTCACAAATTAACTGCAATGACTGTTGGGCAAGGAATAAACTTCCTAAGAATGGTAAATGTGTAATTCTACACAGTCCCAGGCTGCTCTGGTGTTTCCAACTAAAACATTTTGGAGCCATTCTTAGTTCCCAGAGGGAGAGAGGGGCTGAGGCAGTGAGTTCCATTCTGTTCATTCTGGGTGTGCTGGGATGTGTGGATGTGTCTCTGGCAGAGCCAGCGCTGTGTGGTTCAGCTTTGAAAGGATCACAGCAGTCCCCAGCACAGAGCCTGCCCCTCTCCCCCGAGGCATTCAGCTGCCTGAGGTGGCACCGCTGGGCTGGGCTCACCCTCACTTTTGCACCTTTTGTACCTGGGCACAGAGCGTGCTTCCAGCTGGTCAGGGTGTTTGTGCAGGGCTGGGATACTGACAGGGAGCACTGAGTGAGCAGATCTGTGCCTTGGGGGTTGCTGTGCCACTGAAAATCCCCACAGACAGACCCAGCATTCCTGCTCCACTAACAGGGAGTCTGGAAAAGTGAAGGCCCAGGGGCTGTGGTGTGGTGAATTCCCTTTGTGTAGTTTTAGGAAAAAACGTCCTTCTCTGAGGCTGTGCCAGGGACAGTCTCCATGAGCAGAGCAGTTCCTTCCCTGGGTTTGTGTGCAGGTAACCCAGGAGGGGGTGCCAGGGGATGCAGGTTTGGGGGGAGCACAGCTCCTCCTGTCAGGAGACCAAAATCTGCTGTGCAGAGCTTTGATGGAGAGCAGAGCTTTGATGGAGAGCAGGCACAGCTGTGGGCCAGCACAGCTCTGCTGGCTTCCCTGGGACTCACAGGACAATGCTGGGTGGGACTGGGGCAAGCTGGAGGCCAGAGCTGGTGCTGCTGGGGCAGAGCGGGGTCTGGGGCAGGGTGAACTCTGATTTTGCTCTCTGTTACACAGACAATGTTTCATGCATCTGAAACCCATGAGTTCCACTTGAGATATTTACAACAGCCACATCTGAGTGGGCGGGTGGTGGGAGGGGGCTGGCAGGAGCTCATGGGCAGGAGGTAGCTGACAGGTGATCAGAGGAAAACAAGCAGTGAGGAGGAGATTCAGTGCCCTCACTGCAGAGCCTGCGTGACTGCAGTGATGGCAAAGCCCTTTCCATTGGCTCTGTGCCCTCCAAATCACCTTTTAGACTTCTGTGTTAAAATTCCTGGGCTCAAACCAATGAGAAAAGCAAGCAAGCAACCATCCTAACAAAAAATCTGAGTGACCCCCTCCCCTGAAAGGCAGCATGAACCATCAGCCAGGAGCCGACTGATTCTGATTTATGGTTTCTTTAACCTGAGACAGGCAGGTAATGAGCCAGGGTTTGATCTGTGTGGGCTTTTCTGCAGCCCCGAGGAGATCAGAACAAGTGTAACCCCTCCTGAGCCCTGCACGCGTTCCTCCCGTGCCGCTGCTCCTGCGCTGGGCAGGGTCGGGTCCGTGCGGGCCGCAGAGCCCGGGCACAGCCCCGTGCGGGAGCAGCCCCGGGCAGGGCCCCTCGGGGGTCCCGCAGGTCCCGGCGGTGCCGGCGCTGCGGGGACGGGAGCGGCGGCGGGGGAGGACGCAGGGCCGGGCGCTGCGCCGAGGGAGAGGAGCAGCAGGGGAGGAAGGCGGGCGCGGGTTACCCGCTCAGTTTGCAGAGATGCTGCTGTAGCTCTTCTTGATGGGGAAGGTCAGCTGCCCCGACAGGTCCAGCGACAGCGCCTTGGGGTGCAGCGCCCGGCGCGGGTGCAGGGGGCTGGAGCCCAGGCGCGGCGAGTACAGCAGCAGCAGCTCGGGGCCCAGGCGGGGCTCGGGCAGGAACCCCTCGGGCTCTGTCCTGCTGCGGGACAGGCGCGGCGATGGCTGCAGGCTGTGCCGCTTGGGCGGCGGCGGGCTGTGGTTCTGGAACCTCACCGTCTTCACTTGCTGCGGCGAGAAGGGGCCAGAGTCAGGGGAAGGGCAGCCCCTGCCCGCCCTGCCCGCCCTGCCCGCCCGCCCTGCAGACCCGCGGCGGTGCTGGGGGTGCGGATGCCTGCGGGGAGCCCCGGGGGTGTGCAGGGGATGGAAGAGCGCCCCAGGGACCGGCAGGGCAGTGCCGGCAGCTGCTGCAGGCCGAGGAGAGCTGGGCTGAGAGCGGGACAGCACCGCGAGCTCCTCCATCAGCTCCTCCTTCAGCTGATGCTGAGCTGCCCGGGGCCTCTGAGGCTGGCTGGGCTTTTGGGGATGTGTGGAGCGATTTGGGCACGTCTTTGGGGACTGTGGGAAGGGGAAGCTGTCACCAGGGCAATTTTCTAGAATTTCCACTGGAATGATTTTACCTTTATGAAATTTCTCTCTGGCTGCCAGAAGGGAAAGAAATTCCCATTCCAAATGGCTCAGCCCAAGTGGCACGAGGGAGATGGGGGAGTTGTGCAAAGCTCTGCCTGACACTTCTGTGGCGTTTTCTCCCAAACTCACAGATTCTTGCCCAATTTATGACCTCAGAAAAGTCTCGAGATCTGCTTGTGACTGAGCTTGGTGACAGGGACAGAGCCCCTGCAGCGTCCTGCCTTTCTTCAGGGCTTAATTTGAGCAGCTGCGCCAGCAGCACAAACAGCGATTTCCCATGTGTGTCACTCCCAGGATTGCTGTCGGTGAGGATGGAGCAAAGCCCTCGGGGGTTTGGCCCTGTCCGTTTTGGCTGACCCTGCTGGTTCCAGGGGGATGTTCTGGGGCACCGCGGGGTTCTGGCCGTACCTTTTCGGCGCTGTTGCGGGAGGTTTCTGGTTTCACCAGGATGGACGGCGGGGCTGACGCGGGCGGCTTTGGAGCTGCCTCGCTCTTCACCGGGGGCTCTTTGGCGTCCAGGATCACCGAGCTGCACACCGAGGGGGTCCGGCTCTCCCCTCCCCTGACCAGCAGCGCCGGCGAGGCCTCATAGGAGAAGTTTGGCCTCGTTGCCTCGTCCGTGGCAGCTCCGGGAGCGGTGCCGTGCGGTGGGGAGCTCCCGTGAGGGTAAATCTGGAACTGCTGAGGTCGCCCCGCAGCCGCGGGACGCCTGAGGGAGCCGGTGATCTGCACGGGGGTCCCTGCCTGACCTGGCCTCTGCAGGGATCCGTCTGGGGAGCAAGGACCACGGAAAGGAATTTAGTCAGGAATCCCAAAGGTGCGGAGGGAGCAGCGGTTACAGCCCCGCAGCAGCAGCCCTGCTCACGGGGAGCTGCTGTAGCTCCCAGGGATGCCCCGTGCCCACCCCTGTGCCCCGGCACCGATCTGGGCTGTAAAACCACGGACAGTGGCGCCTGGCAGGGCACTGCTGCCTCCGGGGGCAGCTCTGCTGTGGGAGCTGGGATCACACAGCCTGGTTCCCCAAACACTCCTGGAGGTGTACTACAAACAGTGTCTATGGGATGAGGATAAACCTTGCAGCCTCCTTGGGAGGAATGTAACCACCGAGCTCTTGCAAGGAATTCTTCCGTGCTGAGTCAAACCCCCCGGAGTTCCCAAAGCAGCCGGAGCCGGGGCCGAGCAGCGGTGTGGGAGCATGAGCCGCGGCAGCCGGTGTGCTTTGGGGGAACGCGGCCCTCGGCTCCCCCCGGAGCCCCCCGGCACTGCTGCGGGTGCTGCCCTCGGCTCCCTCCGGAGCCCCCCAGCACTGCTGCGGGTGCGCCCCTGAGCTCCCCCCAGAACCCCCGGCACTGCTGCGGGTGCGCCCCCCGGCTCCCCCCGGAGTCCCCCGGCACTCACTCCTGCGGGTGCTGCCGCGGCCGCGCCGCAGCGGGGCCGGTCCCCCCGCGGCCCTGCCCGGGGCAGGGACGGGCACGGGCAGCAGCAGCGGCCGCAGCGCTCGGCTCTGCCTCGGGCCGCTCTCGGACACGCTCCCTTGCGAGGACACCGAGGAGGTGGACAGCGTCCAGGAGGTGTACAGGGAAGGCATCTTCGAGTCGGAGAGACTGGATCTCCTGTTGGGAAAGAGGGGAGAGAGCTGCCGGGTGCCATCCCAGCTGGGAGGGACCCCCGGCCAGCGCTGGGGGCTGCCTTGCCGCGGGTACTCTGTGGAGACAACCCCGAGTTCCACGTTCCCTCGGCACGTTTTTGAAATTCCAGACCTGAAGAGGGGAGCGACGTAGTTGCTGGGGAAGAGGCCGACCCTGCCGGTGACCAGGGACATGCCCCGCAGCCACCCGTCCTGCTCCTTGCCGAACACACGGACCCCTTCTCCCTTCTGCAGCTCCAGCTCGTCCGGTCCGTGGGCCGCGTACGAGTGCAGAGCCACGCACCTGGGGAGAGAGGCTGTGAGGAGAGGCAGAGCAGCCCGGGGCTCCGGGGCTGAGCTGTGCTGTGGGAGGATGCTGGTGCCGTGCTGTGCTGTGCTGTGCTGTGCCGTGCTGTGCTGTGCTGTGCCGTGCTGTGCTGTGCTGTGCCGTGCCGTGCCGTGCCGTGCTGTGCCGTGCTGTGCTGTGCAGCAGGGATTGCTCTTTGCCCGGAGCCCCCTCAGCCAGTGCTGCGTTTGGCTGCTGCCGTTTGTAGAGAACTTGCCGGGGAGAACAGCCTGTTACCCCAGGGCAAAGGGGACGAGAACAGAAGAGCCAGCGGGAATGGAGAACAAAGCAGCTCAGGAGGATGGCTTCTGTCCCAGAAGTGCCAGCCCAGGGTGACAAATGCTGGGGAGGAGGAAGCTGCTGCTCTGCACCTCTCACGGTGAGTGCTCCATCAGGAGCACGGATCAGGGCCTGACAAGCACCTGTCCTAGGGCAAAGCTCTTCAAAGGGCACAGTTACGGTGCCTTGTTCAAGATAGGATCAGGCAATTCTGCCTGTGAAACCAGAGGCCTTGGATCTGCCTGCCCGGAGCGTCACCAGGAGGTGTTGGAGGCCCAGGGAAGAGCCTCACTCCTGCCTTCCTTCCCTTCCCTTCCCTTCCCACCTGCCTCCTCCCTGCCTGGAGCACAAGGGCTGCAGTCGCTGCCACTGGAGGCCATGGGGAGTGAAGTGGGCAGAGCAGGAGGGAGAAGGAGGCGCATGGCTCCACTCCTGGGCAGGGAGGAAATCAGGCCAGAAATTAGTCTGAAATCCCCCCTAGACCTCTCATTTGTGACTCTGGGATTGGGACCAGGGGCTGAAGCTTTGTTCTTCTCACTGACCCACGTGTGAGCACACAGCAAAACAGCAGCAAAAGAAAATGGTGTATTTTTCAAGACTTTTCCCTATCTGTTCCTTAAAGAACTTGAATTTTTCTCCAGTGTAACACATTTAATTGCACTGCTGTTTTTTTCAAGGGGAATGTGATCTGCTCCAAGAATCAACGAGTTACAGCCCAACACCACAATTATCAGGTGTTATTTACAAAACAGAAACAACAGCCGGGGAGTCTGGATAGTCAGCGGCTACCCCAGAACTCTCAGAAGGGTTTCTCTCTCCATGTTGGTCAGCACAGGCACCTGAAGGTTTGACCAGTCCGTGTGAGGGGCTGTTCCCCCGGGGCCTGGCACAGCCCGGGGGGCTCAGGGTGCTCTCACTCTGCAGCAGCTCCTGGCTGCTCTGGAGGCAGCTCCAGGGGAGGCTGTGCAGGTGCTGGCCTGACTGGGCACCTCTGCAAACCAGGCAGCTGCTGGGATGCTCTGGCACCACCCTTCTGCAAATTATTTTGAGCTCTTGGGAGATCTCTTGTCCTTTGGATTAAGGGTTGGCTGGTGAAGGTGCCTGTGGGTCCCAGCACAGCACCGAGCTGTGGGTGCTGCTCCTGGGCATTCCCACAGCCTGGCCCTGCCCCAGGGCAGCTGAGTGCTGTGTAAACAGCGTGCTGTGGTGCTGCTGCTATTTTAGATGTTTAAAGTGCCACTGGTGAATCCTACCTTGATGTAATCAGCATAGGGTGTTATCTGCAAATTTTAACTCTGTGAAAGTTTTCAGAAATTGGATTGTTCAAAACACCAGTGGCCATGAAGGTTTCAGGATAAATAACTAGAGGCACTTGAGGAGTAATTGGTTTCTTTACAGGTAAAAAATAATAAAATGTATGGTTGACAACCAGGCAGAGCTGTTTCTCAGAGATAACCGTGAGGCAGGAAGATGCACTCAGCTGTGATATCAGGTCTGTGCCACCCCTGCTCACACCAGCCAGCTACATTCCCACACGGATTTGGATCCCAGCTGTGCCCTGGTCTGTCTGCACCTCCCGCCTGGCAGGAGCCAGCTCAGGTGAGGCCACAGGGAATCCCACCCCGTCCCCCAGAGCATTCCAGTTCCCTCACGTACAGGTAAGCTGGCCCGTGCTGCTGCAGATGGGGAAGGGTGACGATGGCTGCCGGGGGCCCCAGTGGCCCTGAGGGGTAGTAGGAGGTGCTGACCTATGGGAGAAAGAAAGAAAAGAAAAGAAAAGATTAATCTGGTTGTCAGCTTCTTTCAGCCACTGCAGGAGCAGCTAACATTTGACTGGCTTCACCCTTCAAAAAAACACCGAAGGCATTTCAGAAAATAGAAGAGTCTGGAGCATTTGACTTAGAAAAAGACCAGGCAGCAAGAGGAAGGCTCAGAATCACAGAATCATTTAGGCTGGAAAAAACCTCCAGGATCATTGAGACCCTGTGACCCATCCCCAGCTGGTCCTGTCCCCACTGTCATTTTGCACCTGCAGAGTGGGACCAGCCACCCTGATGTCCCTCTGTGCTCTTGGTCTCTGGTGTTCCAGGGAGGAGCTGCAGCCCCGTTTCTGCTGCTGAGGTAACTGAGCCTTGTGCTGTGCCAGGCTCACAGCCTGCCAGGGCCAGAGGGTGACTCCCTGTCCTGTTGTGCCACGAGCAGAGTGCTGGGCTGTCCCCCCTGGCTGTCCCTCCTCACCCCTCAGCTGGGCTGTCCCCCTGGCTGTCCCTCCTCACCCCTCAGCTGGGCTGTCCCCTCTGGCTGTCCCTCCTCACCCCTCAGCTGGGCTGTCCCCTCTGGCTGTCCCTCCTCACCCCTCAGCTGGGCTGTCCCCCCTGGCTGTCCCTCCTCACCCCTCAGCTGATGTCCCCCCTGTCCCTGAGGCAGGTGTGTGTGTGTGCTGTTGGTTCTGCTGTGCTCGGTGGTTGCTGAGCATCCAGCCCGGACCCCGGACCTGCCTGCGGGGCGTTTCTGTTCCTTTCCCAGCTCGGGTTTGTGTCCCTCGTGCTTGCTGGGCTCTGCAGGGTCCCAGCTACCAAAGGTGCGGGTCTGTGCCAGCTGGGCACGCTCTGACTCGTCCCTCTGGCTTCTGCCTTTGCCCCTGTGGCTCTCAGCGGCCCTGGGGTGGGTGCAGAGGGACGCTCCGGGCTGTGCTGCAGGAGGGTGGCAGCGGGGAACGTGTGTGCAGGGACGATGGCAGCAGGGACAGTGGCACCAGGGAGGATGGCAGCAGGGAGGATGGCAGCAGGGAGGGTGGCAGCAGTGACGATGTGTGCAGGGACGATGGCAGCAGGGAGGATGGCAGCAGGGAGGGTGTGTGCAGGGACGATGGCAGCAGGGACAATGGCACCAGGGAGGATGGCACCAGGGAGGGTGGCAGCAGGGAGGATGGCAGCAGGGTGGATGGTAGCAGGGTGGATGGCAGCAGGGTGGATGGTAGCAGGGAGGGTGGCAGCAGGGAGGGTGTGTGCAGGGACAATGGCAGCAGGGAGGATGGCAGCAGGGGCGATGGCAGCAGGGTGGACGGCAGCAGGGAGGGTGGCAGCAGGGACAATGACACCAGGGACAATGGCAGCAGGGAGGGTGGCAGCAGGGAGGATGGCAGCACGGACAATGGCACCAGGGACGATGGCAGCAGGGACAGTGGCAGCAGGGAGGATGGCACCAGGGACGATGGTAGCAGGGAGGGTGTGTGCAGGGACAGACACCGGGCAGCCCGGCACCCTCGGGACGCTCCTCTGCCTCGCTGTCCCTCCCGCAGCCCGAAAGGCTCCCCGGGCCGAGCAGCTGCCGCGGCGGCTCCTGCCCGTCCGGAGCCAGCCCTGCACCGGCTGCGAGGCGACACCGCGGCGGGCCCGGGCCGTGCCCCGCTGGGCTGCGGCGGCAGCAGCGGCGCGGGAGGCTCAGGGCAGCGGAACGTCGCTGCTCTTGGATGTGGCTGCCAGCTGTGCTCTCCAGCAACGACCACAGGATCGCTAATGATGCAGGCTGGGGCTTTAATCTCGTGTTCATTTCAAATCTAATTTCTAGTGGTCATGTCTGTAATGCCGCGCTGGAGCACTGGCTTGGCAAGGACCTAGGAAAAAGAAAAGTGACTCACCCGCTCTGGTGCTCTCCAGTAAATTAAATTAATTAAAACACCCCAGCAATTCCAGCTCCTGTCTCAGACCTGGAGTGGCAGGTCAGCTTCAAACCTTCTCTGCATTCCTCGTTTTCTAGTCCAAGTAAGATTGGACCAGGCACTCATAAAGTTGACTGGAAATTATAATTCTGTTTTATTAATTACCATAATAAAAAAGCTTGAAATTTGGGTATTTGGAGTTTCTTTTTCCTTCACTGGAACAAAACTACAGCCTTTTGCTGTTTTTCCTGATGGAACTGTATTGAAATGTCCCCCTCTGGGTGAAAAGCTCCGTGTTTTTCATCTCTGTTCCCCCGTGCCTGGGAGCAACCATCATTTAGAGCATCCTCAAAGCTGCCTTCGCATTTGCAACATGCAGAGGGGAAAAAAGACTGAAAGAAACATTTTCGAGTCATGTATAACCGATCTCAGCACTCACTTTGGCTGGTCCCCTGCGAGTCCCTTGCAAGCCCTTGTAAGTACAAAGGGTTTAACACCCCTGCCTCTCCCGGAATCCCTCTCACTCCATCCCCCTGGCTGGTGTGTCAGCAGTGTGACCCCAGCACTGCCGGCACAGCCAAGTCCGCACTCCCTGGGTGTTCCCACCTGGGGAACCCTCCCGATCCCATCCCGGGATGGCGGTGGGAGCTCCCGGCCATCCCACCCCGTACGGGGCAGGAAAGCGGCTGTGCGGGGTTTGTCAGCTCCCCTGAGCGAGCGGCGGGCACAGCAGCGGCTCTGCCCCGAGCCAGGGACTGCCCGCGCCGGGGATCAGCCCGGCTGGGCCGGGATTCCAGCGGCGGGGAGGGAGGGAGGGCGTGGGTGCCCCGCTGCCCTCGCCCCACAGCCCTTGCACAAGAGGCTGCACATGCACAGACACGGCCACCGCAGCCCTGCAAACTGGTTCTGCCTCCGCCTGAGCCCGGCTTGGCACCCGAGGGGAAGCAGGAGCCGCAGGGGGAGGGCCGGGGCCGCGCTGCTGATTCCCTTTTATGGGCCGGGCTGGGGCCGAGCTGCTCCCCGGCGCTGCAGGCGGGCGGCCCCTGCGATGGGAGCCCCACAGGCTGCGGCCCCTCTGCCCTGGGGTGTCCGGCTGCTCCTGCCTGTCCCGGGGTGCAGCCCCTCTGCCTTGGGTGCGGCCCCTCTGCCCTGGGGTGTCCGGCTGCTCCTGCCTGTCCCGGGGTGCAGCCCCTCTGCCTTGGGTGCAGCCCCTCTGCCTTGGGTGCAGCCCCTCTGCCTTGGGGTGCCCAGCTGCTGCTGCTCCTGCCTGTCCTGGGGTGCAGCCCCTCTCCCCGGCCTCCCAGCTGCCCTGGCCGTGCCCACCTGGGCTTGGGAAGGAACCTCAGCGTTGCAGCTCAGTCACTGCAGCCCAAACGCAGAGATGGAAAAGAAAGCTGCACCCAGAAATGTGCAGCCCCCGAAATGGCACAAAATCTGCAAACCTCTGGTTGCAACAATGCTGCGTGGAAGGAAGCAACTTCCAACCCTCCTAAGGCCAAACTCCAGAGTGTCCCCTCTCTTATTTCTGCTGTTGGCAGCAGTTCTCACTGAGACTTTGGGTAAGATCCCTTCGGGGGTGTGAGACACGATCGAGTTTCAGTTCAACTACGGAACTCCTGTAGGTTTTATTTCCCCTCCATCACCCGGGGTATCACACCTGCTCTCTGCGGGCTGGTGCTCAGTACAAGATGCCTGCGGGTGTTACTGCCTGGCCATGGACCGCCAGGGGCTGCGTGGCTGCCCTAAAAGAGATGGCAACTGACCAAAAAAAGGACACAGCCTTAAGCTGCACCAAGAGAAATATAGGCTGGATATTAGGAAAAAGTTTTTTACAGAAAGGGTGATAAAGTATTGGGATGGTTTGCCTGAGGTCCAGGGTTTGCCAGGGTGGAGTCACCATCCCTGGGTGTGTTTAAGAAAAGCCTGGATGTGGCACTGGTGCCATGGGTTAGCTGAGATCAGGGTTGGGTTGGACTCAATGATCCTGGAGGTCTCATCCAACCTAATGATTCTGTGAATTCTGTGACTCTGAGCAACCTCCACTATCAAAGATGCCATAAAAATGTAAAAACCCCTTTCCCTCCCATATCAGATATCGGTGAAGATTCTGTGCTCAGATCTTTGGCAGGTGTGGGAGGAAGGGCGGAGACTGCTCTGCCTGGAGCGGATAAATTGCAGAGGGTCAGCCCGTCTGTGCCTCGGGGCGGGTCCCGGGTGTCCCAGAGCGGATAAATTGCAGAGGGTCAGCCCGTCTGTGCCTCGGGGCGGGTCCCGGGTGCCCCAAAGCCGGGTAAATTGCAGAGGGTCAGCCCGTCTGTGCCTCGGGGCGGGTCCCGGGTGCCCCAGAGCCGATAAATTGCAGAGGGTCAGCCCGTCTGTGCCTCGGGGCGGGTCCCGGCAGGGTTTGCCTTACCTGCAGAGGAGCCCCGGCGGGGAGCTCGGCCCTGTCGCTGCCCTGGGTGGGCACGCTGGGGTTGCTGGAGCTGATGAGCACCGGGGAGCTGATGTGCAGCGCGGGGCGCTCGGCCGTGTGCACCATGCGGTTCAGCGTGTTGAGCGCCGTGGTGAGCGAGAACTGCCGCAGGCTCTTGCGCCGGGAGTCCGGAGCCTTGGGGAAAGGCGCCGAGCCCGCCTTGGCCTTGGGGGACGCCGCGCCCTTGGGCTGCGGGGACCAGTGGCCCTTGGTGGCCTGCAGGAGCTGCTGAGCGGGGCTGCCGGCCTGGAAGAGACAACGGGAGACGTGCTGGGCCCTCAGGGGTCACACCCAGCACAGCCCTGCACTGCTCTGCCCCCCTGCCCCGCTTGGCAGCAGAGCGTTACAGGCTACCTAAAATCTTGGGGCTCTGTCATTTCTCTCATCTGTTGTCAGTGACAAATTCTGGCTGGGAAATTCTTGAAAATTCAGAGCTGACAGCGAAACTAAAAGTGGTTTGAAAAACTTGTCTCAGACAAGGGGTTACTGAGGGGTTAATGAGATACTCCTTGTCCAAAGTTTTGGCTGGCAGAGGAGCTGGGAGAGCCGTACTTAATAATGTGAATTAGAGGGGATGTTCAGACTGCTGTGCCCTGTCTGTGCCGGCACACGTGGGTGCACCCTGCACCAGGACACCCAAGCCCTGCAGCTCAGGGCATGGCACGGGCCCAGAGAGGCCCTCACTGCTGGTGCCATTCCCAGCAGGATCAGACCCACCCAGTTCCATCTCTGTCAGCCTGAGCGTTCACGGCTTGGTGCTGCTTCCACTGAAAACACTCTGGCCTGATGAGGATTGGGGTTAATGAGGGAGAGGCAGGCCCCAGTTTGCATACGGGCAGTGTTCACACAGAGCCTCTTGGAAACTGCTGATCAGGGTGTTAGTAGCAAAGGGCATGTGGTGACAATGCTCCTCACCACCATGGGTGCCAGGGGAATTAATCATGATTTACTGTTGACATTAATGAATTGCAAAACTTGGAGAATCTCACCCACTTGTGGGAGTCAATGTGCTCCGTGCCTGGAATGGTCAGGGAGACACAGCAGGAGAGGGACAGGAGGCTCCCAGACATTGTCATTTTACAGCAGGGCTGGTTTTCTCATGTTCCCTCTCCAAATAAGGTTTAAAGCCCACAGTGTGTGTAGGTACACACGTGCCGTGGCCATCCTGCCATTTCTGTGTGTGAGCAAACTTGAAACAGTTTTCTGCCTGCCTAAATCCCAGGAGACATCACAAAATGGGGCACAAACTGTGTCAGGGCTGGGAGAGCCTCGTGCCTCCCACAGTAGCCCTACCTTTGCCTCCTCTAGAATTAATTTCTAATTCCTCGGTGGCTGCATGTGTCCCTTAAGTAACTTGTGTCTGTTAATGCCAGACTTGAATAAGTCATTACTGAAGCCAAAATGATTTCATTAAATGAAAAGGCATTTTTAAAAAAATGTATTAGAGCTTCAAATAAGATGTTTTGCTTGTGTCCTCCTATAAAACAGCCACAAAGCAGAGCTTGCTGTAATTATGGGCATTACAAGTATTAATTTTATTTCTAGGAACTGGTGCCATTTACAGCCTGCATCTCAAGCTAAACTGCACAGCACAATTAATGTCTAGACCAGCGCTGACAAAATTCTGCCGGGTGGCTGGAAGGTCTCTGGAGGCCGGAACGGCGCCCGCGACGCGCTGAGCTGGCGCCGGCCGGGGCCACCCGCACCCCGCTGCGGGTGCTCCTTGTCACCCTGTGTGACAGGGGCAGTAAGGGGAGAGGGTTAAATGTCTGGGGGGGCTGGGGGACCCTCAGACCCCCGAGAGGAGCTCCCGAGGAGCTGCAGAGCCCCGTGCAGTGCAGGGAAGCGCTGACCGGGGCCACCTGCACCCCGCTGTGGGTGCTCCTTGTCACCCTGCGTGACAGGGGCAATCAGAGGGGAGGCTTAAGTGTCTGGGGGGGCTGGGGGACCCTCAGACCCCTGAGAGGCGCTCCCGAGGAGCTGCAGAGCTCCGTGCAGTGCAGGGAAGCGCCGGTGGCATCCTGGGGCTGAGGGTGGAACCTTCTGGAAGGTCAGGACGTCCCTGTGCTCCTCCTTGTCCCGTACCTTTTGGAAGCTCAGGATGTCCCTGTGCTCTGCTCTGTCCCGTACCTTTTGTAAGCTCAGGATGTCCCTGTGCTCTGCTCTGTCCCGTACCTTTTGGAAGGTCAGGACATCCCTGTGCTCTGCCTTGTCCCATACCTTTTGGAAGCTCAGGATGTCCCTGTGCTCCGCCTTGTCCCGTACCTTTTGGAAGCTCAGGATGTCCCTGTGCTCTGCTCTGTCCCGTACCTTTTGGAAGCTCAGGCTGTCCCTGTGCTCTGCCCTGTCCCGTACCTTTTGGAAGCTCAGGCTGTCCCTGTGCTCTGCCCTGTCCCGTACCTTTTGGAAGCTCAGGACATCCCTGTGCTCTGCCCTGTCCCGTACCTTTTGGAAGCTCAGGATGTCCTTGTGCTCCGCCTTGTCCCGGCCGCGCAGGTCGAGGCTGTAGAGCGGGCGGGGCAGGGGCAGGTGTTTGATGACCTGCACGGAGCTGGCCGGGAAGACGCCGCTGCTGCCGTTGAGCTCGCCCAGGTACCAGTCGTGGTCCAGCTGCCGCAGCAGCACGATGGTGTCGCCCTTGTTGAAGCGCAGCTCGCCGGGGTTGTGCCCGCGGTAGGTGTACAGCGCCCGGGCCCGCGGCACCTGGGGGGGACGAGAAACAGCCCCTGCAGCTGGTCCCACACAGACAGAGCTCCCCAAAAGCATTCGCAATTAATGGGGAAAAAAAAATGCAGAGGTCTGAGGCTTAAGTGTGCATTTATTAGGATTAACTACCCACATCCTTCCTTGATGGGTTTTACTAATGAAGACAAGCTCCCAAATACTTATGCTAAGTTTGTATCAAGATGAAAAGCAGGCTGGACTTGTTTAAGAATATTAAGAAACAGTTAAGGCCCTTAACTGGTCCTCCCAAGGGCTCTTATTGCCTGCTGTAAGGGCTCCCCCAACACAATATCCATTTTAATGACCCAGGTGTTCCCATTTCAGAAGGACTGGAGGTCACAGCTGTCACCCAGCCGACCTGGTGGCTGTCACCTGCCAGGAGAGCACAGCAGGGCAAGGTGAGTGCAGGCTCTGAGCTCCCCTGGCTCCATCCCTGCCTCAACACGTGTGACTGTGGGTTTATTTCAGCCTTTTCCTGGGTGATGGGCAGAGGTGGCTTAAATGTTTTCATTGTAATATGTCATATTGCAGTGCACAGCAATATGTCATACAGTGTAATATGGCACAGCAGAGAGATGCCAAACCCAGAAGAGATGCAGGGACGTTGTGATCTTGGCTCTCACCGAAATGAAATGCCAAAGTTCCCCTAAAACAGCTGCAGTGCTGAGCCCTGCCTGCCCCAGAGCTCTGGGTGGGGCTCCTGGGCACGGTGCAGCCCCACACTCGGAGGGGATAACCCAAACACTGAGCTCCCTGCCTGCCCTCAGCTGGTGGCACAGCCCCGTGCTGGGAGGTTGGGAAGCTGGGATTGTCCCCAGCTGCAGAGCCTGGATCAGCTTCAGGCAGGAGTGGCAGTGCCAGGGACAGGAACAGCTCAGCTGCTCCCTCACTGGCTCTGCAGTGTCCTTGTCCCCTCTGCAGAGGCTGTGGCACATTGGGGGCTGTGCCCTGCAGCTTCCCCAGCCATGGTCACCCCCTCCCACCGGTGTCACAGGTCACCTCTGTGCCAGTGACACATTCCAGACCTCCTGCCTTTTCCTGTTCGTGTCCCCAACCCAGCTGTGTCTGAGCAGGGCCCAGCAGGGCTCTTGCAGAGCTCCCTCTCCCTCAGCCACTTCGCAGAGGTCAGCAAGGTAGAAGCATTGAGAATCTCAATGTTCGTTTCCAGAAGTGTGGAAAAGGTCAAATTTCCCATGGAAATCGTTAAGTTTTTGGAAAGAAGGCATCTCCCAGCATCCCCAACCCCTGCTAGGGAAAAGGAGCCAAGAAGAGAAAAATTTCATGTACTGCTTTTACTTCAAAGCTTTTGAAATGGGAAGCAATTAGTTTAATGTTTAGTTCTAATTAAGTCATTCTCTCTCTTAATTTGTGCTCACAGTAAACACATGTGCTTGGCTCAGTGACACCCACAGCACATCGCTGGGAGAAAAGGAATGGGAGAGGGAGGCTTGGGCCACTGCTGCTCTCCATCACACACCCAGGGATCCATGCCAGGGCCGTGGAGACTCCCTGCAAACACCCCTGGATGTGTGAGGAGAGCAGAGAGTGGGGACAGAGCACTGCAGCAGCTCTGTGCAGAGCCACGCTGGGACCCCTGGCTGCTGTCACACCAGCAGGAGCAGCACAGAGCTTGGACTGACTGCCTCAGGAGCAACCAGAAAACAAATGGGGCTTTGACAGAGTGTGAGAACAGGCCTTGGGAAGGAGGAGCAGCAACGTCTGGGACGTGAGGGAACGGCAGGATACAGCAAAACATTAAAGGCAGTGAATGAGTTATGGAAATATATTAAAGAGAAGAGAAACTCTGAAATGGAATGCATACCTGGCCCTAACTGGGAACAAGGAGCAAGCAACAGAGTGCTGAGAGTCTGGAATATTCTTTCTGCAGCAGGCAAAGGGATGAGCCAGCAGGGCTCAACATAAACACCCAAAAGCCAGGTGGGACAGGTGTGTTGGTGGTGTCAGGCTGAGCACATCCCTCCACTGGGGTGCGTGGATGGTTGGATGAACGGGCTCCTTCTCCCTCTAACCACACTCACAACGTCAGCTCTTCCCCTCCTCTTTAACCCTTTCCTCACACTTTCAAATCTCCTAACCCAAGTCAGCTGATTCCAAAGTCTGTAGGTTTTGATATTTTAATTTTTTAAAAGAAATTTTGTTTGGCTTCTCAGATACTGAACCAAAAACATCTCATAGGTTTCCCAGCTTTATACAGGACATAAACTAAGCCTTTACCTACCCACAGGGAGCAACTAATGTGGTTTTTACTGTACAGGCCCGACACAAAATAAAGCTGCAAGCTGAAGATTTCAGAAAGGCAGGCAGGTCCCTGTTTTTTAGCGTTTGTAGGGTGTAGGAAAGAACACCTGACCCTCGCTGTGGCAGCCACGGTGCTGGGCTGGGGCAGCAGAGCCCCCGGGGTGGGTGGGCAGTCACGGCCATCACCTCTGTCCTGTGGCTGCAGCTCTGAGCTGATCTGAGCCCCCAGTCTGGGCTGGTTTCTGCCCATTCCCGGGTGTCCCAGATCCTCTGCAAGGGATCTGTGTCGCTTTATTTAAAGTAGGTTAATTGCAAAGGCAGAAACCGGGGTGCTAATTAACCTGCCATGAGGACAGGGAGCGCTGCAGGGCTGAGGGCAGGGCAGAGGCCAGACCGTGGTGCTGGCAGGGGCAGCAGGACCCGCTGTGTTCTCATGGATCCTCTCCATGCCCAGCTGCTTTGGGTTAACCAAGGCAGAGTTTTGTTTCAGCAGGGTGCCAGTGGCAGAAATGTCCAGCCAAGGATTGCACACACTGAGGGATCCTCGTGGCATTGGTCTGAGCACCCCGGAGAGAAAACACTGGAGCAGCTTGTGAAGAACTCAGCTAAAGCTCGCTGGAGGTTTGTGCACAGAATTGCTGCCCAGCAGCAGAGAGAGAGAAACTCCAGCAAACAAACCCATTTTGGGTGTGCCTGTTACTTTTTTTGATGCTGCCTCATTTTTCCTGATTTCCCCTCTGTTTTCTCCTCCATCATGCCTGATGAGACCCAAGAGCTCCTCCAGGCTCTCAGGCCAAGCCCCAGGTGCCCCTTGGGAGAGGAGCAGCAGGTAAGGCTGGGTGTGGGGCTGAACCCCCTTCCCTCAGCACAGCCCCTGGGGGAGATGCTTTTCTCTCCTTGGCCACTCTGCCAGCAGGGATGGTCATGGCAGATGCACCTCAACTCCTTGTCCCCATTCTCAGTGGATTTGAGGCCAATAAGGGAGAAAAGATTTTATTTTTTCCACTATTTTTGGCGTTTGGCATCACTTGTGCTGGGCAGACATCCAATGCCTCTGAGTCTCCCTCCGCACAAAACAAAGATTAAAAATACGTGTGTGTGTGTGAGGAAGCAATTTGGGGCATCTCTTCCTAGCAGAGAGATGCACTCTGTGATCATCTGAAATGAGCAGGCTGTAACCCCTCAGGACGGGCAGCAGGGCACTCCTGACCCTGCCCAGAGCAGGGGATTGACAGAGAAGAGGAGGAGCAGAGTGTGACACGGGGAGGGGATCACTGAGAGCCGAGCCAGGAGCACAGGGAAGAGGAGAGGGAGAGGAGAGGCTGCTGAGGGAAGCTGGGAATGTCCCTAAACCTCCTCCCAGGCAACTCCCGTTAAATCCACGCCAAGGAGCTCGTGCAGGAGGCAGGACAGCTCTGGGCAGTGAATGTCTCACCCTGAGGCACCGTGGCTCCAGGACAGATCTGAGGGCAGGGCCCAGGCCGAGCTCCTGTGAGCTGTGACTGGCACTGAGCACGTGGGGCTGGGCATTACCCACACTGACACCCGAGGATGTGCACACCCTGGGTTTTACAGGATGATCAATAACATCTCCATCCCTCCTGCTCACTGAGCTGCCTCCAACGTCCTGCCACAGCTGCCCGTGTCTCCATGGCATGAATGAGCCCCATGCCTGCTGTGTGCTCAGCTAGCACAGTTCAGGCCTCTGCAGGATCCAGGTGGATGAAAAGAGCTATTTGAATGTAAATTAATTGCCATTACAATTCTGTTTTTCTGCATTTCGGCAGAGGAGATAACTTCAGCCTTGTCACAGAGAACAAAACCTTCAAAAGTGAACTTGTCATTTCAATCTCTTCACATAATTATATTCTGAGGATTCAGACAGTTGGGTGGTTGCTGCATTATTTCTTCCCTGAGGAGGACTGTTCCTGTCTTCCAAGCACACGTAGACATGTGCAGCAGGGAGAACAAAGCCAGTCCCTCCTGCTCACATCAGCCCTGGAGCTGCCCCTTTCCCTCCTGGGCCTGCCCAAAAGGGAGGCCAGCACTGGCCATGGCTGCTGCTGGTGGCCACCTGCTCCTGAGCCAACTGGCCATCATGGGCCAGGCTGCCCTGTGCCCGTGTGACACATCCGGGTGAGCAGGGATGTCCCAGGGGGACACAGCTGGGTCAGGCTGCCCTGTGTCTGTGTGACACATCCAGGTGAGCAGGGGGAATGCCCAGGGGGACACAGCTGGGCCAGGCTGCCCTGTGTCTGTGTGACACATCCAGGTGAGCAGGGATGTCCCCAGGGGGACACAGGGGGACACAGCTGGGTCAGACTGCACTGTGCCCGTGTGACACATCCAGGTGAGCAGGGGGAATGCCCAGGGCTGCAGCTGGGCCTGAGAGAGGCTTTGCTGCTGGGTGCTGGCAGAGCTGCAGGGGCGCAGGGGAGCAGGGACAGGAGCAGAGGAAAGAGAGGACGGGGCAGGGCCGTGCTGGGGTCCCAGCGAGCTCAGGCTGCAGGGCCTGCACGAACCCCTCTGGCTGCTGCTGCTGCTGTATCAGATGAGCCCGTGCTGCTGTCAGCAGTCCCGGGCAGTGGTTAAGTTGTGTGTCACAGCTTTAAGCTGCACGGAAAACAAACTGTGTCAGCCCTCGGCGTGCCCGGTCATGATGCTCTGCCTCAGCACCACCGCTCTCAGAAGAGGCTGTTTATTGTGCAGGGAGGGAACCTGCATCCTGCTCCCTCCAGTGCTCCTGAGCACTCTCCCTGCTGCTCCAGTGCCCTCCCTGTGCCGGGAAAGGGAGCGCTGGTGTGGCACCCTGCCAGCCCTGGGCAGCCTGGCCACCCTGCAGGTGAGAGATGAGAGGGTGTGGGCAGCAGGGAGAGCTGTCCCTTCCCTGGGATGGAAAGCCCCGGCAGCAGGAAGAGCTCTCCTTTCCCTGGGACAGAGATCCCCGGCAGCAGGGAGAGCTGTCCCTTCCCTAGGCTGCCCCAGCCCGGGCAGCGTGCGGGGCTGCAGGGCGCTGTGCCTCCTCCCCACCCTTCCCTCCACAAGGAGAACGACAAACTGGGGCCAGTGAGCGGCTCCCCAGGGCCAGTGAGCGGCTCCCCAGGGCCAGTGGCCGGCGAGCAGCAGGGACAATGTGCCAGGAGGGACACTTTCCCTCTGAGGCTCCCTGCTGACCCCGGCGCTGCAGGTGAGCTCACAGAGGGGCCCTGCTGTGCTATTCCTGACTCGCCATCTGAGCCTGACTCATTGCCTTGGAAACAAATTAAAACACTTTTATGTGTTTGCAGCTTGGTACCTAATTTGGTAGAACCAGGGAAACTGGCTCCTGCTGTGGGCCGTGGAGGTCCCTGGGCTTTCCAGTGCCCCGGGCCCCAGCCAGGAGTGCCCTGTGCTGGCTCTGCTGCTCACAAAGATTTTGGGGTGTGTGTTGTGCATCAGCCCCTGTTGACCTCACTCTCTTTGTAGCAGCTAAAAGTGCTAAAATTACATGCAGGGGAGAAACAAATCAATGCCTGGCACAGGTGCCACCAGCATTGCAGGAGCAGCTCCCTGCCCTCCCAGAATGAGATGAGCCCTGATGGGACACGGCAGAGGAGGAGCTTTGGGACCAATCCTCCCTCCAGAAAGCCCCTAAGACCACACACATTTAGACCCCTAAGACATTTAGGCAAATGAAGCATCTCCGTGTCCATCTGAGGGGACACAGCCCCACCTCAGCAGCTGTGGGGTGCGAGGATGCTCTGAAAGGAACCAGCAGCACCACCCCGGGCAGAGCCCAGGCCTGGGCAGCACCCATGGGTGTGTGACACCCCCACAGCGCTTGGCCAGCCCCAGGGGCTGGGACACGTTTTGGGGTCCCTGCTGTGACTGCACAGGAACTGCTGGGGGTCTGGGCAGGGTGGGAAGGGCTGGCTCAGGGAGGGGGCCAGGAAACTCGCTCGCCTCTGCCAGGTGCAAACATGGAGTTTGCTTTGAAGAAGACTTCAAGAATCTCCAGCAATCCAAGTCTGTCAAATGCAGAAAGGAGTTGGAGATGATTCTGGAGGAGGAGAAAATACCAAGACGCAGGCACTATCTATAGACGTCCGTGTGAAGGTGGGACGTTGGAGTGCAGGGTATTTTTATCCCAATAGAGGTGTTATCTGTCTATCTCCCATGAAATGCTGGAAGGGGGTGTTGAGCACTCAGTTCATGCGAAGAGAAAATAGCCCAAGTCACAGTTAAATCTGCGTGGTCCGTGTTTTCCTAAGGCAAGCTGTCACACTGGGAACTTTTCTCCTCTGGCTCAGCGTCCCATGTTTGTTGCATGACAAAGTTCAGCACCCAGGCAGCTGCTCAGGGGCCTGATGGACTCTGCCGTGTGCTGGGTGCAGCTGGGCCGTCCCAGCCCCCTGGAGAGGCGTGGGAGGTTCCTGCACACCTCAGCACTCAGGGCTGCTTGCTCACAGCTCACCTGGGGCTGCAGCCAGGTGAGGAGGAGCTCCAGCACAAGCTGTAACCACACCTGGCACATGCCAGGGGCGGCTCCTGAGAGTTCAAAGGCTCCAGCGTGGCTTATTTACGCATTCACCTCCCAGCAAGTGCTTTTATTCTTAAATCCAGACAGTTTATTACGTGGAGATTCTGCAAATCCAAAGCCTTGTGCTCTCTGCGTGGATGTTCAGGATCTGCAGGCCTGGCTGGGGTGCAGGAGCAGCTGTGGGGCAGAGCAGGGCTCAGAGCCGGGCTCAGGGGCTGGGCAGGACTGGCACAGCCCGGCCCTGCTCACGGGTCCATGTGCACAAACCCAGCACGTGCCCACACCGCGCTAGCTCGTAGGAAGTGGATTCAAAAGGGATTTAAATGCCAGCAAATAAATCGCTTGGGATGGGCTGTAATTAGAAAATTCCCTGTTTTTTAACAGCTGGCTCTGGGAAATTCCTGACCGCAAAGCCAGGGCTGTACTCGTGCTAATCCAGCAGCTCCGTGGGGGCCTCTTGCTGCTCCTGCTCAGAATGAGCTCTTGGCTTGCTGGGGGATGAGGGATGGATTTTATTTCTTGCCTTCATGGAGGCTCACGAGCATGAAGAGCAAAGAGCTGGCAAGGAAACATCTCTGCTGAGAGAGAAACTTTGATCAAACTTGTGATGTTCTCAGCTCCAGGGAGTAAAGGAAGTTTATTTATAGAACAGCCTTGGTAAAACCAAATGCTGGCCCCTCTCCTGGCTGGGTGGTGGCTCTGGCTGCAGAGCTGTGTGAGGCAGCTCGGCTGTCTTTGCTCTGTAGCACAGGGGTAATGAGCAGCCCTTGCAGATTGGGGCAGTCTGGTTTTGGGGAGCTGCAGATTGGGGCAGTCTGGTTTTGGGGAGCTGCAGATTGGGGCAGTCTGGTTTTGGGGAGCTGTCCCTGCAGCAGCACACGGACACTGCAATTCTGAGTACCCAGGGGAGGGCTGTGAGGTGTGAGCAGCACTGCAGGGCAGCTGCTCTCGCTGTCATTCCTGACAAAAAGAATCTGCTCTGAGGCTCACAAACATCTGGAGGTCTCTGCTTACGCAGATTGCTTCAGGTGACCCTGGAACTCAAGCATCCGTGGGGGAGGGTGATGACAAATCATCCTCATCACTGCCTCATCTTTGCACTGCACAGGCACTTCCAAACGTGTCCCTGCTGTGCTGGGTGACGTGCTGCTGTCACCGAGTGCCAGCTCAGGGGAGGCTCCAAACCCATGAACATCCCACTGGAGTACCCAAGGAACCTCTGGTCCTGAGTGCAGGTATTTAAAACCACTAAAACCAAAACGTGACTGACACATTGCATTCTTCACCTTGCAGCAGAGGATTCCAAAGTGTTTTATAATTAAGTAACTAATTAAGTCTAAGAATATTTCAGTGTAATGTGCTTTATATCCCTTCCCAGAGAGGCACAGGAGCTCACAGGGCTGTCCCAGTGCAGGGAGCCAGCCCCAGCCCCTGCTCCCCCAGTGCTCACTGCCTCTGCTGATTCCCAGGAGTTTGGACTTAAGTTGGACTTAAAAGCTTTTGGGAGCTATGGATGGATGGATGTGGCCATTATACACCAGGAGCAAGTCCCTACCTGTCCTGAGAGCCAGTTAAGGAAACACGAAATGAGTGAGAGAGCAGAAAACCAGACAAATGTATTTGTGCTCTTTTATCCAGGGCCAGGAGAGTCCAGTTGGAAAAACTACAGCCTCCTCCTTGTCAGCTGGAATGCTGCCCGGGATGGCAGCGGCTGAAACCTGTCACTGTTGGATGGTTTGTCCCTTGCACGAGTGGCCCCAGCAGCTCCTGCAGCTCCCCTGGAGAGCTGGTGGCTCCCAGCAAGGTCAGAGCAGGGCCCTGTGCAGGGAGCCCCCAGCAGCCCCAGGATCTGCTGCCCTCTGCCCCTGGCAGCCCAGGACCTGCTGCCCTGTGCCCCTGGCAGCCCCAGGACCTGCTGCCCTCTGCCCCTGGCAGCCCCAGGACCTGCTGCCCTGTGCCCCTGGCAGCCCAGGACCTGCTGCCCTCTGTCTCTGGCCCGTGTCCCCCAGGGCTGCAGCCAGGAGAGCACTCTGGGCGGGCAGTGTCACCCAGTGTCACCCAGCCCTGTCCCTGGCTGGGCCAGGCAGTGTCACCCAGCACTGTCCCTGGCTGGGCCAGGCAGTATCACCCAGCACTCCCAGGAGGGGACACGGTGCCTCGGGCTCAGCCTGCACAGCGGGAGCACCAGGGAGAGCAGCTCCCGAAGGATTCTGGCTTTGGTGTGGGACCCTCCAGATCCCTCAGCAGCACCGCAGAGATTCCCCGGGGTACAGGTGCCAGCTCACACCCACAGGGCACAGCCTGGGACCCACAGGCACAGCACCAGCACAGGGCACAGCCCAGGACCCACAGGCACAGCACCTGCACGGCTCCAGCACAGAGCACAGCCCGGGACTCACAGCCACAGCACGGCTCCAGCACAGGACACACAGCCCGGGACCCACAGCACCTGCATGGCTCCAGCACAGGGCACAGCCCGGGACCCACAGACACAGCCCGGGACCCACAGGCACAGCACCTGCACGGCTCCAGCACAGGGCAGAGCCTGTGCCCTGCCTGCCTGCACCTCCACAGCTCTGACCTGGGATCCAGCAGCCCTTCCAGCCAAGCTTTTGAGTGCTGTTCAAAGGTTTTAGAGACATGTGGGAAAGGTGAAGCCACAAGTCTCTACCCTAAATTCCATCTCAGCCAAGCTCTTTTAACAGGTCTAATATCATGTCCTCATTCGTCAAGAAAAGCTTCTGTATTGTTAAAGAAAATGACGGCAAGAACTCAGAATTTTAAAATTAGCCTAGCAAATCATCCCTAGGTACAGCTGTAAGTGAGTCAAATTTAATATTTTTAGCTAGTGAACCTCCAAGAACTTTGGAAGGAGCAGCAGCAGCACTGGGCACCCCCCTTCTTTTCCAGTGCGGGGACACTGAGGTGCAGCTACAGAAACACCTTCACCACCACTGACAGTTACAGCTCTGCAATTACTGACTGAATTGCTATCAGTCAAAATCATTGCCCGAAAGTCCAAGCACCTGAACTGCCCCCAAAAGCCAGGAAGCATTGAAAACTCTGGGAGAAAAGAGCTGCTGGAAGTTTTTGCAGGGAGAAGGGCAGGGTGGCTTTGTCTCAGCCTGGGAGTCAATTTCTGCTGTGGTGGATTTGAACCAGACAAGTATCACACCAAAACAGCCAAATTTGCAGACACAACACTCAGCCTGCCTTCAAACACTCTGCAGTGCTGCTAACAGAGCGGGCTCCTGGCTCTGGGCACACAGCAGGAACCTTTGCACGCTCCGGGCAGAAGAAAGAACTCAGAAGCTCCTTACCCCTTCCATGTGGATCCGCGGGTTGGTGGCCAGCCGGTGCTGATGCAGCTGCAGCCCCCGGGGGACCCTCCGGATGGAGGCGGGGGAGGACAGGACCCCCGACCTCTGGATCGAGCCGAACCTGGAGACGTTCTGCCCACACCTGACTCCATCCAGGAGGCGGATGAGGAGCAGGTTGGACGGCAGCTGCTCGATGCTGCCCAGGACCAGGGTCCTGCACTCGGGGCACCGCAGCTCCTTCTGGGATTTCAGGATCCTCTGCAGACAGGGCTTGCAGAAGGTGTGCTGGCACGGCAGCACCTTGGCCGTGGCGTCGAGCTTCTCAAAGCACACGGGACACTCCAACAGGTCGAGGAGAGCCAAGTCATCCATGCTCAGCGCGGAGCCCCTTCAGGCGCGGGCCCGGGGCCATCCACACCCACATCCACCGGAGCGGGGCGAGGAGCGGCCGCCGGGCTCGGGCAGCTCTCCGCCGAGGAGGAGGAGGGAGCGCGGAGCGGAGCCGCTGCCGGAGCGGTAGCGCAGCCTCCTACATCCAGAGCCGCGCCGGCAGCGATGTGCGAGCGGGCTGGCCGCGCTCAGCCCGGCCTGCCGTGAGTCACTCCTGACTCAGAGCGAGCGAGGGGCCGGCTCCGGGCCGGGCCGGGCCGGGCTGGGCCGGGCCCCGGGGGCTGCCGGCCGGGCTCAGGGGCCGCAGCCGCGCCGGGCGCTGCCCCGACGCCGAGCGCAGGGCGGGCTGCAGCGCTCCCGCTCCGCGCAGCAGGACGGGCACGGCGCGGAAAAAATCACAGCTCGGGAGATGAGAGTCCTGATAAACAGCAGCCCCGACCTGTCGGTGCCGGGCCCCGGCTGCGCACACCCCTCGCACGCCCCCGCGCCGCCCCCGCCGCGGCAGCGCCGGCTCGGCTGCTCCTGCTCCGCACCGCGCTATAAAAATCCTTCAAACGCCACCGCTCGCCGGGGTACCTGGCAGCGCCGCGGGTGGCTTCCCGCTGCCATCCTCGCCCGGTTTGGCTGCCTCAGCTCGCTGAATCAACCCCAAGCGATTATTCCTCCCACAGCGCGGAGCCGCCCAACCTGTTCGGCTCCCGGCTCCGGGGCCGCGGCCGGGCGCCCGGCGGGGCTCAAGCCCGGGCCTGCAGCGGCCCCGCGGCTCAGCCGCGATGTCCCAGGGCAGCCCTGGCACCGGGGGCTGGCACGGGCCTGCTGCGGGAGCAGCGTGTGCCAGACCCGGTCCGGACCCGGCTTCCAGCGCCGGGCGCTCCCGACAGGCAGCGGCCGCTCCCCTCTGGCGTTCCCGGGGATGCTCACCCGGGCAGCGCCCGCCCCGCGGGACCGGGGGCACCGGGGGCACCGGGACAGCCTCAGCAGGGCCGGGCTGACCCTCTGCTTCCCTCTGGGGCTGCCACCGGCGCTCCAGCAGCTCCCAGCGCTCCCAGTTCCAGGCTGGTCGGCAATGGGCTGGTGCTGGGACAGGGGGGCAGCGGCTGCTCCCGGCGAGCCCAGCCCGTGAGAGCCGAGCCCAGCAGCAGCCAGAGGGGCCTGAGGGGCCCTGCCCGCCCAGCCAGGCCCTGGCTTTGGCAGGAGAGGCCAGGGACCATCTCCGAGCCTGTCACTTGCGTTCCCTTATCAGCTGAATTCCTATCTCGGGTCTGCCCGCTCGCACATTCTGATGGATTGCCTAAGGAGAGCGGGAGGGGCAGATCAGGCCCACGACCATTTTCCTTCCTTGCCGTGTTTCAGCCCCGTGTTTTCAACATAAGAGCACTACAAATGTCAGAGGACAAGGCTGTAAATCCGAAGATGTCTCAGATAACACCATCAGGCTGCAGCTGTCCCTGCCCTGCTCACAGGATTCTTCAGCAGTACAGTGTGGAAAGGGTTAATGTGTTTTTTCAAAAGTTCTCCCCCCAAGATCATGACTATGTCAAAACAAAATATTTCTGTATTTCTGTAATACAGTGGCCGTTTGACTGAACTAAAATGTTGACAAACATCTTTAGGATAATGCCAGGGACCAATGGCCTGGCTCTGTTCCATCTCCAGTTTCCTTTTGCTTTGGTGCTGCTTGGTCTGTGCTCTGGTGATGTGTGGGGCTGCTGGGGCACACACGGGTTAAAGAGTGATGCTGCTGCAGCATCAGCTCATCTGCCAGCAGTTCTGAATGTGATCCCAAACTTGGCTGAAAACAAAGGTGGTGAAGGCTGTTTTTCTTTTTTACATATTCTTCCCTGTTTGTGCTCTGTGAGTAGCACCCAGTTTGTATTTTCATCTGGTTAGATTAGAGAGGGAACAGAATGATGAAGTACCCTGCAGTGGGGAGGTGCTGGAAATGAAGTGGAGTGGACCATGCCAGCTCCTGCTCATCTCCCAGATGTGTTTGGTGAGTGCTCCCTCAGGTTTCCTGGTCTTTAAGGGCCAGGCTTCATTAGCTGCACTCCCAGAGCCACGGCTGGCTGTGCTGGGGGACGCACATGCACAGTGCAATGCACAGGTCCCCCTGAATCCCCAGGGGAATGCACTGGTCACAGCTGGAGTGCCTGGTCACCTCCAGGCAGCTCAGGAGGGGCCAGGGGAATGCAGCAGAGCTGGGCACACTGAGGGGGTCAGGGGGCTGGGGCTGGGGCTCCCTGGGGGAGTGACGTGGGTCAGGAGTGACGTGGGTCAGGAGTGACGTGGGTCAGGAGTGATGTGGGTCAGGAAGCCCCCTGGGCTCTGCATCTCTTGGGAACACCACCAGGGCTGTGCCCTGGGCAAGGTCCCCCGGGCCTGGCAGTGACTCCGGCCCTTCCTTCGTGCCTGGGGCACAGGTACCGATGGCCCGGGCGGGGTCAGGGCTTTTCCAGCCGAGCTTCTGAGCTGCCAGGACAGCCCAGCGAGGCTCCCATCCGGGCTGCATTCTCTGCTTCTGCTGCGATACAAAATATGTCTGTGCTAATATTTATATTTATATAACGTGTTAAATCTTCAAAGCACTTCCCAAGAGCTAATTCATCTCTGGAATTCCCTCAGACTAAGCATCCCCCACTCCCCAGTTTACATGGGGGAAACCAGGAGATGAGGCCACACAGCATATCAGTGTCCAGTTGGGGGTCAGGATGTGAGGCTCCCCTGCTTTTCCACTTCACACTCACTTGAACTTTATTATCTGCCTGTATTACCTCTCTCTTCCAACTGGACTTGCAATTGGGGTTAAAAAATAAAGGCAGAGCTAGAAATGTGCTCATCCCTGCCTTTCATTGGAGCAGTCTGTGGTGCTGATGCTGTAATTATCTCAGGGCTGGCTGCAGCGGGGTGCGTGCTCTGGGGGACGCTGCTCTGGGGCTGCAGGCAGTGCTGCTGCTGCACAGGGCTCTGCCTGGCATGGCTCCACGGCTCCACTGCAGCCCTCTGCAGCTTGCCAGGGGGTGCATGCCTGGTGCTGGAGGGGTGGAACCACTGAAATATGTGTTGGCAGACTGGTTACTCCAGGAGGTTTATCATGGAGCTGGGAATTGGGAGACAGCATTGAGAGCAGTGTGCCCACCTTGCTTCCACACCAAGTGGAGGCACACAGTCTCCCTGGGGGCCTCTTCTGCCTTCCCCCAACTCCAACACGGGCTCAGAAACAGCTCCCAGGGATCCCAAAGCCAAGTGCAAATGTGCTTTGTCCTCATCATCCCCTGGCAGCCACGGGGCTGGGGTTCAGTGGCCACTGCAGCACTGCTGTGTGTGCCAGGGTAGGGCAGGGCAGGGCAGCACCTCCGGGGGTACAAAACCCTCAGCCACTCTGCACCATGCCAGTGGATGCCACATGCCTCCCTGCCGGGGGAAGAGGGACCTCTCAGGCTGTTTTTAGCTCCTGGAGGGCAGGGAGAGGGGGTGCCTCTTACAGGCTGCTACAGATTATAGATCTAAGCTGGCAGCTCATCCTCCCACCCGCCCACAAACACGGCGCCCAGTGCTGCTGCTGGAAGGGGACAACGGCAGGACCTGCCTGGGCTGCAGGCCCCCAGGATCAGGGCTGGAGGGCACGGAGGGCTGTCCCTGGCACAGAGGGCTATCCCTGGTACGGGAGGGCTGTCCCTGACACGGCAGGGCTCTCCCTGGCACGGGAGGGCTGTCCCTGGGACTGAGGGCTGTCCCTGGGACTGAGGGCTGTCCCTGGGACTGAGGGCTGTCCCTGGGTGGTGTGCCCCAGCCGTGGGCAGTGGCCGTGGGCTCTGAGCTCACAGCAGAACCCAGCACATTCAGTAAATAAATTGTGTTTGCTTGAAGACATAATTAGGCCAGCGTGACTCTGCAGGGATGCGCAGAGTGTGCGGACCTGCAGCAGCAGAGGAAGAATTTCCCACCTCTCAGAGCAATGCCTGGTGTGCTGTGCTGGGCAGCAACCAGTGGCCACCACCTCCCTGCTCCAGCCCCAGGGGCACCCACAGGACAAACCCTCGGGGAGCTCTGTGGCTCAGAATCTTCTGTTTGCTCCTTCACGTGGTGCATACACACCAGCTGGAGGACAGGAGCCAAACACAGACCCCATCTACACTTCCTAAAGAGGAGGGGCGAGGGGAGCTGTTTGTGATGCTCACAGGGGGTTGCAGGCTGTGTTTTGCCATGACAGCCTTGTGCAGTCTGGCTGTTGGGTGCTGGGATGGCTTCAGCTGATTCTGAGGTAGCTGGAGCAGAGTGGTGCCTGTCCAGAAATAGAAAAGTATTTTTAAATTAAATTTATTCACTGATTTTCACGAAGACAGATTGTTGTGTGTTTGTTGAAGTGTCATTAGGAGTAGTTGGTGGTGGAACCAGGCTGAGCAACCGTGAGAGAGGATGGACGTGTCCTTCCTGTGACTGGGAGGTCACCCAGGCCACCTCCTGCTGCTCCTCCTCCTCTTCGTCCTCCTGCAGCTGCTCCCTGCACCGGGAAGGGAATGGGGGTGATTAAAGCTGACCCCAGGCCTGGGGCAGACACAAAATCGGCTCTGGCACCTCTGAGCTGCACGGCCCAGGGCTGCAGCTGGGAGAGGGGGCAGTGGGCAGCCCCTGCCCCTCTGCTGGGAGCTGAAGCTGCCCGTGAGCCCCTGGCCCTCAGCAGAGGGTGCCCAGTGCCCCCAGCAGCTCTGGTACACTCATCCTTTTCCCTGCAGTGCAGAGCAGAACCAGAGCACCAAGCACAGCACCCTGCTCCCCTGGGATCTGCCCTGAACCTGCAGGGATGCAGTGTGAATGCTCCAGGACAAGAGATCAGGGTTTCCAAGCAGCACAGATCTGAACACCGGCCTTCAGAGGCTGCTCCCTGTGCAGGTCTGACTGCAGAAACCATCAGGCTGCAGTTACCTAATTAAACACGTGGAAATGACCCCGCTGATGCAAACTGCATCACCTTAGTGCTCCCAGGTGCTTCTGGCCAGCAGTGAGTGCTGCACCAGGAGCAGCCTATAAACCCCGCTGTTCTGGAGCCCCAGCTCCAGGAGGGGAGGGTGCAGAACGAGAGGGGCAGCGTGGAGGGGTGAGCACTGACCAGAGCCCTGCAGGTGTGCTGTGGCCGTGCTGAGTGAAGGTGAGAGATGCTGGTCCAGCTCCTCACTGTCCTTGCTCAGGGTGTGTTGTGACCCAGGGGCTCAGTTCGTGTTGGCTTCTCCCACAGCTCCTGCCGGCAGGGCAGTGCTCCCTGCGGGAGGGGGTCTGGGGAGCAGGGCCAGGCTACTCCTGAGCCCACCGGGAACGCACAGGGGGTTTGAGCCCTCGGGGTGGGGTTACCCTGTGCCGGCAGAGCAGTCTCCGTGCCTGAGGGCCGAGCAGAGCTCCTCGGGTGCCCCCTCCCGGGTGGGTTCATCCCCCGTGTGCTCCCGGGGCTGTCTGTGGGCAGTGCCCGGGCTGTTCCTTGCCCACTGCACACGTTTCTCCTGGCCCCGGTCCCAGCCTGTGCTGCTGCTCTCAGGAGAAGCTCGGGGAGAGATGTGTCCGTAGATAAAACTCAGCGCCGGGGAATTTCCCTCTTTGAAGCTCCTTTTCCTGTTTTTCCCTCTGTTTCTTTGTGACTTCAGGATTTTTGTGCTTACCTAGGTAGGTGCAGGGTAAGCTGCCTTTCCCCAGGAGCCTCCCGGGGGTGCTGGGCGTGCTCCCCTCCCGCTGACCTCAGCCTCCAGGAATGTGCAGCGGGCCCTGCCTTGTGCGGGCTCGGGGAAACCTTCGAGTTTGGATTCCTGGAAAAGGGAGTCCCGTGAACTCCCGGGTGTGTGAAGGTGGGTACATCTATCTCCGTGTCTGTGCACTCTCGTGACTTGTGAATCCAGCTCAGCGGAGGGTTAAAGCACCCAGAACTTTAAATAACCCGTGACTTTGGCATTTTTGTGAGAAGGGGAGGCTGAGCACAAAGGAAACCCTGCCGGCCCCTTCATGAGGGCAGATGATGCAGCGTGGCATCGCGCCTTAGTTCAGATCGAGTTCGGTGCTCAGGACTCTCAGGAGATGTTAGATGTTTGCACCAGAGATTCCAGCCCTGAGCTGAACCTGTACCGGTGGTGCTGCGTTGGCTGCTGTGTGCTCCAGGCTGCTGCTGCTGTCCCCAGCCCTGCCCAGCTCATCCCGGCTGTGTCCCAGCCCTGAGCTGAACCCGTACCGGTGGTGCTGCCTTGGCTGCTGTGTGCTCCGGGCTGCTGCTGCTGTCCCCAGCCCTGCCCAGCTCGTCCCGGCTGTGTCCCAGCCCCTCGGCCTGGCAGGGTGTGCTGAGGGCAGCCTCCAGCCCTCCCTGGAACAGGGATTTGGGTACAGGGGGATGTTTGGGAATGAGCGAGAGAACAGCTCTGGGGGAGTGGGGCAGCACCCCAGCCCAGAGCCCGGGCTGTGCCCACCCTCTGCGGGAGCCAGGGCTGTGCTCTGACTGGGAGGGAAGGAGGGAAGGAAACTCCTGCCTCAGCTCCTTGGGGTTTCAAGGACCTGTGCCTGCCCCTGGATTTCACAGCAGAACTGTGAACTCCTGCCCAGCACTTCAAGCGTGTCTGTGTAAATCCCTGGCAGAGGATGATGATGACCAGGAATGCCAAAAATGTTTAGTGTGGGTCAGGTTGCCTTCCCTGGAGACAAACCTTGGTGCCTCCTGATCTGAACATCCAAGCTTGAGCCTGAGCCAATCCTGCAATGTTTTCCATGATTTGGAAATAGCGGTGTTGGGGCAATGAGTGCCAGGGCTGCCTGGCAGGTGCCACCCCTGCAGTTCCTGCGTGCTGCTCCTTGTGCCTGCTCTCTGCTAATGACCCTCAGCACATCCCGTGCATCTCTGTGGGACTGGAGCACTGACCAGGCTGCTTTGGGGGGGATGGATTGGGTGCCTTGTGAGGTCACCCCCACCCTGGGGGTCCCAAACCAAACCCTGAACAGGACACAGCCAGCCCTGGGCACTGTATGACCTGTCAGGTCAGGATGGGGCAGCTCTATTTAAAAAAATTCTTCACACTTTTAAAATTGTTCATTTAAAATGTGATGTTTAATGTCAGATAAAAGATTACAGGCGTTCTGAGCTGCTGGCAGGTATAAACTGGGGACAGCTGGAAGCAGGCCCTTGTCTTGGCTCCTGTGGACAGGTTTAGTATAAAACAGTCTCAGCTGGGATTGCCTCAGTGCTGCTGATAGGAAACTCCCAGCAGTAGTTATAGCAGAATATTTGTACTTTTTGAGGTTCACTGCCAGCTGCAGATGCCAGTGTCTCCTGGCACACGGAATGATGAAATCCAGGAGCAGGCTGCCAGGCCAGAGGAGTGGTGGCTGTGAGTGCCCTCCCAGGCCGTGCTCTCTGTGTCCATGGCACTTTGGGAAGCCCCCTCGGTGTCCTGGCAGCTCCGGGACGCTGAGCTGGCAGTGCTGTGAGCAGGGCCCTGCTGCAGCCCAGGGCCCGGGGCTGCTCCCTGTGCGGGGCACGGAGGGCAGCAGGGCCCAAGGAGGCGCAACACAACAAAGTGTTTGCCGGCAAAACCTGCAGGTGCAAACACGCCTGCAAAGCCCGGCTCACGGTGCCTCTGCTCAGCGGAGCCCCAGCTCTGCAGCGATCGCTCCGGTGCCGCTCGGGGCAGGGCTGGGGCTCTGTGCTGCAGCGCCCCCGGCCCGCCCGGGCTGCGGGGGGCACAGAGCCCCGCGCCTGACAGACAGCTGGCGTTAAATGAGCTGGAACAGAGCCCGGAGGCAGATACAGCGCTGTGATGATCTCGGTCGTGCGGCTTAATGATTTCACTGTTGAATGAGAAATTATTTTTGTTGTATTTTTAGCAAGGCTCGTGCGGGCTGTGGGAAACAAAACCCCGAGAGCTGCGGGGCTGTGAGGGCGGCGGGGGCTCCACCCGTGCCAGGGCTGCTCCATCCCGCACCCACCCGTGCCAGGGCTGCTCCATCCCGCACCCACCCGTGCCAGGGCTGCTCCATCCCACACCCACCCGTGCCAGGGATCTCCTCCATCCCACACCCACCCGTGCCAGGCCTCCTCCATCCCGCACCCACCCGTGCCACCCCCAGGCTGAGTTCCTGCCCTGGCTCCCCGCACCCTGCGGGCTCCGGGGGTCACGGGTGGCTCTGGGGGTGGGCTCATCAAACCCCCTCCCAGAAAGTCCCCGTTTGGGATATTTAATGTGGAAGCATTGACTCGAGGCGTTGGGAACAGCTCAGAAATGCAGAACGGGGCCGTGCGGGGATCTTTGCTTTGCCAGAGCCATCAGTGCACAGATATAAAAGCAGCTTGTGGCTCTGGGGGTGAGGGACGAGCAGCCCCCCCTGTGTCCTGCCCGGGGGGGACATGAGGACCTGCAGGGGCTGGCCGTGCCCCGCTGAGCCCTGCAGGGGCTGGGCTGTTCCAGCAGCACCGTCCCAGGGCCAAGTGTATCGGAGCTGTCAATAACTGCACCAGAACAGCCACCTGTTGCTGTTCTGGGCTGGCACTGGTGCTCGTGCTCTGTTCTCTCATTGCTGTTTTGAACTTCCTTTCCTGCCTGATTGTTCCCTCAAAGGAAAACGAACTGCGAGTGAGGCACCTGACACAAAGGATTCGTGGGCTGGGGCCCTTGGAGCAGCAGCTCTGGGCCTGGCTCAGTGGGGTTCACACAGAACGGGTGCATCAGAGAGTGCAGCAGGAGCCGAGTGATTCATGCAGAGCAGGGATTGCATCCCAAGTGAGGTTCTGGGGTGTGAGAGGGGCTGGGAGCTGCCAGCAGCACTGCAGGGGCGCTGCCAGCAGCACTGCAGGGGAGCTGCAGAGGTGCCAAGGAGGGGCGCTGCCAGCAGCACTGCAGGGGCGCTGCAGGGGTGCCAAGGGTGGATCCAGGGCCGGGTGCTCACCCAGGCGTGCTCAGGCCTGCTCTCCTGGGACCAGGAACAATTTTTACCTGTCCTTGTGCTGAGGCTTCCAGCAGCCCCGGGGACCCTCAGAGCGCTGTCTGTGGTGACAGAAACTGCTCGTGGCAGATGTTTGGCTGCTGTGCAGCGGAATTATCAGCAGGCAGCTTCTAAACTGTCATCCCAGCACTTCATTAACAAACTTCCAAACGACATAATGAATTAACCTATTGAGAGAATTAAGCTTTAGCAGTGCTGGGGTTGAACTGAAAGAAGTTAAATGACGCTCTCTGCCTACATCCTGCCAAGCAGAGTCCCACTTGATGTGTAGTGGTGGAGATGTACTAAACTCTTGGAACTCAAAGGAAAAAGATTTTAACTCCTGTTGGGGACCTGTGTGATTCCAGTAGGTGTTGGGAGATGTTTAAAGCCCAGACAGCAGGGACCTGCAGGTGTGTTTGGTAGCAGATTTATTCTTTATTTACCCCTCTAAAGGTCAGAGGAGCTCGAGATCCAGCCGGGGATGGGCACAGGAACCAAACCCTGTGGCACAGACAAGGCCAGAGAGGCACCAGGTTTGGGGTGACGGGTGGGACCCCGGAGGAGGGGCTGCCCTGGGTGGGATGGGCTGGAGCTTTGGGAGTGCTGGGGAAGTGAACTCCCTCAGCTGGGGCTGCATCAGGTGATGACTGTCCTGAAAATGAAAACCAAACCCAGAATGGTCCAAAAGGCCCTAAAAGGCATCAAGAATTACAAATAGGATTGAGCAATAACGAGAGGATATCTTAATTAGATCTCACAACCTGTAGAGGAACACGTTAGATTAAAATGAAACTGAGCTTTGAGCTCTCAGGGTTTCAGAGTGAGAACGGGAGACGAATTAATCACATTTGCAATTTGTGAGGCTGGATTGCTTTTTCTCTGAATTTGTCTTTTTAACTTTTTACCTTGTCAGAAAATCATGAAAAGCTACTGGGATGATGTATTTGGGGTAGTTCTTAGCACGTGGCAGGAGCATTTCCATGGTTTCAGAAGCATGGGTAGAGTTTCCTATTTGATCCTCTCCTTCCAGGTTAATTCCTTTCTTCCCGTGTTGTCCAGCCCGGCCCCCACTCACCAACCTGCTTTTGACTTCCCTGCCAGTGATATTTTCTCTTTGTGAATTTCTATCAATATTTAATACAGCGGTGTCAGTTTTGCTGTAAGATGAGAGGAACTACTAGAAACCTTGAATTATACATCGTGTGGCGGGGGGAAGCTGGAAGTTTTTTCTTTTGGGCCCGAAGCTCCCGGGGCTGATCTCCAGGACCTGCAGCTTGAAATCCCAACGATGGACGAGCCCCAGAAGAAACCGAGCCAGCGGCACGAGGGGCGGCCCCGCAAGGTGAGGTTCAAAATATCCTCGGCTTACAGCGGGCGGGTGCTGAAGCAAGTGTACGAGGATGGGCAGGAGCTGGAGCTCCCGGCCAAGGAGCACTCGCGGCGCTTCCTGCGCCACAGCTTCGAGCCGGCGGAGCCCCTCTGCGGGCCCGGGGAGCGGCCGGAGAACCGATTCTACTGGCCCACGGCACTGACCGCCCAGAGGATCAGCATCCTGCGGGAGGATCCCACACTCGGGCTCACCGCCCCCTCGGCGGTGCCCCTGCTCAGCGACTGCCTGCCCGGCGCCGGCCACTGCAGGGTGAGTGTTGTCCGGGCTGTGGGGACCGGCTTTGGGCTAAATCCTGCTCCCAGTAACTCACACTGCAGGGTGAGTGCTGCAGGGTGAGTGCTGAATAGGAAACTGTGCTGTCCGGGCTGTGGGGACAGGCTTCGGGCTAAATCCTGCCACGAGTAACAACTCACACTGCAGGGTGAGTGCTGTCCAGTGTGTCCCTGCCCTGGGACCGGCTTTGGGCTGAATCCTGCTCCCAGTAACTCACACTGCAGGGTGAGTGCTGCAGGGTGAGTGCTGAATAGGAAACTCTGCTGTCCGGGCTGTGGGGACCGGCTTTGGGCTAAATCCTGCTCCCAGTAACTCACACTGCAGGGTGAGTGCTGTCCAGTCTGTCCCTGCCCTGGGACTGGCTTCGGGCTAAATCCTCCCCTGAATAACAACTCACACTGCAGGGTGAGTGCTGTCCGGGCTGTGGGGACCGGCTTTGGGCTCAATCCTCCCCTGAGTAACAACTCACGCTGCAGGGTGAGAGCTGTCCGGGCTGTGGGGACTGCCTTCGGGCTAAATCCTGCTCCCAGTAACAGCTCACACTGCAGGGTGAGAGCTGTCCAGGCTGTCCCTGCTCTGGGGAACAATTTCAGGCTATTCCTGCTCCCAGTGACACGGTGACACCAGCCTCACACTGCAGCCTCATCCTGATAAAACTGCTTTGTCAGGCCAGGACTTGAAAAGGGTGGTTGTGAATCTCCAGCCGTTATTCCAGGAATTCCGTGTGCTGAATATGCCACACCTGGCACGATCCTCAGGGTCTGCAGCAGTGCAGGCAGGAGGGAGCAGCATCTGCCAGCTGTGCTCCAGCTGTGCTCTGGCTTCTCCTGGTGCTGATCTGCATCTGTCCATTGGGGAGAGTAAAAGAGAACATTTTCATACATATTGATATCTCTGCATGGGAACCCGACTGTATCTAGATCAGTCAGGCAAATGTAAGGAGGATGTTAAGGTAATTAGATATATTTAAAATACCAAAGTTGTGTGACTTTGGCTGGCAGGAAGCCAGTGCTGCCATCAGGGCACCAGGCACCCACATCCTCTGGCAGCCAGAATTCCTCTTTGGCTACTTTGACAGTCCCAGCTGAGTTTCACTGGTGATTTTCTTAACATGTAATTAACGCCACTGATAGAGAAGAGTTTCTTTAGTCCTAATAAAGGGACAGTACACACACAGTACGTGTAAATACTTTTTATGGCCTTGATTTGAACACACTGAAAGTCTGTTAGCTCCTGGCACTCAGCAGAGCTGTGGGTGGGAGGCCCAGGGGCTGATATTTGACCAGTGGACACACTGGACATGTAGTTTGCCTGAAAACATCAGACCACGATGAATCTCTCCTGCCCGAGGACAGAGCACTGCTGCGATCTTATCCACCCCGTTATTTTGTTTTGCATTCCTGGGTAAGGCTCCTCTCCCTCCCCGTCTCCCCAGGCACAGATACCTCGAGTAACCACGGTGCCCAGGGTGGCTGGTGTTCCCTCCCCGTGTGCTGGAGACGCCGTGTCTGTGCAGGGGCTCTCCCCTCCTGCAGGTGGGCAGGGCCTGTGCCCCCCTGCTGCCCCCCAGGCCTCTCCCCACAGTGCCCAGTGCCAGGAGAGCAGCAGCCACCTCACAGCAGCTGATGCAGCTCAGGGAATTTTCTAGGAGAACATCTCCTTTTGCACGGCTTCCTGACACAGACATGGAGTGAAACATGAAGAGTGTGTAAAACAATCGGCACCAGTAACTCCATATGGCACCCAGAGAGGAGGGGGAGGGACCAGGTCAGCAAAGGGCTGCTCCCAGGGAAAGGTTGGACCAGGTTTAGCTTTAAAATGACTACAAAAAAAACCCCAAAAAATCACCCATTGGGTCTGTACCTCCATCAATTTGCTGGATGTTCTGGGGATGGTCAGGGGAGCTGGCCTGGTGGACAGGACACTCCTCTGGAAGCACAGGGACCATCAGTGTGTGCAGAGTGAATTCATACTGGTGAGACACTGGTAACTTCCTTCTCCAGACTTCCCCAGTTGTAGATTTTGGCAAGATCATCATCTACACCAATAACCTGAAAATCATCCGTGCACCGATGGACCAGAAGGAGCTCATGAGGAGAATCATCCAGGCTGAGGGAATCAATGACTGGACGTTCGTGTACAGGGAGAAGAAAGAACGATTTAGTGCTGGACATAAAAGAGATGGGGACAGTAAGGTCACTTGCACCCAGCATCTGCAGGTAAGAGAAAATGGAAAGTGTTTTCCCCTTAGCCCTGGTGCCACCCAAGCTCCATCCCTGTTTATATCTGGCTCCTTGGATAAAAAGCACCACTCTGTTCCTCGTTTCCCTCAGGAGATAATGACCAGCACAGTGCTGGGATCACGTTCTGGGGACAGCAGGGCTGCTCCAGGTGCTCGTGTCTCTCTGCCCTGGGGATGGCTGGCATTGACAGAGCTGGGCTGGGCTCCAGCCCTTGTCACCCCTCCCAGCGGGATGAGAGCAGGCCGGAGTTTCTCCAGCCTTACAAGGCTAAACACAGCTGCTCTGTGGCTGAGACTGCCTCAGGCTAAAATTTTAGTATCAGCTGACAGAAGGTTGTGCCTTACATTTGCTTTCTCACGGGGGAGTCTTTGTTGGTGAGAATCCCAATTAGCCTGGCCATGATTTGATCCCACAAACCCCGATGTTGTCATGTGGGGCTGACACAGTTTCGTGGAGCTGGGCCTGGGCTGTGCTGAGCGTGGGGCACCGTGGTCCTGCTGCTCCCACGGATTTCAAGGTGGGATTTGAGAGAGGCTGCCTGGCACAGTGGGGGAGAGGCAGGCACAGGGGACAGCTCGAAAGGAGGTGTGCATGGTGGTGATGAGGATTTGGGGAGAGAGGGTGACGAGCAAACCCTGAAGAAATGAAGCGTGGCTCAGACTGAGGGTACAGAGTGGAGATGGTGTGATAAGAAACGACAGGAGAAGGGTGGAGCTGTGCAGAGGAGAGATGAGTTTGGAGTTCTGTGTTATAGTCACATTAACTTCTCATTCTCTAGCAGCCCAAATTGTCCCCAAGCATGTGGGACCCTCTTTGTCAAAGTCCTTGCTGAGGAGAGATGATTGTCACAGGCACAGTGGTGTGTCAGGAGCGACTGTGATGGCAGAGACGGGGAGACAATTTCCCTCCTTCGAGAATGTTCCTGGCTTTGGTGTCTCTCCCCCACTAACCCATTTTTTTCCTGCTCTCTGCTTCAGGAGGGCGATGCTGGACTCGGCTGCTCCCAGTGCAAAGGCTCCGGCTGCGCCCCCTGCTCGCTGTGCCACGGCAGCAAGTTCTCCATGCTGGCCAACAGATTCCGGGAGTCCTACCGGGCTCTGCGCTGCCCGGCGTGCGACGAGAGCGGGCTGCAGCCGTGCCGGGTCTGCGCCGCCTGAGCCCCCGCGCCCCGGGGAGCAGACAGGAGGGCACTCGGCACATCTCCCTCCTCTGCTCCCGGCCACCCTGCAGCCCGCCCTGCCAGCCTTGCAGCCGGGCTGAGCCCGGGCTCTGCAGGGTGAGCGCGTCCCTGGCACCGGGCGCAGCCCTGCCCCGGGGGGAACGTTCGGAGGTGAAGCACCCGTGTGAGTGTCCCTGCAGCTGGAGGTGCTGCCCGGCCCCTCCCGGGAGTGCCTGGAGCCCGGCCCGAGCAGTGTCCGGTGCTACCCGGCCCCTCCCGGGGGTGCCTGGAGCCCGGCCCGAGCAGTGCCCGGTGCTGCCCGGCCCCTCCCGGGAGTGCCCGGTGCCCGCACAGCCCGGCCTGGCCGCGGGCTGCTCGGTCAGAGCAGGGGGGCGGCAGCACCGTCAGCTGTGCGGGCGGGACCGGGGCAGGGGACTGGGACTGGGACTGGGACCAGTCTGTACTGGTGCAGGGGCAGCCGGGACTGGGACCAGTTGGTACCAGTGCAGGGCACATTACTGGTGCCAGTCTGTACTGGTGCAGTGCACAGTCATTACTGGTGCCAGTAGCAGGTGCAGCTGGTGCTGGACCAGTCTGTACCAGTTCAGGTGCACAGGGGGTACTGGTGCCAGTCTGTACCAGTGCAGGTGCAGCTGGTGCTGGACCAGTCTGTACCAGTTCAGGTGCACAGGGGGTACTGAACCAGTCTGTACCAGTTCGGGTGCACAGGGGGTACTGGTGCCAGTCTGTACCAGTTCAGGTGCAGCTGGTACTGGACCAGTCTGTACCAGTTCAGGTGCACAGGGGGTACTGGTGCCAGTCAGTCCCAGTTCAGGTGCAGCTGGTACTGGTGCCAGTCGGTCCCAGTGCAGGTGCAGCTGGTACTGGACCAGTCAGTCCCAGTTCAGGTGCACAGGGGGTACTGGTGCCAGTCTGTACCAGTTCAGGTGCACAGGCAGTACTGGTGCCAGTCTGTACCAGTTCAGGTGCACAGGCAGTACTGGTGCCAGTGGATTCCAGCCCAGGCCTGAGCTCCCTTTGTCCCAGCCGTGCCTCTCTGGGTTTAACTTGCTGATCACCGAAAATGGCCCTGCCGTGGCAGCTCTCTCTGTGCCCTGCAGGGTCACAAGCATTTCCCGAGGTTCTGCTGATCTGACCCCTGCTTCAGCGACTCTGGGATTCCCTTGGGGTCTGATTTATGGGGGGAATAGAAAACCCTTCCCAAACCTGGAGGTGTAAAACCATGGATGTGAATTTACTATCCTAAACAGAGGTTATTAAGTTTTAGCCTCCCTACAAGGAAGGCTGAATTAAACCTCCCCTGCACGCTGCTCAGCACTTCTCAGGCCAGGCTGAGGCTGAGCAGGGCAGCTCTTGCTCAACACTAACCCCGTGTTGTAATCTGCAGCAGGTAAATTCTAATTAGTGAGATGAGGCAATGATGGGGATCCTTTGCAGGCTTGGCTGGTGCCCAGAGCACAGGGGCTGTCAGAGCCTGAGGCAAACAGCAGAAATGGTATTTTTTCTCTAAAGCATTAACTTATTACTTTTATATTCTGGAGTGATGTCAGTGCAGCCTGAACTCCCACATTCCCTCTGAGACCCTGAGGAGTTAGAGGCTGCTCACATGTGCTTCACGCTGAGGCTGCGAGCCCAGGCAGGGTAATTTATGGCCAAGTTTCTCTTTTCCTGTGGTAGGTTACGAGGTTTCTCTGCAATACTGAAATTATTCAATGTAATACTGTCCTAGCTCCTACACTTCCACGTGTCTAATGCTGAAATTGTGCTGTGGGAACTGAGAGTTTCTTTTTTACAAAGTGCATCAATTACAGGAGATACTTGATTGGCTTCATCCATCACATCAGTATCTGCAATGTGAAAAAATGTTGTCCTTGGGGTATGGCTGAGGGCAGGTGAGACTCCCCAAATCTGAAATTGCTGCCAGGCAGATCCCTTCCCTCAAACACCACCTGTTTGATCTCAGTTTGTTGGGCTTGTTGCAGAGTTTGCTGGCTTCAGATAAGAAAATAGTAACCAGGCAAAATTGCCTGATAGTGTTTACAATAAAACTAGATGTGAATACGCACTTACAAAAATCAATATTTATTGTTCTTTGGTAATTATAAGGTTTCTCACCCGCTGTCACTCCTCCTGGCTGTTCCCATCGTGTGGACATGTCGCAGGGACGATGCCTGCAGCCAGGAGCTGAGCTCTGCCCCTGCTCAGTCCTACCCCACAGCTTCCAGGGTCCTGGGGACTGTGGACCAGGCAGGGATTTGCTTCCCCAGCCTCCAATGTGCTCCTTTTATTTTTGGTAAAATGCTGACTCGATTTACCCAATAAATGCTCTTATTTCACATGGCGAAGTTTGAACTTTCCTGCAGCATCCTGGCGAGCTGACTGCCGGGGCAGTGACTGCTTGTCACCTGTTGCTGGTTTTATTTCTGCAGCTTTATTTCTTTCTGCCACCTGCGCTGTGCAGCCCGGCTCCTGCTGCTGCAGAGTGACTTCTGCTGGGTAACCTCCCATCAAAACCTGTCGGATCTTTACAAACTGCGTTGCTTTGTGGGTCAGGGTAGGAGTGGAAGGTGACGTGTTGCACTTCTGCAAAAAAATAACAAGTTTTTCCTGTTTGCCTGGGAAGATGACGTTGGGCTTGCTGAACTCACCCGGCTCTGCATGTGATCTCGGTGGGGTCAGCTGAAGTGTCTCTGATGAGAATGGTGCATGAAATACAGGAATCTCTAAAAAATCTGCTGGCGCAGGTTTGGTTTAATTGATTACCTTTTTTTTAATATTTCCTGGTTTAATGGCTCAGTAATAGAAGCAGACCCTGGAGTGGTGGTGTGTCCTGCACCAAACCCAAACTGTCCTGTATGTGCTATTCTTTTACAAAGGAAAAACCCAAATATCCTCACAGCTGCCAGACTCTGAACAGTGGAGAGGCAAAGATGTTTAGTCTGGAGTCTGTTTCTCGTGGTTTTTGTTAACTTTCTCCAGCCGTTCTTGTTTCGCCTTACAACAGGAGCACACAAAAAGGCATTTAAGGGTTCCTCTAAAGAAAAAACAAAGCCAAGAGCAAAAAAGCACCCATTTCTTTGCTGCAGGGCTGTGCCTGGCTCGGCAGCCTCGCTCACTGACTGGGGTTGGCTGCCACACCATGGCGAAGCTGCGGATGTGCTCTGGAACGCGGGGGAACTTGGAGCAAACTCGGAAAGGAGAACTCGGGGCCTCCTCTTGCTGACCTTCTCGGGTGTCTGGCGGTTCGAGGCGAAAGGAGAAGCCGAGCTGGAGCTCCTGGCTGTGGAGGATTTGAGGCAAAGCGGAGGTGCAGATGGATTTGAATTGTTTTCTGTGTTACACACCCCTGTGTCTGAGGGCCGTGGGAGCTGGGCAGCGAGGCTGAGAGCAGGACAGGAGTGCAGAGCTGGGAGGTGAAAATTAAAATATCCCTTGTTTGTAGGGGTAGCAGAGCGCTGCACGGCTTTAACCAGAACGCAGCAGCAGCGAACAGGCGATTCCCAGCGTCACTAATAAACGCCTTGGGTAAAGTTGACTCGAGGGCTCCTGCCCCGGCTCTCTCTGTTGTGACTGCAGGTGGAGCCTTGGAATGTTGTTGTGCTGCAGAACAGGGTGGGAAGGTGTGACCAGACAAACTCCCAGGGGAGAGCAGAGCCAAAGCTCTCGGGGTTCTTCAAGGCCATGTTAGTGCCAAGGCATCTCCTGGCCCACAGGAATCCCACGGGTGGCCCCAGCTGGGGGATTTTGTGTCAGCTGCAAATTGTGGTCCGTGAGGATGGAGCACAGAGGTCCCTGGGACAGTGGAAAGCACCAGTGTGGGCTTTGGGCTGTTTGGGTGACCTTTAATTGATTTCAGGGGTTGTTTTAAAGTGAGTCTGTGACCTGCAGACAAAACACGTCGTTCAGGTGTGATGAATTGATCTGTAATTTGAGACATGCACGGCTGTGTGTGAGAGGGTTTTGTATTTATCAGTCTTTATCACAGTGACCAATCTGTGCAGTGCGTTTTTAATTTACATTTATTCCCAGCCACCACCCTTCCAAAGCAGAAAACAAGTGGAGGAATCCGGAAAGCTTTAGCTGAATTTGCAATATCACTGCCTTATTTCCCTGCAGTTAAAAAAGAAAGAATCGGAATATTTATGAATTTAAACATTATTATTTTTGCAAGCCTTTGAGGCTGTCGTTTGGATTTATGTGGGCTTCATTTGATCTGCGTGTAAACCCAGCCCTTCTTTGCTTTGGAACCTTTTGATTTCATACGAACCGTTCTGTGTGAGCTGCAGAACTCGGTGCAGGCTGGTGATTCCCCCCAACAACTTCTGAGGAACGCTGGTGGCACCTGCTGCTTCTGGGAATGATGGCTCCAGCCAGGAAAGGTAGGGGGCTCTGATTCCCTGGGTTTGGAATAATGACCAACGCCACCAGTTCTGCTCGTTGCTGTTAGTGCAAAACAATCCTGGACATTCTGCTCCTTGCTGTTAGTGCAAAACAATCCTGGACATTCTGCTCCTTGCTGTTAGTGGAAAACCATCCATGCATTTCTGGGTGAGGAGCGAGAGCACAGGAGTTCTTGTGCAGTTCTGTTTGCTGGGCTTTTGCAGGTGGAGGTTGGCTGGTTCTGGTTGGAGCAGCGTGAGGGATGGCCCTGGCACCGCTGGGACCCCCGTGCTGGGTGCTCAGGGTTTCTGGAAGCACTCAAAGCCAGCAGTGGGGTGGGAAAAACAATTCAGAGCCACGGGTGGTCACAGGTAAAGTCACCTTTGTGGTTGCTTTAGGTCCACTCAGTGTGGTGGAGGAGGAGAAAAGTCCCTGAAATAAGAAAATCACTTCATAAAGTAATTTATTACAGGAGCTCATTGAGGATTTTAGGAGCTGCGTGCAGGTTTTATTGGGATGCCCGTCCCTGTTTGCTGGGATACCCGTCCCTGTTTGCTGGGATGCCCGTCCCTGTTTGTTGGGATACCTGTCCCTGCTCCCCGGGCTTTGGCGTTCTGAGGGATGCCGCTCCGGGCGGGCGGGGACTGAGGCGGCCGAGGGACGGAGGGCTGGGGTCTCTCTCCCGGGCTGTTTCTCTCCTGGGTTCTGTCCCGGGTCTCTCCCCGTGCGGGCCCGGGCCGGTTCCCCTCGCGGCGCTGCGGGACGGCCACACGGTGGCGCCGCTGCCCGGGAGGTGCCGAGGGACCGAGGGGACCGAGGGGAGGGACACCGCGAACCCCGGTGACAGACACCGGGAACAGAGACCGGGCACACCGGGGATAGACACCAGGGACAGACACCAGGCACACCGGGCACACCGGGGAGAGACACCGGGCACACCGGGGACGGACACCGGGAACGGACACCAGGCACAGCGGGGACACCGGGGACGGACACCGGGAACAGGCACCGGGGACACCGGGGACACCGGGGTGTGGGGGCCGGCGGGCTCCGAGGCTCAGGCTCCCCGAGCTCCCGTCCGCCTCGCAGCCGTGCCCGGCCAGCTCCGCTCCCGCCCGGTGCCGGCGTCACGGCCCGAGGGGACGGGGCTGCGCTGCCTCCGGAGCCCCGAACGCAGCGGGACCGGGGGACAGCCCGGCCCGGCCCGGGAACGGGACCTGGCAGGTGGCTGTGCCTGGCTGGACACTCCGGTCCTGGGGCTGCTCTCCTCTCCCAGTCATTACAGCTGCTTGCAGACTTGTAACGTTATTTCTTTCACGGTTACGTGCAGGAAATTTGAGTCTATTTCTGTTTAAATACTGGGGTAATAGAGCCTGCTATTTAGTGAAAGATTTATGTAAATGGCTCTTTGTTTCACACGATTGGGCCTCGGAGAGCGAGTTACATCGATAATGTAATTATGCCTCTGCTGCCATTTCGGAGCAGCACGCAGTGGAGGAGCCTCCAATTTTGGTACTGAACAGGCCTTGAAAACCTTGTGCTTTTTAAATCAACTTGTATTCTGCAGCAAGAAAAAAGAGTACAGCTAGGTTTATTGAACAGGTTTTTTGCTGGAGCTGTCAACCTTTTTAGCTCAGAACACGACTCCTTTTACATCAGAATTTTGTTATACCAGAGTTTTGGAGCACCTGTGATTGCACATCGTTATTGCACTACGTAGCTGCCTTAGCCTTAAAATGCAATTTCCCTGCCTTTCCTAAAGCTTTGTGTTCTCTTTCATGCCAGGCTGATGGCAGTGTTTCTTCAGCCTGGCATTCCCATTAGTATGGAAGTCACAGTTACGTTCTGGTATTATTTGAGATCACTAAATTATCTTGTGCTTTACAATGTACTTTGTCATGCAGGTGAATGCTGGCTGCCTTTTCCAGTGGGGAGTCAGGGTCTCATTCCCAGGCAGAGTTTTGTAACTCCCAGCCAGTGCTCACCCTCAGAGGTCCTGTTTGTGCCTGCTTTCCTTCCACAGGACGGTGCCCCACAGCAGCTGCACAGTGCCTGGGGTGTATCAACACTTGTAGCACCACGTGGGGAACAAGAGCTGTAGGACCTGGGGGAAACACAACCCACTCTCTTCCCCCTACAGGAACCACAATCAAATCCTCATTCTGGATGAAACAGCAGCTCTCAGGCATTACATCTTTAGTCCCCAGTCCTCTAATCCCCAGAGTTTTAGCCCCTAAGTTCTTTGTCGTGCATTTAGAGATGCCTTTTGGTTTCGTGGTGGTTTTTGCTGCCAGGCCTGGTGAGTGAGCTGTTAGTGAGGGTGCAGGGAGCTGAATGCACTGTCAGGGCAGGGAACTGCTCCTCCTGGGAGCACCCTCTGCTCTCTGCTTCTGGAGATGCTTCATGTTAGCCACACGGTGTGTTTGTTTCAGTCCAGAGAGCAAACCCAGTGAGGTCTCGTTTCCCAGATCCCACCAAGTGCAGCTGTTTGAGAAGGTGCTCCATGATCCCAAAGAATTCCTTCCCCTGGGCTGCCTGCCAGCTGGCTGCTCCTCCGGGAGCGTTCTGTTCTTGATCTGGGTCATTAAATATTAAAAGGCAAAGTGATTCTAAAAGCCAGCCGTTTTTTAGAAGTACTAAATAACTGTAATTTGTTTCCTAATAGATAGTTTTGTCCTTGTCACTGGGTCCAACTCAATAGAAAAAACTGGGTGATGAGACAGGGCTGCTCTGTAAATCCCGTGCACGGTGTGCTCACCCGGGGAGCAGCAGCTGGGCTGGGGGCAGGACTGAACAAAGCTCAGCCTGGATGTTGGGCTGGGCACCCATTTCCTTGAGCTTTTCCCTCACCCCGGTCATGGGGCACCCAGGAGGGGTCTCTGGGGTCCTGCCTGGGCTGTGGGAGGGTCCTGTCCTCACACAGCCTGTCCCTGTCCCCACACAGCCTGTCCCTGTCCCCACACAGCATGTCCCTGTTCCTGTCCCTGTCCCCACACAGCCTGTCCCTGTCCCCACACAGCCTGTCCCTGTCCCCACGCAGCCTGTCCCTGTCCCCACACAGCCTGTTCCTGTCCCTGTTCCTGTCCCTGTCCCCACAGCCTGTCCCTGTCCCCACACAGCCTGTCCCTGTTCCTGTCCCTGTCCCTGTCCCCACACAGCCTGTCCCTGTCCCTGTTCCTGTCCCTGTCCCGGGGCCCAGGCCAGCACGGTGACTGTCAGTGCCGTGTTTGTCCCTGAGCAGTGCCAGGGGCTGGGCTGGCAGTGCTGGGGGCAGGTCCCTCCTGGGGCTCAGGGCCCGTGGCAGCCCCGGTACAGCCCCTGGCAAAGCAGCAGCAGCACTGGGTTGTGCTTTAAAAACCCAGAAATCTTCCCCAAGTGCTCTGTGATTCGCCAGCATTCCTGCTTGTACATTTGCTGTAAAGTCTTCCAATTCTTTGTTTTTATTTTAGAAATGGTAATGTATGCTGCTGTGACTCTTCCCTTCCGATTCTCTTTGCATTTGGGGATTACTTACTGGAGACCTGCAATGTGCCAGAATGTAATTCCTGAAATTGTAAGAAAGGTAATTTAGTCAAGTTGTAAACCCCTAATGCTTTGCTGTGGTTTGTCTTGTTTAAAAGGATCCCATTTCCTCAAATGGATTGTTTTAAGAATTAGAGGAGCTGCTGTTGAAGAGCAGTCCGAGCCTTCCCCCTGCCCTGCCCAGGGGTGCCTTGCACCAAACTGCTGGAATTGGCTCCTGTGCTCCTCCCTTGGCATCACTGGCTGCCAGGGGCAGGATGGGACACGTGAAGGGGAGGTGACCTGCAGGGTTTGGGGATTGCCTGGGGGCTGAGCAGCTCCCCTAAACCTTGGAGGGTTTGTGTGGCCCCTGGGGGTGGCTGAGGAAGCCGAGTGCTCTCCTGTGGGATAATCTGTGCCCCCAGAACCCTCAGTCCTGCCCCTGAGCCACAGCACTGTCCAAACACTGAGAGCTGGTTCTACCCTATCTTGTTTGGTTGTTTAAATCTATAGTTCTTCCATCCCCCAGGTCAGGCTGTTAACCTAACCCTACCTGGAGAAAGAATCTTAACTTAGTACGCAGAAAAGGAATCCAGCTCTGCAAACTCTGTCTGACACGGACACAGGATGTGTCAGTGTCCTCTGCCAGTGAGGAATCTGAGACTGGGAGAACTGGGAGGGAGCTGGGAGCTCCCAGCCTGGGCCAGCAGAGCCCCTGTGCCTGCTCAGGGCTGCTGCTGCAGGCCTGACCCTCAGAAATGGCTTTTGTTGCTTTTGAAGGCTTGGAGTGAGAGGGGTTTGAATAAGATTTCTGGGGCCCTTGAATGCATTTGGAGCAGCAGCCGTGGGTGTCCTGCAAATCTCTGCCTTGTGCACGCACCAGGTCGGGTTCTTTGGCCAGAGCACAAGTAATTGCTGGAAATTAATTTGCTGTGCTGCTCTGCAGCCAGAGCAGGCTGCCTGCTGCTCTGCACAGCAGGAGAGGCAGAGCCTTGGCTTTGCTCTCGTGTCCACCAGCAGATGCTTGGACAGACGTTTAAAAATTACCAGCTCCCTCCTGCCTGCCAGCCCTTGGCATGGAGCGTGCTCCTTCCCAAACCATTCCCTTTCCTTCCCTCCCTGGGTGTCTGCTGTGCCCCAGGGGTGTGAGCTGCCAGGGGCTTTGCCTGGAGATCAAGCCTTGTGCAGGGTGGAACACAGAAATGTCTGGATGCACATTTACGGCAGGATCACAATGGAATTTCTAATTCCTGTAGCTCTGAAATGAGCAGGTATGTGATACATGTGACTGTCTTTAAAAAAAAAGATTTATTTCCAGCTGATGTCAACCCCATTAATTCCTGCTTTGTTCTGGTGTCTCTTGTAATTCGTCGTTGCTTTTGCCTGGTGCTGTTCCCTGGGAAGCGTGGCAGGGTTGTCCAGCAAGGTCCACGTGATTTCAGAAAGCTCTGAGGGTGTTTGGGAGAAAACCCAGTAACTTCAGAAAAAATTAAATCCCTTGTGGCTCAGGCATCTTTGAAGGCCCACTCTGGGATGCTGGACACATTCCTCTGGCTTTTTAAACTGTTTTGTTTCAAAAGTTTCCCCCTCTGTCCTCTCTGGGGCTTCCAGAGCTGCATTGCAGCTGTGAATGTTGGCCCTGCTGGTGTAGAGGCTTTAAATGCTGCAGCTGCTCACTCCCTCATGCCTGCTTCCAGGTGTTCCAGTTTGGAAGGTGGCTGTTTCCAGGAGTTCCACTTTGGGAAGGTGGCTGTTTCCAGGTGTTCCAGTTTGGGAGGTGGCTGTTTCCAGGTGTTCCAGTTTGGAAGGTGGCTGTTTCTGGGTGTTCCAGTTTGGAAGGTGGCTGTTTCCAGGTGTTCCAGTTTGGAAGGTGGCTGTTTTAGGGTGTTCCAGTTTGGGCACTGCCCACACCTCACAGCTGTGTCATTGCTCACACCTTGGGGCTGTGCTGGGCTCTGTGCTGGGCTCTGCCCTCTCCAGGCCCTCTGTGGCTCCTCAGGAGCTGTCAGGATCCCCCCAGAGCCAGAGATCTCCTGCCAGCGGGGCCAGGGCTCAGCCCCGGGCAGCTGCAGGGTCAGGAACCTGCCAGGGGACGGTTCTGGGGGGAACCCCGGGAGTTTCAGCTCTGTCGGGTTCATTTCCAGACCAACACGCTGAAAAACCAAACCACCAATCCAGTCCCTGCAAGCACCAGTGGCTCAGGTGTTGGACAGCTCCTCGTGGTGGGTGTGGATGAGTTTATCCAGTTTAAGATTGACAGTCACATCCTTTATTATTTTCAGCCAGAGAACTGCTAGTCAGGGAGCAGAGACTGCGACCTCCCTGGTGTCCCTGACGGAACTGGGCCAATTGAAGTGACACTTCTTTGTCCCAAGCAGTCAATTTAACCACAGCACAGCTCTTCCTCTTAGTGGCAGGTGTTATTTTGTCCTAAATAAACGTGGATGTGGTGCTGCCAACTGCTCCATATCCCAGCAAGGCGAACTCTTGAGTTCTTCTGCTGCCAAGCAGGGCACGTGAATGTCTGGAAATACCCAGTAGCAGGTAGACACTACCATAAATAAATGATAAGGCATGGCAAAGGCACGGTGAGGTGTGTCTGTCTGTCTGGGGCCCAGGGAGCAGAGGTGTTGGCTGAGCTGCTGTCCCAGTGCCCTGCAGCCCTGCTGTGGGGATGGGGGCAGCCTGGGAGGGTCCCAGTGCTGCCCTGTCCCACCAGGCTGTGCCCTGGCAGTGCTCCCCGTGCCTGTGTTTGGTGAGGGACAGTCCCAGGGTGATGCTCCTGGCTTTGCCCTGAACCCGTGTGCTGTGCTGGGTACCAGCTCACCTGGCAGGCCCGTGGTGCCAGGAGGGACCTGGGGAGAGCTCCCAGTGCCAAACCCAAGGGAAAACCAGAGGCCAAACTCTGCTGTAACCGCCTGGGTTTGTGCTGGAGCTGTGTCCTGGCACATCCCCGTGTGCCTGGGCAGGCCATGCCTGTCCTTCTGCAGGTTGTGAGCAACCTGAATGTTTGCTGTCATTGCTGTCCCTCAGTGCTTTGGTTTGACTGCTTTCCCCCTCCCCTGGGAGCCTTCCTTCGCTTTCCCTTCTGTTTGCCCCACTGCCAGAGATTTCCATCCCTGCCCAGCACCTCCCTCATCCCCGTGGAGCTGCAGTCTGTGCATGGTGGGTGCAGGGTGAGCTGTCTCCCGATGGGGAGAGGGGCACGTGGCTCAGGAGCAGGGCTTGTGAGCTGGAGCTGGGAATTCAAGTGCTCTCCCACACAAAAGCTCCCTCTTTTGAAGAGCTTTGCATTGGATGTAACTTTTAATTTGGCTTTGAAAGCCAGGCAGGCTTTGGAAACTCTCCCTGACACTATCTGAGCAAGGATATTGCTAGACTTTTTATACAAAAGACACTTTAATTAAACTCCCATCATGAAAATAATTAGACCAAATTTGCAGTACTTAACTAGTCAATAATTTAGTAGTTGGAGCTCATTAATAGACTTCTCCCTGTGCCTGTGCTGTGCTGCTGTGGCCCTGCCAGCTGCCTGCCAGGGGATCAATCTGGGGTCAATACCTTCCCTGAGCCTCCCTCCGCTGTCCCCTGCAATGGTGGTGGCACTGAGGGCTGGGTGGATAAATCACTCCTGGCAGGGCAGCTGGGGGCTGAGGTGGCTGCTCTGTGCTGCTGTCCCCCCTGCAGCCCCAGGGACTCCCCTGTGCCGCTGCTCTCGGGTGTCCCCTGAGCCGTGTCCCCTCGGAGCCGTGTCCCCTCGGAGCCGTGTCCCCTCGGAGCCTCTGGGGACAGCCCCGCTGCACCTGGGGCAGGGCTGGCCCTGGAGGGGACATCACAGCGCCTCCCTCACCGATGTTCCTCTGCCTCCTCGGGTTTGCCTTTGGGCTTGTCGTGCAAATCATGTGAGGAGATGAATCCCCTGCTCAGGGACTGAGCACCAACTTCCTATCGCAGGGTTTACTCAGTATTTACTCAGTAGGCAGGAAAAGGAAAGGATGCTCTGCCTGTTTCCTGTTTCTTGGGACAGGCTTCTCACAGACAGGCAGGTTTGGAAACAAGGTGTGAGGAAGGTAAGTAATTTATGACTTGAATTTCTTCCCTGAATTAGATTCTATTTTTTTCAAATCACCGGATTATCTGCGCTCAAAATTAAATTGATGTTTTGAGTCCTGATTCTTTACATCTTTTAATTGATGAAAAAAAATGTCTGACCCTTTCTTTTGTCTACAGAGAATAGGCAGAACAGAAACGGATTTACTTTTATTATGGTAATGGTTTTGTTTCAAATACATTTTAGAACAGGGCATGTATAACTGTATCAGTTTCTGTAATTCATTCTCATTCCTGATTTCCCCCAGGCATTGAGGCAGTTCTTCTTCCTAATGCCTCGTTGTACCAGCTAATACTGTAATAACAATTTGTGCTTCTATAGTACCTTTACACTGAAATAGTCAAAAGCATTGGGAATTTATATCGTGTCACACATCCTTCTCCAGCCATGGGATGGTTTGTGCAGCTGGGTGTATTTACAGCAGCCCCAGCCACCTCCCCTCCAGCAGTTCTGGCACTTCAGCACTTGTGTCTCAGTCAGAATCATGAACGGGGATAAAAGCTCTGCAGTGGAGCATCCCGGGGAGCCAGAATTCCATGGGCTGTCACTCCAGGGAGCCAGCATTCCAAAGGCTGTCACTCCAGGGAGCCAGCATTCCCAGTGCTGTCACTCCAGGGAGCCAGCATTCCAGGGAGCCAGCATTCCCAGGGCTGTAATTCCAAGGGGCCGTGTCCTGTTGACAAAGCAGACCCCACACCTGCTGCAGCGTGCCCTGGGGGCGGGGGCAGTGGGAGCCTTGTCCTCTGGAGTTTGTGCTTTGAAGAGGTTTGGGGGTCAGGTCGTGCTGTGCAGACCCGAACTATCTCTGGGGGCCAAGTGGGTAATTCTGATGGACTTTGGCATGGCTTGGTTTGGCTTGGCTTGGCTTGGTTTGGTGTTTAAGTGGCTGTTGCAGCACCCTGTCTGTTTTCCCACCAGGGTGGGTGGGTGTAGGATCCCAGAGCCTGGCAGCACCCACAGTCCCTGTGGACTCTCCTGTGGTCCCTGCAGACAATTCTGAGCCCTCTGGACACTCCCATGGCCTGTGGACTCTCTTGTGATCCTTGCAGACAATTCTGCACCTTCTGGATGTTTCCATGGCCTGTGGACTCCCCTCTCTCCTCCCCTTCCCCAGGGGCTGTCGGTGGCAGCGCAGCAATGGCATTTAAAGCTTTGCAATGTCCATTGCAGCAATGGCAGTGATTGATGAGCGCTCCCCTGGCCCTGTCTGCTCCGTACCACCCATCCCTGCCCCGCCCTGCCCCGCCCTGCCCCGCCCCGCCCAGCCCAGCCCCGCCCAGCCCAGCCCCGCCCTGCCCAGCCCTGCCCAGCCCAGCCCTGCCCAGCCCCGCCCAGCCCTGCCCTGCCCTGCCCTGCCCTGCCTCCCCCTGCTGCCCGGGCCCCCAGGCTCTGCCCAGCCCATCCCATCCCATCCCTTCCCCGCCCTGCCCAGCCCAGCCCAGCCCTGCCCTGCCCAGCCCTGCCCTTCCCTGCCTCCCCCTGCTGCCCGGGCCCCCAGGCTCTGCTCCCCCGCCCTGGCTGCAGTGTTGGAGAGGCTGAGCAGGGCTGAGCCCGGTCCCTGCCTTATCTCTGATGCTGACAGCACTGCACTGCCCCGGAGATAAGGGGAGATAAGGGAGTCAGGGCTCGGCGGGAGCAGCAGTGAGGGGCAGGAAATGGAGCAGGGGATGAGCTGTGTGATGAGCAGGAGAAAATTCTGTATGAATATTAAATTTAGTGCAGGGCTATGATAAAGCTCGTGTGTTTACACAGTCCAGATGAAATATCTGTATTTTATAGAAAGAGAGGGGAAAGTTATGCTTCGTAAAACTCTTCAAGGACACCAAAGGCACTGATTTATTTAATCATTATTTTTGTAACTGACACATTAAAAAGCTGGGTGGTTTTTTAATGCCTGATGGACTGCCAGTGCCATTGCACAACTCCTCATAGTTGCACATTTATTTCATTCCAACTCTGAGTAAAAATATATGAGAAAAAGTTGTCCTGCCCCACTTTGGGGATTTTTGGTAGAAGTCATAGTGCACTTGGGTGGAAATTACAGCATTTATATTTAGTTTTTATTACTTGTTTAGAAAATGTGTTAACAAATGATGTGCACCCACATTATTGAAAAACTTCCTTTGTGGATAATTCTCAAGGCTGAGCAGATATGTCAGTAAATCCCAGCTACCCAGATCCCAGTCTGGATCCCCTGGTGACAGCGTGATCTCTCCTGGGAGGGTAAGGGAGGCTCTGGGACCTGCAGGCAAAGTCTGGGCAAAGTTTCCAGCCCAGGAGGGGCAGTGGTGAGCAGTACGCCAGGGCTGTGTGTGGAACTTTTAAAAACGTTATTACAACTGAATTAACTCGGCCATGTCCGAGGTGGGAGCTCCCTGCCAGGGTGGGGCAGCACAGGGGACAAGGGCTGAGAGCAGTTCTGAGCAAGTTAAGGGCACACATAAAGAATCCTTTGGTAGGAGGAACCTCTGCTGTGTTGATGCATTATTTATCCCCTGTAAGTGCTCCACCAGTTTTCACTTGGTTTCCTTTTCAACTTCCTTTTGCTTGACTTGAACGCATGGAGGTGGCAACTGACTGCAGGATGTGGTGTTTGTTAAGTGCTGAGCTCAAATATTAAATATTGAACTGGGCAATGCTTGGTCCTGGTTACAAGAGGAGGGAAAGGAATTGGGTGCTGTGTCCAGGGAGAGCACAACATGTTCTGCTGGGCTGGGATGTTTGGTCCTGGTTAAAGGAAGAAGGAAAGGATTGGGTGTTCTGTCCAGGGACAGCTCAGAACGTTCTGCTGGGCTGGGATGTTTGGTCCTGGTTAAAGGAAAGGATTGGGTGCTGTGTCCAGGGACAGCTCAGAACGTTCTGCTGGGCTGGGATGTTTGGTCCTGGTTAAAGGAAAGGATTGGGTGCTGTGTCCAGGGACAGCTCAGAACGTTCTGCTGGGCTGGGCTGGGATGTTTGGTCCTGGTTAAAGGAAGAAAGAAAGGAATTGGATGTTCTGTCCAGGGACAGCTCAGAGCGTTCTGCTGGGCTGGGATGTTTGGTCCTGGTTACAAGCAGAAGGAAAGGATTGGGTGCTGTGTCCAGGGACAGCTCAGAACGTTCTGCTGGGCTGGGACGGGGCCCTGGGTGTCCCTGGCTGTGGTACCCCTGCCCCCATCACCTTCACTGGGGTCACTTCAGGCTGGTGCTGGCCCTGTGCAGCCCTTGGCCCCCCCTGAACCCCCCGGGCCTGCTGAGGGTGTGGGGTGTGTCACGGGGGTGGCACTGCTCCCTGTCCCTGTCCCTGGGAGCCAGCCCAGCTCCTGGCAGGTATTCCAGGTACAAATGTGGGCTGCTCAGGGAGCCAGGGGTGTGAGGGGCTCTGAGGCTGCTGTTTGTGTTTCCCTGGTGCTCCTGCCACCCTGGGACACCCTGGGTGTCCTTGGGGCCTCAGGGACAGGGTGGCCCTCCCTGCAGGGGTTACCTGGAGCTGCTGCTGCACTGGGGCCCTGCTGGGCCCTGTGGGGTGGCACAGCAGAGGGCAGTGAGGACAGGGAGGGCAGGATGGCTCCCCAGGAGCTGAGTGCCTCCCCCTGGGCTCTGCCCCATGGCCTGGCCATCAGGGAGGCTTTTAGCTGTGCTGTGGAGTGCAGGGTTTAATGGGCAGGCGGTGTTTGCTCTGCTTTGCTGTGCATCCCTGCCCTCGGAGCAGGGTAAATTTAGCTCCCTCAGCCCGGCCTCCTGGGGCTGAGATTTGTGTTTGAACTCTAGTTGAAAGGAATATATCGATTAGGCTTTGATTTAGTTGTTCCTGGCTGAATAGACACCGGGTAATGACTTTACCTGCCCTTCCCTGTTTTATTCATTTAATGGAGCCCCTCATCCCCCCTTTCCTCCTGAAGACCATTTTCCCTGGAGTCTGCAGCGCTGTGAGGAGGAACAGAGCGAGCTGTCCCCCTGCAGAGTGATGGACTCCATGGGTGACCCCCTGGCAAACCCCCGAGGCCTCACTGGTGCCCGGGAGGGCTTTGTCCTGTCACAGGGGCGAGCCCAGGTGGGACTGACAGACCGAGGTACCTGCCCAGGTGTGTGCCCAGGTGTGTGTGGGTGCTGCCCAGATGTGTTGGTGCTGCCCAGGTGCCTCAGGCTGTGCCAGGTGTGTGTTGGTATTACACAGCTGTGTGTCAGTGCTGCCCAGGTGTGTGCCCAGGTGTGTGGGTGCTGCCCAGGAGTGTGTTGGTGTTACACAGGAGTGTGTTGGTGTTACACAGGTGTATGTGGTGTGTGCCCATGTGTGTGGGTGCTGCCCAGGTGCCTCAGGCTGTGCCAGGTGTTTGTTGGTGCTGCCCAGGTGTGTGCCCAGGTGTGTGTGGTGCTGCCCAGGAGTGTGTTGGTGTTACACAGGAGTGTGTTGGTGTTACACAGGTGTATGTGGTGTGTGCCCATGTGTGTTGGTGCTGCCCAGGTGCCTCAGGCTGTGCCAGGTGCCGGCCCCAGGGCTGCCCACCCCTGACCATCTGTCCCTGGCTGTGCTGTGCTGTGTGTGGGGTCCCTCGGTGACAAGGGCAGCCTGAGGAGCCCCCCGGGCCTGCAGGGAGGGGACAATTCTGCACTGGCACGGCAGAACAAAGCCCTTCCCTTCACAGTTCTTGTTTTGGTTGGTAACTGATTCTTGTGAATTGGGGCTCTGAATACTGAGCAGTAAATATTTATGAAATGTAATGGCCAAGACTAAACACATTCATTAGCATATTTATTCTTATTGAGTTGCTGCTTTGTGTGCCTGAGGAAATTATCAAATTGCTTCTATTTGAACGGCTATGTATAATTCTAGGACTGGAATTTTTAGTCTCACATCACTCTGGATTTTGGATTTAGGGTGAGGAAGCATTTGTGTCCGCCCCAGCCCCGAAGTCAGTTTGTGAATAATAAAAGTTCAATAAATCCAGTCTCTTCTCCAGAGCCCAAGTTATCCATCTGCTTGTGCCAGGAACGGGAGGTGAGCCCGGTGCTCCTGGAGAGGCCGGGAATGCGGGCAGGGAGCCGGGAATGCGGGCAGGGAACTGGGAATGCGGGCAGGCCACTGGGAATGCACTGGGAATGCGGGCAGGGCACTGGGAATGCGGGCGGGGAACTGGGAATGCACTGGGAATACGGGCAGGGCACTGGGAATGCACTGGGAATGCACCGGGAATGCGGGCAGGGCACTGGGAATGCGGGCAGGGTACTGGGAATGCGGGCAGGGCACTGGGAATACACTGGGAATGCACTGGGAATGCGGGCAGGGCGCCGGGAATTTCCCAGCTCATCCCGGGGCTCCCCTGGCCGGCGGGAGCAGCTCCGGCTGCCCGGCCCTGCCCTGCTGAAGGTCTCCCAGCGCCGTGTCCTGTGCTGGGGCTGCGGTCACCCCGGGGCTCCAGGGTGTCCCTGCTTCCCTGGGAGCCGAGGGGCTGCAGTCGGAGCAGGAGGGCCGGAGCTGTGGGCACTGATGGGCACTGACGGGCACTGATGGGCACTGATGGACACCGGTGGGCACTGGTGGGCCCTGGTTGGCCCTGATGGGCACTGGTGGGCTCTGTTGGACACAGATGTGTGCCCTAGGTGCCCGTGTCACCGTACCCGGCGCTGTTGGTCCCAGTAACCTCACCCACCTGGAATGTTTTCCAGCAGTAACCTGCCTTTGGTTTTCTTCTCTTGTGTCCTTTGGTTTTTTTCTCTGTGTGTCCCTATTTTTTCCACCCCACTGCATACCAAGACAAACACTGTCATGCAGAATGAACAGACCAGAGCTGATGCCCCTCTCTGTATGGTTTTCCCTCTTCACTCCCCTTCTCCCGGGGCCCATGGGTGGTGCCTCCCATTTTTCCTGCAGGATCCCACAGGTGTGTGGCACACCCCAGCTGGGTGAGGCTGTGGGTGCCCAGGCCCTGTCACTGTGCCAGCACAGCCCTGCTCCCCCAGCTGGCATCTGTGGTGCTGCAGCAGCACTGCGAGCAGGTGGCTGCCAGGAAAACATTTTCCCCAGGAACAGCTTTCTGCTGTGGGTATTGAACTGCAACAAACCCGTGTCAGAACACACCGAGCTGCTCTGTGCAGCTCCAGGCTGGGCTGGGCTTGGAGGGGAGCACTGGGAACGGGGAGCAGAGGGACAGATATATAAATATATATAAATAATGACACAAACATCACCTGCAGGGTCACACTGGGACAGAGGGCAGGGAGAAGAACCGGGAGGGACCAGAGCTCTGGTGTGGCCCAGAGGGGTGGGACACGGTGGTGACACCGGGGGCAGAGCCTGGCCCTGCCACAGAGTTCTGCTGTTCCCAGTAAAGCTCTGCTGGAAGTTTGCCCTCCTCAGCCCTGCTGCTCATTTCCACCCTGGCAGCAGCTGACAGCTCCGAGTACACCAATTAATTCAGTTCAGGGTAGCTGTGCTGTGATCTAAACCCATCATTTAAACGCCTTGTTCCCGAGCTTTCAGCTCTGTGTGATTTTTTGCCGTGTTTATTTGTTGTTTTGTAAATCGTTTCCTGTCTGTCTCGCTAATGGGACAAACATTCCAGTAGGAGTGGCGGGATTTGGGGCATTACCTGCTTTAATATTTATCAGTTGCCGAATTTGAAGGGGTGCTGCCGGGGCCCTGGGGAGAGGTGGCTCCAGCTCCCCCTGCAGCCAGGAGCACCCGGGACAGGGAGCAGGGACGTGTGGAAATGGCAGGGGACAGCGGGGTCTGACCCTGGGGACAGGGACCTTGGGACATGGGGCTGCTGGCAGGGGACAGCAGGGTGTGACCCCCGGGATGGCCGGCTGTGATCCCCTGCCCAAGCAGCCCAGGACACATGGAAATGGCAGGGGACAGCAGGGTGTGACCCCAGGGACAGGGAGCAGGGACGTGGGGCTGCTGGCAGGGGACAGCAGGGTCTGACCCTGGGGACAGGGAGCAGGGACATGGAGCTGCTGGCAGGGGACAGCAGGGCCTGCCTGGTGCCTCTCCCTGGGCCAGGACACCCCTGGGTGCTGTGCCCACACTCTGGGCTGCCCAACACAAACTTCACCCAGCGTTTGCTGTTTCTGCCTCTCTCACCTGGTTGTTCCCACAGCCAAATCTTTTTGCTGAATGTGCCTGAAGCTTTGTTTGGATTTTATTCCCAGGGAATAAAGCGCCCACCTGAGCTCCGGGCTGGGAGCTGGCTTGGCCCAGAGCCTGGCCCAGCTGGGGCTGTGGGCAGGAGCTGGGCACAGGCCAGTTAAGCCAGGACACTCAGTGTCCATCTGATGTCATGGAGATGCTGCTGGCACTGCCTGAACACCAAAGGGCCCGGATGAGGGCCTGGCAGCCCGGCCTGCACCTCCTGCACTCTGCAGAGCTCAGGGTTAAAGGTGCTCAGCAGGCGGTGGGCAGTACTGGGGGCTGCAATGAGATGGTATTCAAGGTCCCTCCCAACCATTCCATGATTCTGTGACAGTGTTTTCCCTCCTAATAAAAGTCATTTTTCCAAAGGAAATAAAGTCTGCCCACGACTGGATCCTTTCAAAGGGAAAAGAATTCCATTTGCTCCCAAGATCCTTAGGCAGGGCTGGGAGAAGGGAGCTGTGGTTGGGAGGCAGGATGGGCCGGAGCTGAGCACTGGGAATCTCCCACGTTTGCTGCTGCCCTGTAAACAGAGGGTGTGAGAACATCTGTGACATTTGTTGGGACATTGCTGCCACCTCGGGTCACCCACCCTGCCCTTGGGACAGCACACACATTTCACTGGGGTTTTTAACTGCCAGGCACCATTCCTGTGGAATAGCAATGGTCCCAAATGTCAGGAGTTGTCTTTCCTTTGTGCAGGAATCGAAAGTTTTGTTCTCCAAGGGCACAGGCAGCTCCCCCGGGGTCAGCCCTGTGCCTGCTGCCCCGGCAGGGTGCTCTGCTCTGGGCTGGGGCTGCTGCCCTCCTCCCCTGGGGCCCTGTCCCTGCCCTGCTCCCACAGACACGGCTCTGGGGAAGGTTTATGGAGCCTGGGCACGGACTCTGGGCACAGACCTGCAGAGGTGGAGTCTCTGATTTCTCTGTAAATTCCTTCATGCCTGTTTTTCTCTTCCTCTGGTTCTGTTCCCATTTGAACACCGGCAGAGGCCCAGCCTGGCTCCCTCTGGCACCCCAGCCCTGTGCTGAGGGTGCTGAGGCCAGCAAAGCTCCAGGGTTTTATTTTATACGAGTTTCCCACTGACACCACGGGAAGGACCTTACCACCCAAACGCTCTGCCTTGATTGATTCCTTCTCATTACAGCCCTGAGTTATTTGCAGAGGGAAATGACAGCGCTTTATTTTCTCATGGCGCTTTATCTTTCTCCAGAATGCATCCAGTGAAGCTGCTAATGGAAAAGCTTTTAACCCGGGGCAGAGGGTGATCCCTGCCCGCGTGGGTGAGGTGTGAGCGCGGTGCTGACGGGAGCTCCGGGCTGCAGCATCCGCTGCCACCCTCACAGCTGTCCCCAGGGCACGGGGAGAGGGGCCAGACACCCAGAGTGACTGACAGGGCTGGGGGGGAGCTGTTTGCTTCAAGGATTGAAGAGAACAGAAAGGACAGATTTATTTCCCTGCTCTGGGGCAGGAACACTTCACGGCTGTCCTGGTTTCACCAGAGAGCCCAGCCAGCTGCAGGATGGTGCTGGCTGTGCTCCGTGCCAAAATCAAAAACAGATTCCAGGGGCGTGGGAGGAATTTTCGGGCAGAACTTTCCCTTCCCAGCCAGGCAGGGCACAGAGGGCCTGGGATGGGCACTTCAGGTGCGTCCTGTGCCAGCAACGCCTCTCCCTTTGTCACATCTTGTTGGGTTCTACTTTTTAAGCCTGCAGCATTTTCTAATGATGAAAAGCAGGCTGGCCGGGCATCTGGGGAGAGAGATGCAGCTCTGAGGAAAAAGATAAAGAGCCTCTGCAAATATTTATGTACAGAAAATCGAAGGGATGGTAATGAACCTCCTTTCCAGAGGAGCTGGATGCGTTTGTGTGGCTGGAGCAGGAGCAGGAAGGGGCAGCTGCTCACCACAGCCTGGGCTGGGTCAGAGGATCCCAGGGAAGTGTCTGGGGGTCAGGGGAGAGGGGTTTGTGCTGCTCCCTCCCGGTACAGCCCCAGGCTCCCCGGGGGAGCCCTCGGTGCTGGGCGGTGCTGGGTGGTACTGGGCACTGCTGATGCACCCAGGTGCTGCTCTCAGGTGCCTCTGCCGTGCCCATCAGCCCCTCCCTGTCCCTCCCACCCCCCTTATTTAACACTCTGCAGGGGAGGGCTGGGCTGGAACGGCGGGTGGGCACTCCCTGCCCTTCCCCACGCCTGGCCTGGCTGGAGGGGGCTGACCCTGGGGCTCGATGTCACCAGCACCAGGTAGGAGCCAGCTCGGGGACACTCCTGGGAAGGGTGGGCAGGTCCCCTGGCCATGGCACACCCGTGGCTGGGAGGGCTGAGTGCCACCCCTGGCCTGGAGAAGGCACAAAGAGGATGAAGGTGCCTTCAGGTGGCCTTGCAGCCCTCTGGGATGGGGGGATGCTCCAGGAGCAGGGAGGGCTCCCTGGGCAAGCCAGGGGCCCACAGTTGGATTTCATATTTTAAGATGACCCTGAGCCCATTTTCACCCACAGTGTAAATTTATTCCCTCCAGTGTTTCTACTAAAAGGTGCAAATATCTGGGAAATTCCATGTTGTGCAGTGACCTACTTTACAGCTTTTTTAAAAGTACTGGGAAAACTGCCAAAAAGTCAAGTCTTAATTTTTCTGAGGCTGGTGTTTGCTGCTGCCTGTGCAGGAGCAGCAGTGGGGGGTGAGTGTGCAGCCTGAGCGTGCTGGCCCCAGGGGAGCCAGGAGTGCAGCAGCCTTGGCTGCCTGGAGCCTGCCCAGCTCTGCCACCTCTTGGTTCCCAACCAGCTCCTGGTAATAAAATTCAAACTGTTCATGCTGCTCCCTAAAGCCTCTGCTTGGCCCCTCGGGGTGCAGGGGTGCTGTGGCTGTGCTGGGTCTGTCCCTGTGTCCGTCCATCCATCCAGCCTGAGCTGGCATCGCCTCCAGGCTGCTTCTCCTCTCTGCTCACTGCAGGGTTTGACCCCTTTGAAGATGAAGCAAGTTGGGCTCATCAGTCACGTTAATTTTTCCTGGGTGCATGTGGAGATTTGTGTTTAGAAGGAAGGAAAAGGATTCAGCAGCACATGGCAGGGAATCAGAGCTGTTTTCCACAGCCATCTTGAGTCCTGCTGGAAACATAAACGAGGAGTGGGAAGGGGCTGAGGGGCTGCAGTTCCAATTAGAGGCCATCTGCTCGAGTTCCTGGGCTGCAGTGATTTGTACCAGCGCTGGCAGGGCTGTGCATCCTCAGCTGCCCGGGGAGGGAAGGAGGTCAGTGCCCACCTGAAATGTGCCTGCTGTTGGCTGTGCTGCTCGCTGTTTCTGGAAGGCATCATTTAAAAACAATTCCTCTGAATTGCACCATCTGGAGGGAGGAAGGGAATCGATGAAGTATTTACATGAGCCTGGGCACTCCCCCCACCTCCCGGGCCCTGCTGCTCCCAGGTGAGAGCTGGGGCAGGAACCCCAGCCCAGGCTGGGCTGCACCTGCAGGGCTGAGCAGCAGCCTGGGCTTCCTCCAGCTGCACCTTAGATAATTATTGACCCTGCCCCAGCTCCTTTGTGCTTAGTGACTCTCCTGACAGTGTTCAGTGGCTTTTTCAGACAAAGGAGGTTCAAGAACTTCCTCCCCAACCGAAGGGATGTGAGGAAGGAGCACTTCTGGCCTCATGAGGGTGAAACCTGGTGACAGGAGATGCTCAGGGGTGGGGCTGAGGCTGCTTTGGTGACAGTGGAGGCCACTCATGCATCATTTCCTTCACTTGGGAGAGCTGCTGCAGGAGCAGCACGGGGCTGCAGCACTCCTGGTGCACTTCTGTGCCCGAGGACTCTGCTGGCTGCTCTGAAATGCCTTCTGCAGCTGTCACCAAAACACCACTGCTGCTTCTTGTCCGGGGTTTCAGCCTTGCTGGAGCTGTAGATAAACTGAAGGTGAACAAAGGGAGGATTTGAGAAAGGCCAAGCCCAGCTTTGCCTGTGCTGCCTCCCAGCACGGTGTCTGACACCAGCTGGCAAAGCTGTAAACACGGAGCTGCAGCTGTAATTATCCTTCCCAGAGCCCATCTTGGAAATTGGTGCTGAATTGCACCTTAAAGGCGACTCAGGGTGGAACAGCTTCTCCTTCCCCGTGCCCCAGCCTCGTGCTGCTGTCCTGGGGCTCTCCCAGGCCCCACCTGAACGTGGGCCCCACGTGGGCAGCGCATCTGTGGAGCAGAAGAGGCCAAACCTTTTCTTTGCTCTGTGTGAGAGCAGTGAGAGAAACTGGGGCAGCAAACAGAGCTGCTCTGCTCTGCTCAGTGGGGCTGTCCCTGCACGGGCACCTGCAGGCCCCACGCTGGCTTTTGGCTGGTGTGTGGATGTGGCACTTGGGGACACGGCTCAGGGCAGCATTGCTGGGGACTGGGTGCCCTTAGGGGGCTTTTCCAGCCTGGTTCCAGGAGTGACTGGATGTTGTGCTTGTCACTGTGTGACTGTCCCAGCAATCCTTCTGTCCTCCTTTTCCCACCCTGGCAGCCCTGGCTGGGTGCTCAGAGCCCTGCCAGGCCTGGCTGGGCTGAGCCCAGCAGCTCCAGGAGGTGCTCACAGTCCCCTTGGTGTGGCAGGATAAATGCTCCTTGTTTCACTTGCAGGGAAACGTCCCCAGGAAGGAATGGCCTGCTCTGCTCAGTGCTACCTGTGCTTTTCAGCTGATTGAATTTCATTGACCAGGTTAATATTGAGCCCTTGTGCAATTACTGGCAGAGAATGAAATATCATTTTTTTTGCCTCGCTTTTGAGCTGTGGAAGGAAGGTTTATATTTCAAATGTTCTTTTAATCGTGCAAGCGGGCTCTGGAAAAAGTCTCTTTAATTTAGGGCAGGCTGAAAGAGTGCAGTTCATGAGGTTTTTCTCCAAGCAAAACTTTTTAATTGTTTTTCTTTTAATGCTGAACTCTAGCTAGAGAAGGCATTAATCTTCATTACAGAATAAGTTTCATGTAAAGCTGTGTGGCCTCTGTGACCAAAGCAGTCTCACTGTGCAGCTCAGGGAGCAGGGCTGGGAGGGCTGCTGGAGGTATGGCAGCTTTGGGTTCCTTTTCATTCTTGGTTTTATGGCTGTTCAAAATCTTACAGTGCAGGTTTGTTTTAAAAATGGAAATAATCCCTGCCTGCCTTCAGGTGCACTAAGAGCCTGTTGGCAGGCTGGGTCTGCACAGGGCAGGGATTTATGGGAAGGACAGGTGGCACCAAGCACGGAAGGGGAAGCTGTTACTGCAGTTTCTGTTTCCTCCCAAAAAGGGTCTCTAACAGGGTCCAAACCCTGCCACTTTGGCACGACACTGAAATGTTGAATTTAAGTGAAATTTTGAACATCTAAGATCAATCCGAATATTTTCTGTGCTGAATGTGTTGCACTAAAAATAACAACAAACACGGAAATTGAACACTCTGGGATGCCTGTTTTGACACTTCTGGCAGTGTTTAATGAGAGGCTGTCAGTGGATTAGTTGGACGTGGTTTGAATGCAGGACCGTTCTCCAGTGGAAACGGGTCCAGGCAGGGTGGCGGGTGCTGCAGGGGAGTGGGACGTTTTACAGGAGCCTGGGGTGCTGCAGGGGTGCTGCAGGGTTCTGGGATGCTGCAGGGATGCTGCAGGGTTCTGGGATGCTGCAGGGGTGCTGCAGGGATGCTGCAGGGGCTCCCTCCCCTGCAGCCGAGCTCTCCGCTCCGGGCCGGAGATTGTTTGTGAGTCAGAGCAGGCAGGCGAGAGCTCCTGTAGTAAACAGGATCCTCCAGGCTGGGAAAAGTGCTGACTTACAGAACGCGGCGCTTCCACCTCCCCAAAAGCAGCGCCGGTGCGTTTGTTTTCCTGTTGTCTTTACGCGGTTGCGGCTGATGAATCACGGCAGGTTCAGCCCTGAAAATCACATTCCAACACATGTGCTCATCCCAGTCCGGGAATCTCAGTTCTCCAGGCTGCCTAAGCTCGGTCCTGGTGTTTCAGCATTAACTTGTGTTTGTCTGAGCGAGATTTGGGCAGCCCTGTAATTGAGTAAATTGGGATTTTTGAGATTGCTGATGTGTACAGTGAACAGCAGAGCTCACCTGGGGACCTTTCCCTCCTGCCAGGGACACACGCCCGTCTGTCACCTCTGTCACCTGTGCGGTGTTTGCTGCACTGGGGCTGTCCTGGTTACACAAGGTGGCACCTGGGCCAAGGGCAGCTCCAGGTTTTATCCCAGCAGAGCCCGGGTGGGAATCAGGAGCTCTGGAGGGAATGTGTGCGTGGTGCAACACCAGGATATCAAAATTCTGCTTGTGGCAGTGCTCTGCTGTCAGTGTGTGGGGAGAAGGACTTCAGAGCTGGGGCTTTGCCCACAAAAGATGAGTTAAGGAGCTTGTCTGGATTCCAGGAGCTTGTCTGTTGGTCACTGAGCTTTCTTACATCAGCTCATCCTTAATGGAAACGTGGACAGGGCAGTTGGTTACCTTTAAATACAGGGAAAGCAGTGAAACCTGGTTGTGGTTAATTTGCCTTGACAACGTTTAATTGTAAAACTGGGACAGGCTGGAATTTATCAGCACTGAGTCATCTTCCATTAATTCTGCCTGAGGTTTGCTGAACTTTGAGGTGCATCAAAGCTGTCCCTGTTTTCCAGTCGATTCCTGCAATGTTTGAAAGCTGTTGTGGCCCTGGAGGCTTTGGACAGCAGAGCTCCAGCACTGTCCCTCGTGTTTCTCATTCCTAAGTGGTCCCATCCCTTTTCCACCTGCCCAGGGTCCTTCCAAAGGTAATCTAAAGCCAGTGAAGGCCAAGTTATGCAGAGCAGTTTCTGACTGTGGGAATGGGAAGGGTTAAAAATGCACAATAAATAACAGCAGCAATATTGGGCTCTGATGGGTCCTGCCCAGAGCCTGTGCTGTTCTCAGTCTCATGCAGCTGGCATTTTGTGTGTCCAATACCTTAAAAAGTGGAGCCATAGAATTTCAATCACCTTCCATCTTACCATGAGCCTGACTCCCCCAGAATAACTCACAGGGATTGACTCAACCACATTTTTCACCTTTCCCAAACGAGCAGTGCAATGCCATGGAAAACAGGAAAACAGGCTGCAGGGCCATCTCCATCTGAGGAGATGAAGGTCACAGACACCTTCATTCTTCTCAATGTTTGGGCTGTAAAAATGAGCACAGTGCAGGCGATTAATTGTGGAGAAAACCGATTCTCATGGTGTGTTAAAGGATGGAGAGCAGCGGGTTCCTTTGATGGCAGGCTCAGTGTGGGGTGGGGTCGCCTCCTGCTGTATCTTGGACTCAAACTGATCTGCATGACAGGCAGCAACATTAAAATGGCTTCTTGCATGCTGACCCCGATGGTGCAACCTCTGCTGTTCCCCCTGTGGGGTGTCCTGCAGCACTGCCACCCCTCAGTGCCCCTCGGGGCCAGGCTGGCAGGAGCCCCTGGCACAGCCCTGCCACTGCTTTGTCCATCCTGGCTGAAATGCCCTGAGCCAGCTGTCATCTTCCTGTTCCACTCCAGACAGCTTTTATTGTTTTGTGTGCAGTGCAGGTAAACAGCTCTTGGATTACACAGAACTCTTAACTGTGAGGATGTGCGGGTCAGGATCAGTGAGGGAATTGCTCGTGTGTCAGCCAGAGCAAACAATTCCCCTCTTACACCGAGGGCAAGACCTGTAGAGCCTTGTGTTCACCTTTGATAAGTAACTGATGCTTGTTTTCAATGAAACCTTCATCTTTGCTTGTGGCATCCCTTTGCTTTGCACACTCACTGTCTAGAGGAATCCTCACTCCTTCATGTTGTCTGAAATAATTCCAGTGGATTGTCTGGAAAACAAAATGAACACCCACCTTCACCTCTCAAAATTCCAGGTTAGATTCAACCCAGGGCCAGTTTCTGTGGATTGTGGTTTTTGTCTTCACCTGGTACTTGTATTTGTGTTGAATAGTCACACTACATCAATGTCTTGATGCTAAATCCCAAGGCTTTAGTCTGTCCTCTGCTTTCAGTCCAAGGAATAATCATAACAAAAATGGAAACAAAAGGTGTGATAGAGGCTATTTTCCAAAACCAACCCTGTGTGTGGGAGTTCTCATGTGAGGCACCTTGCAGCTCTCCAACAATGCCATATTTGCCATTGCATCAAACCTTCCAACCTTGCTGCCTTGTGTTTGGGAAAGGAGCTCTGGGAGTTACGTCCTGAACATGTTTGAAACGTGTCCCCAACTAGCTGCCACTTACTGGTGCATTTGTGCCCTAACCAAGAGCCCAGGGCACAGTGCAGACACCGAGATAAATGCTCAGTTTGGGTGGTTTTTATGTGCAACCCTCACCTGTGTGAGGAGAACACCGTGCTGAATGTGCTGGTTGTGAGCCGAGCCTGAGCTCACTAAACCCTTTCTAAGGCTGTGCCTGCAGAGCAGAGGAGGATTTCAGCCATGAACTCCCTGAGCTCCTTTCAGCCCTGAGCCTTCCCTGGGGCAGCCTGTCCCTGTGCTCAGGGCACACTCTGCCCCACGGGGGGACCTGGGGCTGCCCCGGGCTGTGGGGCTGAGGGGAATGTGCAGCTGGGCTTGGCAGGCAGCAGCACTGCAGCTGCAAAATCCTCCTGGGAAGGGGAACAGAGAAAAGGAAACATGTGGGGTGTGCAGTGTCCCACATCCATAAAATACAGCAGAGTCACTGCTCAAGGGAAAGGGAATTCTGAGGCTTTGTGGCCTTGGGACAGTGAGTCCATGTGTTCAAGGGAACAAACTTGCTTAGGTGTTTCCTGAGAGATGGATCTCTTAATTTCAGCTTTATTCCTGGGTTAGTTACAGCGAGGGTCGGTCTAAACACCAGATGGGGACGCACGAGCTCATTCAGCTGCTGTGGAGCTGATGGCTCAGTGAGCTGCCCAGACCCAAACCCCCGTGTGTGCCCTGCCGAGACCCAAACCCTGTGTGTGCCCTGCCCAGACCCAAACCCCTGTGTGTGTGCCCAGCTGAGACCCAAACCCCCGTGTGTGTGCCCTGCAGCTGGGGCTCCTGGTGCTGCCCCTGTGTGAGCTGTTCCACACTGCCCTGCCAGGGAGGGCACGGCCTCCTGTCCTGGGCTGCCCTGGTCCCATCCTGGGCCCCACACTGGTCCCGTCCTGGGTCACACCCCAGTCCTGTCCTGGGACACCCACTGGTCCCGTCCTGGGCCATGGTTGGGCATCAGCAATGTGCTCCAAAAGCAGCACAGAGGAACCTGAGTGGTTTTCATTCTTCCTTCTGGCTGCATCCGGAGCCATGAGCGCCTCCTTTGATGCTGTTTCATGGCTGATCGGTGTCTGCCAGAACATTTCTGCAGCTCTGACCTGGGGCTGCAGTTGCTGTGGTTGTTGCAGTGTGCAGTTCCATGGGCTGCCCCGGGGCTCCTGGTGCCTTTCCCTGCCCTCTGGTGCCTTTCCCTGCCAGGCTCCTGCAGAGCAGTGTTGGGGCTGCAGCACAAACCGGCCCCTGCCTGAGGGGAGCCTGGGATGTTCAGTGGGGTTGTGCCTCACCCAAATTGTGCCTCACGTTGGGCTGAAGTTGAGTACTGAGCCACTGTCAGGCAGAAATGGCCTTTCTGAAATGTTTTCTTTATCAGGAGCTTCAAAGAAGCTTTTTAGTTGTGGTTGCAAGTCAGGTCTTTAATTTTATTATTCTGCAAGGTTAAAAATCAGCTGAATTGTGATGTTCTTTCTTCTGGGGTCACTGTGCACGGCTCAGCCTAGAAAGGAGGGAGATGCTTTTCATCTCTTCTGAGGCTGAAGCTGGAAGTTGTTTTGTGGTAGAAAACCAGACACAATAGCAATGCAATGAATTTTATCAAAAGTCCAAGCGAATGTATTTACATATGGCAAGTATATTCTACCTGCTCCATGTATTGCAGTGTCTGCTGAGCTGCTCTTACTAAAAATGGGCAGAAATTTATAAGGACTGTGTTTGTTTAAAGCATGAAAAAAGCTTAATATCAATTTAAGGTATGGGATTTTTTTTTTCAACTGCAGTTGATGGAAACTGTTTACTGAGCTTTGTGTGAAAACCTCCAACCTGTGAATTTCAATTTCATAGTTCATTCGAACGTGGCAGTTAATTTGAGCTGTGAGCAGCTCTGATCTGATTAGCAGGTCAGGAGCCCTGGCAGGGCTGGCTGGAGGAGCAGAGCTCTGTCTGGGAGCACGCAGGGGTTCCCTCCCCGGGGAGGTTTCTCTGCTGGGCTGGTGCTTCTCCCAGAGCTGCTCAGTGCAGTGCCATGGGGCTGAGAGTGCACACAGGAACAGCCACGAGAGCCCAGAATGGTTTGGGTTGGAGGGGACCTTGGTGCTCTCCTTGTGCCAAGGAACAGCCACGAGAGCCCAGAATGGTTTGGGTTGGAAGGGACCTTGGTGCTCTTCTGTGCCAAGGAACAGCCAAGGGAGCCCAGAATGGTTTGGGCTGGGAGGGACCTTGGTGCTCTTCTGTGCCAAGGAACAGCCAAGGGAGCCCAGAATGGTTTGGGTTGGAAGGGACCTTGGTGCTCTTCTGTGCCAAGGAACAGCCAAGGGAGCCCAGAATGGTTTGGGTTGGAGGGGACCTTGGTGCACTTCTGTGCCAAGGAACAGCTGACAAAGCCCAGAATGGTTTGGGTTAGAAGGGACCTTGGTGCTCTCCTTGTGCCAAGGAACAGCCAAGGGAGCCCAGAATGGTTTGGGCTGGAGGGACCTTGGTGCTCTTCTGTGCCCACCCCTGCCCTGGGTGCCCCAAGCCCCAATGTCCAGCCTGGCCCTGGACACCCCCAGGGATGGGGCACACTTTTCCTGCCTGCTGGGCAGGTTTTGTAGGGTGTGATACCCCTTGAGCCGCCTCTCTCCTCCACATTCAAACCAGGGAAATCACACTTGGATTCCAGGATTTCTGCCAGGAGCCTCAATTCCGTTTTTTTCCCCACCTAATGCAGAACAGAGAATGCCTTTTCATGTTTATTGCCCAGGCAGTTGCCTTGGCTCTCCCAAGATTTTATCCAAAGTGACTTGTTCTAACCTTGTGGAAATTGCAGTGATGGAAGATGCATCAGCAATTTTCAATCTTATTTTGTTTGCAGGGGTGCCCATCAGCTGCTCAGCAGTGCAGGGAACGAGCTCATGGGGGCTCCTCTGTTTCTCTCTGAAAGGAGCCAGGGCTTGCTCAATGAGACAGGTGGGAGAGAGGCAAGGTGAACCAAAGTTTACCTTTTTTCATACATGTCTAACAGGAAATGATTAAATATTAAAACCATGCAGTTAATTCTGCTGTATTTACCAAAAGAAGATTTTCTGAGGAGTGGTTGTTATGGAAACAGTAGCCCTCTGTCCTTCCACTTGGAAAGGATTTATTTTAAGGGAGCTAAAACCCTTTAAATATTCAGCAAGTATAAAAAGGTGAGATCATAATATTCATCTTACATATTCTGTGCAAAGCTTCAGAACCTTCCCTGACACTGAGAGGCAGGAGAGGCTCCAGAGCCTGACTTTAATGTGGGCAGGGATTCATAAACAAGAGAACTGGGATGTGGGTAAGGGAAGTGAGGCTGCCTGAGTGGGGACACACGGACTGTAGGAACCTGTCCAGGAGACCCCGCTGGGATCATCCTTCCCTGGGGCTGGAGCCCCTTCCTTCCCCTCCTGGCACTGCCGCTGCTGGGACTTGCTGTGGGACACCTTTGGTTTATAGGGGTTCTGTGGGACATCCCCTGTTTGTAGGGACTCTGTGGGACACCTTCTGCTTGTAGGGGTTCTGAGGGACATCTTCTATTTATGGGGGTTCTGTGGGACACCCCCTGTTTGTAGGGGTTCTGTGGCACAGCCCTTGCTTGTAGAGTTTTTGTGGGACATTTTCTATTTATAGAGATTCTGTGGGAACACACCCCGTTTGTAGGGGTTCTGTGGGACACCTTTCATTTATAGGAGTTCCATGGGACACTCCTCGTTTGTAGGGGTTCTGTGGGACACCCCCCATTTGTAGGGGTTCTGTGGGACACCTTCTATTTATGGGGGTTCTGTGGGACACCCCCTGTTTGTAGGGGTTCTCTGAGAACACCCTCTCTTTGTAGGGGTTTTGTGGGACACCCCCTGCTCATAGGGGTTCTGTGAGACACTTTCTATTTATAGGGGTTCTGTGGGACATCTTCTATTTATAGGAATTCTGTGTGACACCCCCTGCTTGTAGAGTTTCTGTGGGACATTTTCTATTTATAGAGATTCTGTGGGAACACTCCCCGTTTGTAGGGGTTCTGTGGGACACCTTTCATTTATAGGGGTTCCATGGGACACTCCCCGTTTGTAGGGGTTCTGTGGGCCTGGGATCTGGGAGGTGCTGGGATCTGGGTGCCGTGTGGGGAGCCTTTCCTCACGCTGTGCAGCAGCTCAGAGTGGGTCTCTGTGGGGTATGGAGGGAATTTTGTGTTCAGTGAACCAGAAATCAGCACAACGGTGTCTCGGATGGCAGCTGCAAACACTGTAATTTGCTGAACAATCACAGGCGTTAAAAAAACCCAACAAACCAGTCCTGGACTAATGGCAAAATAACCCACCTGAAGCTGCAGCAGGAAAATTGTTCCCTTAAGTATTTTCAAACTAAAAATCAAGCTTCAGCTTTGCTACATTCCTGTTCCCTTTGTGCTTGCTTTCAAAAAAACATTTAGAGCTCAACTATAGGTTAGAGAATGTATTTTTTTTTTTCTCCACTGAAAATGAATTATAAATATATCTTGAATTGGAATTTTCTATTTCTTAACCTGTCTTTGGCTACAGCACCCATCCTGGTGTGTTGTGTTGCTGACACTTCCCTGGCTGGGATTTCTTCCTGCAGCAGTTATTTTCAGGTTACCCCACGGATATGGTGAATCTGAGCATTATAATGAGCCATAAACTCGGAATTGCTTTTTATCTTGGACCGAATCCGCAGCAATGGGCGGCACTGATGAACTGCCAGGGCTGGGCTGGTGGCGTGGGGAGCAGAGAGGAGCCTGGGGTGAGGGAGGCACCGCTCTGGGATTGAGGCACCGCTCTGGGATTGAGGCACCGCTCTGGGATTGAGGCACCGCTCTGGGATTGAGGCACCGCTCTGGGATTGCTGCCCCGGGCCCGATGGCCGCGGGGAACACACGGGGAGGCTCGGGGGAAGGAGGAGCCGCTCCTGGGTGCAGAGCATCCCTGGGGCAGGGCTCCGTGCAGCCTTCCCACCCCGCTGGGTGGGCTGGCAGCTCCCAGGGCCCCTCCTGCTCCATCCCACGGGCTCTGTACCCACCCTGGCACCACAGGCCCAGCCCTCTCCTGTGCAAGAGTTTTGATTTTAATTAAGGAGGACACTGCTCGCAAACTCTCGTCTGAATTCCACTGGCCGTGTTTCATTGTGTGCCAGGAAGGGTTTATTGTGCTTCCAGATCAAACAGGAGCTGCTGAAGGGATGGGAAATCAATGCTGCTTTAGGAAATGTTTTGCATTGGAGAAGGGAGAAGGGGAACATCACTTTCAGTGGGAAAGATTGAAATTAGCCCTCTTCCAAACTCCTCCAAAGGCAGAGCTCTGGTAAAGCCCAGCCATTGCAGGAGCAGTGAGGAAGGCTGGGTGCTGGCAGCAGCTCTGGGCTCTCAGGGGCTGCTGCTGCCCACGGGGAGCTCTCAGTGAGCAGTGACCGTGAGGTGCTCGTGTGCCGAGCTGTGCCTGTCCTTCGACTGTGACTTCTTTGGTTTGGTGCAACCCGGCGCCTTCAGAAATCACTAACGTGGCTCTGTGCACTTGGCCACAATTTTGGTCCTTTGCAGAGTGTGAATGTGACCTCCAGAGAGCAGAAGTGCCAGCAGCCTGGGGAGGGACAGGGATTCTGTTCTGCCTGAGCTGTGCGGGGTTCTGCTCCTCGGGAGGCGTGCACTGGCACTGCATTTTCCTGTCAGCTTTTACACTGCAGGGATTGACATTTGCGTGACTTGGAGGACCTTGGTCCTGTCAAATCCATTCTCTACATCTGTTAAACCATTTTTAAACGCTGCCTTTTACTGTTGAGGGTGGGTTTGAAGAGTTTGGTGTGATAGGAAGCGTTAGCAGCCCGTGGCTCCTGTGTCCCTGCTCCCCTCCCATTGCGGCAGCCCCCAGGTGGGACGGGAGTGCAGGGCTGCTGTGTGTGACAGTGACACCCATGCAGTGCTGCTGTGTGACAGTGACACCCGTGCAGTGCTGCTGTGTGTGACAGTGACACCCATGTGACAGTGACACCCATGCAGTGCTGGTGTGTGTGACAGTGACACCTGTGTGACAGTGACACCCATGCAGTGCTGCTCCCTGTGAGAGTGGCACCTGTGTGACAGTGACACCTGTGCAGTGCTGCTGTGTGACAGTGGCACCCGTGCAGTGCTGCTGTGTGTGACAGTGCAGGAGCTCCTTCTCACCCAGGGAGGCCAGTCAGTCTCTCCCTGTGTGCAGCCAATGCGTGCAGTTATTTCCAGTTTTCCTATATATACATGTGCAATGGATTCAATTTATATATATATATTAAAATATAAACATATATTTATATATATATAAAATTTATATATATATACATGTGCAATGAATTCAATTTATATCTGTATATAATGTGCAATGAATTCTGGTATTTTTCCCTGCCTGCCCTGGGTGTGGATGTGGGTGCTCCCCACGGTGCTGCTGTTGCTGTCAGCAGTGGCAGTGGGGTTTGCAGCCCGCTCGGTGCTGCTGCTGCTCCTGCCCTGCCTGGCTCCCTCCTCCCTGGGCTGTGGATCCCACAGGGATCTCACAGGGGGCTGGGATAGGGCATCCCAGAGGCCAGGGGGCTGGGATAGGGCATCCCCCAGGCCAGGGGGCTGGGATAGGGCACCCCACAGGGCATCCCACAGGCCGCCGTGGTTATCACAGCTGGGGCTGGAGCTGAGAGGTTTTGGTCGGGCAGAGGAGCTTTGCCATGAGCTGAGAAGGTGAATTGATTGCCCACATATCAGTGCCTGTTTTCTCCTGTGCTCCGGTGACAAATGACTTGCTCTGAAATCCAGGATAACTGCTTTGGCTGCTGCTGGGCTGATCTTCATAGGCGGTCAGCTTTGAAAACCAAATTCCATCCCAAGGTGCTGATTCTGCAGCAAACTGCGGAGTTTTACAGTCCATTTGTTAAAGTCCATCTTGGAAACTCTAGAACAAATGTATTTTGCTTCTCTGCTTTGATTAATTTTTCATGAGAAATAAAATACAATTGTTATTCCTCTCCTCTAAGGACAGGGTGCTCAGAGAGAAGCTGTTTTAATCAGAAGAAAAAAAAGTTTTAAAAACAAAATTTTAAAAATAAAGAATTTTTTGTACCTTTCTTAAGAAGAGGGTATAAGAGAAGGTTGGCTGAGGCAGGGAAAACCAAACACCTCCAGCCCAGAGAAATGGAACCTTTAACTGCTGTGCCTGTTTCCTTTCAAGAATGGTTTCATGTCAAATTTTGAGGTGTGTGGGGCTGTTGTAGCCACTGCTGTATGTGATAGTTAACAAGAAAAATGATTTTATTCTATATGTTTTTGGAGTAACTTTGACTTTTTTTTTAATATATGTGTGGCCAAGGGTCATTCCAGTCTGGTTGTTTTATATATATTTAAGTAGGAAATGAATCCATCATGGAATGGTTCAACAGCTCCAATAATTTTAATGGAATGCCAGTTTTGACCTCATTGGATCAGAGCCTGGGAATTGGAAAGCTGCTGAGCTCTTCACTGACCCTCCCAAACCTCGCCCTGGTGTTGCACTGACCCCCGTGGCTGCTCAGGGTCTCCATTCATCCTGGCAGTGTGTGTCTGATGTTTAATTTGTTTAATTTCATTAATAAGGGAACACTTGCAGAGAGTGCTCAGGACTGTGTGGGGCTGCTGCTGCGGCAGGATGTAAATCATGAAAAAACTGATTCCTCCAGGGCATCTGGGGAGAGGAGGAGGAGGAGGAGGAAGGCCCCAAGGGCCCCTCACGTTCCCTGCTGGCTGGGGAGGTGGCACTGCCCTGCTGAGGGAGGACAGGGTGCCACTGATCCTTTGGGGGTGCCCAAATAACCCCCTGGGGTGGAGCCAGGCAAGTTTGGCTGTTGGCTCCATCCCTTCCTTGTGGTTTGCACTCTCTGTTCTGCCTACAACCAAACAGAAACCCCTGCACGGGCTGCACTCCTGACTCCCAGAATGGTTTGGGATGGAAGGGACCTGGAGGATCTCCTCATCCCACCCCTGCCATGGCAGGGACACCTTCCCCTGTCCCAGGCTGCTCCAACCCTGTCCAGCCTGGCCCTGGGCACTGCCAGGGATCCAGGGCAGCCCCACCTGCTCTGGGCACCTGTGCCAGGGCCTGCCTGGCAGGGCAGGGAGGGATTTTGGTGTAATTTCCTCTCCATCACTCACAAAATGCACAGAGCTGCCATTTCTGAATGAGGAGCACCTTGGGGCAGCAATGGGAGCTGGAAGGACAAACCCAGCAGGGAAATGGAATCCTGGCAGACAGCAAAAATAAATCTTCCAGGGCGGGGGGAAGAGAGGAGGAAAAACCCATGAGCCTGATTTTGGGATGTCTGAAGCCAGCGAGTGGGCAGGGTGGGAGGCAGCCTCAGCTGAGAATTGGCTGCTTTTCTGCCCATTTAGAAGGAAGAATTGCAGCTGAGTACATGATTTTAGCATCAGGGTGCAGGGGGTTTTCACCCAAGCATCTGATCCAGCCCTCTTTGCTTTATGAGATCTGACAGCAGCCCCACATAAAATCTGATGGCTTCAGGCAGGTGATTAGTGTAAGCACAGTGTATAATTAGTGAAGATGTTTATCGTGCAAATTAATGGAAATGAAAGCTTTACTTGTGCCCATTAAATTGAAGTGTTTTTGTGGGTGTAGATGTGCGATGAATTCTCTTTTATATACGTGTGCAGTCAATTCCAGTTTTCTTATGTATACACATGTGCAATGGGTTCAATTTATACATATGTATAAAATGTGCAATGAATTCAATTTATATCTGTATATAATGTGCAATGAATTCCGGTATTTTTCGCTGCCTGCCCTGGGTGTGGATGTGGGTGCTCCCCACGGTGCTGCTGTTGCTGTCAGCAGTGGCAGTGGGGTTTGCAGCCTGCTCGGTGCTGCTGCTGTTCCTGCCCTGCCTGGCTCCCTCCTCCCTGGGCTGTGGATCCCTCAGGGATCTCACAGGGCTGGGATAGGGCATCCCACAGCACTCCCCGCTCCTCCACCCTGGGATTAAACTTTCGAGCGTGCTCAAAGCTATTTTTGTGTTTTATCTCATTTTGTATTTGAAGTGGGTGGGGGAAGGGGATTTGGAGAGACTTGTGTGTTTATAATCCACTCAGCGTTGACCCTTCTTATCTTGCACGTGCCTCGCCTTGGGAGTCAAGAATATTTTATTAGTTCTTAGGGTTTTATACACTCCCAATAAAGTCCCTGTGCTGGAAGGCTGCTGTCCAAGCACCCTGCTTATATCATCTCCATGAGTGTTGCTCCAGAAAAGGAAAATACTGAAAAAATGAAATTCAGACTGAAATATGAGATGTGGCAATAAACTCTCTGACCAGAAAAGAAGTTATTTTTTAATTCCTTCTTTCCCTGGTGATAAAGTCATACCCAAAATAACTGCTCCAGACAGAATTTTGGCTGTGACTCAGAGAACTGCAGGGAACTCTCTGAAAAGTTGTGAGGATGTAGTTATTTCTGTTGCTTTTAGGGGGGATGGACTTGGAAGACACCATGGCAGAGTTGGATAAATAACTGAAAAAACTTTTGGCAGAGTCAGGAACAGAGTTCTGTGAGTCCGGTCCGTGTCTAACTGATCTTTTCTCTTTGTTCCTCCTCCCCCCAAGGATCCTTAGCACTCCTCTGCCTGCACCCTGGTTTCCCTTAGTTCTGTTTCCAGCCTCTCGGTGTCCCGGTGCCTGCGGGGCTCAGTCCGGGTCTGCAGGTGGGGAACCCCTGGAGAGCTGCTCTGTGTGCACAGCGGGGTCTGTGGGGTCCCGGGGTCTGCAGAGGGGTCCTGCAGCTCCGAGCCTCGGCTCTGCTGCTCCCTCTGCATCCCAGAGGGAATCTGAGCAATTCCCTGGGGAATCTGAGCCCATCCTGCAGAAAAGGGATTCAAATCCGTGGGTTTGGATGATGCCCAGGGCTCTCTGGGGAGGTGTGGGGCTGTATCCGCTGTATTTTCTTATCATTTCCTCTTTTCAGAGGAACAGTTTTTAATTGCTTTTTAATTTTTGGATTTGAGTTGTTGTTTTCTTCTTCAATTTTTTTTTTTTCTTTTCTTTTTTGCTGGTCTGCCTTGAGGCACAGCAGAAGGATGGAGTCTCTGCTCTGGGGTGAAAGAGCATAAAGGTGTCTTGTTGCAGACTTCAAACAAACTCTGCCACGAGTAAATCCATATCAAATTCACATAAAATTGGTCGGCTGGAACACTTTTGATGTTCCTGCTCCAGGGTACAAAGGCGCCCGGCGGAGATGATCGGTGCAGATTTGCAGCTCAGCCGGGCGCTGCCGCGGGCGAACGGCGCTGCTGGATCGCGGCGTGCCCCGGCTGTGGGCAGCGCCCTCTCCCCTGACCCCACAGCATCCTCGGGGCCGCTCCTGCCCGGGGATCCCCGAGCTCTGCCCAGGCACTGCCAGCCCCAGACCTGCCCGGGATTTTCCTGGGCCCAGGGCAGGCTCAGGCCGGGCTGTCAGAGGCGCTGAGGTGTTTGCGGGTGTGCTGAGGGACAGGAGCCCTCTGCGGGGGGAGCTGGAGGTGCCACCCAGGTGTTTGTGCTCTGACCCTTTGCTTATGGCTCTGTTGAGGTAAAGAGCAATGAGGAAGTGCAGGGGGTTTGCTCTTTCCGCGTTTTGAAAGGAGAATTAAGGTGATGTTGTTTTTTAAATTATTTTTCTGGTATTTTATGGGAACTGTGGGGTTCCTGCTCCAGGACCTGCTGGTTGTGCTGCTGGTGGCACAGGGGAAGAGCCCAGTGAGTCAGAGGTGGGAATCCCTTTTTGTGAGCCTTTGTGCCCATATTTCATCTCTAACAGCAGCACAAAGCACAGCCTGGGCACCAAGCGTTCCCCAGCTCGGTGCACAGCAGCACGAGGCTGTGCTGAGCCCTGGGGGTCTCTGACCCCAAAGCTGTGCTGAGCCCTGGGGGTCTCTGAGACACACAAGGCTGTGCTGAGCCCTGGGGAAGCTGTGCTCAGCCCTGGGGGTCTCTGAGGCACAAGGCCGTGCTCAGCCCTGGGGAAGCTGTGCTCAGCCCTGGGGGTCTCTGACCCCAAAGCTGTGCTCAGCCCTGGGGGTCTCTGAGGCACAAGGCCGTGCTCAGCCCTGGGGGTCTCTGACCCTCAGGGAGTGCCCCTGGTGTCGCTCCTGCATTGGAAGCTGCTCTGGCACACCGGTCACAGCTGCAGCTGGCAGCAATTTGGGCCCCTGGCTCCTCAGCGTGGTGCCAGCCCGCCGTGGGTTCCCGTGAGAGCACGAGGTGTGTGTGACCCTGCTGGGGGCTCTGAGCGGTGCCTCGGCAGCACCAGTGACAGCGAACAGTGTCCCAGCCCCGCAGCTCAGCTGGCGTGTGGGAGCTGTCCCCGGGAGCCGGAGCTGTCCCCGGAGCTGGTGCTGGCCCCGCCAGAGTCCCCTGGACGCCGGGCTGGGATGTTTTCCACCAGGCTGCACTGCTCTTGCTCTATTACATGGTCCCTTGCCTCGCAGCTTGAGTTATTGCCTACATGCATGGGTAGAGCCTTTGGAAAAAAACTAAGCATGTAATTAAGAGAGTCAGTGTATTTTACGGGGATAGTGACTAAAGGAAACAGCTTTTCACTTTAGGATTTGTGAGCGCCTGTCAAAAGCGATTTGTGGCCGAGGGAGGTCAGTTGGGAGGAGAGCGGCTGCCTGAGGAGCGCCGGCTTCCCTCCCGAGCGGCGGGAACCGTGTTGGTGGCGATGCTGGCTGTCCCAGCTGCTGTGTGTGCTGAGCGCGGTGTGCCCGCGGCTCCCTGCAGGGCCAAACCCCGACCGCGCCCGGGGACCAAACCCCGACCGCGCCCGGGGACCAAACCCCGACAGCGCCCGGGCCCCAAACCCCGACAGCGCCCGGGACCGGCCCGCCGAGCGGCACAGAGGGCAGGGACAGGGCAGCGGCCTGGGGACTGGCCTGGCAGCTGGGTGACAGTGACCTGCCCACCGCGGGCAGCTGGGTGGGACAGCGGGACAGAGAGATGTCCCTACGGGGAGAGAGGGATGTGCCCGTGGGACAGAGGGATGTGACAGCGGGGTGTGCCTGTAGGACAGGGGGATGTCCCCATGGGGACAGAGAGGTGTCCCCATGGAATAGCTCACGGCTGGGCGGAATCGGGAGTTCATGCACGAGCCCCGGCCCCATTCTCCTGTCTCCTGGGACAGAGCTCTCCTCACCGGCCCTGCCACAGCTGCCGCTCTGCCCGTCCCGCTGGGATTTTTCTCTAAATTCCCCGAGGTGTTTCCACAGGGAATGTCACACCAGGGCAGGGCTGGGAGGCAGAGCCTGCTGCTGGCCAGCTGCTCCTGGCAGCCTGCTGTGCTTTGAGATCTGGAACAACTCCTGGGTCTTGAGTTGGTTTTTCAGAGCCTTGCACTGATTTTCTCTCCCTCAGTACATTAACAAGTGCTGTGAGGTTGTCAGGCCTTCGTATCTGCTGTTAAACAAACAATTTGGCCAATTTAGCAATGAGGGAGGAGAAGGGACTTTCAGGCCCTCTTGTGAAAGCCACATGGAAACGAGCAGCAGTGACTGGATTAAATTTAAAAAAAAAAAAAAGTGGTTTATTATTGAGTGGATTTGCTGACATCTATAAGCACTGGCAACAGCAGGCACACAGATACATAGATAAATAAAGATAAGGTAAAATAAGGAGCTTGTTGAATATTTAGGTGGTTGTGCTCTGCAAATACCTAAAGAAGTGGCGTATTAATGTATCTTACTTGTTTTCCAGTAAGTCATTAGTCGCTTAAGTGAGGTTGCTCATGCCATTTTTCCCTTTCATTAAATATTCATGTTTACTAATGGAAATTGTCTTGACAAATTGGTCAAACTGAGCAGCTTATGAATTTATGCCATGGACTAAAAAAAGTTGTTTTGAAACTCCAAGTAAGCTGAAGTAATTCTTAAAATCATTAACGCTTCATTGATTTTATAATTAAAAAAAATCCCTAGAATAAATAGAGCATCTTTTAAATGCAGCATGGCTGTTTATCTCAATGCTTAGGATTAATATTATATTTTTTCCCTGAAAATATCCATGAACTTCTAAAGATGGTTTTTTTATCACCAAGGCTTAGGATTCCCCCCTTCCCCAGCATCTCTGGCTGTCGCTGTCCCCAAGGGGCTCTTCATTTTGGGGTGTGGCCCACCCAAGTGCCAGGGAGCTGCTGGTAATTGGGGTGCAGCCAGGAGCTCTCCTGCAGCAGCCACCCAGGGGTCTGGGACAGGACCCTTGGGGTGACAGCAGCCAGGGGAGAACCCCCCTGGGTGACAGGGAGGGGTCACCGAGCGGGTGTGACCCCACAAGTGTGACCCCACAAGTGTGACCCCACAAGTTCCTGAGCCTCGTCCCTGTGTGGGGGGAGCGGGGACAGGGAGGGAAAAGGGCAGAAGGAGCCAGACTGGGGGGTGTGACAGGCACAGAGCCCACCCACCATGGGTGAATTCAGGGGTGAATGAAGGATCCTGCCCCAACCTGACCCTAAATGACCCTTGGAGAACAGCAGGAAATCTACCCGGGGGTCCCTGGGAGCCCCTGGGTGTGGGGGCAGGAACATTCCAGGGGGAATAAATTCCCTGGGAATGCAACTGCTGCAGCTCAGGTGAAATGAGCAGCACCCGAGGCAGCAGTAATGAGCACTAATTAATGGATCTCTATCTCCTCGGAGCGTGTGTGGCCAAGGGCTGATGATAAAGCCAAATGGGGTAATTTTTCACGGAGACTAATTTAGCCCATTAGCCAATACCCATAACTAGTTTCACAGAGAGGAATATTTCACTTCTGTGCCCGAGGCACGGCTCCTGGGGTGTCTGGAGGAGAGGTAAGATCTTTCCAACACACAACACTGTTCTTTCTTTATTTTTATTTTCAGCTGACACCCCTTTGGTGTTGATTGCCACTTCTAGCAAGCAAACCAAGTGCTCAGAGCCAGGCCCTGGGGTGTCCTGGTGTGGGGCACACGGAGGCTTCACCCCTGTGTATGTGACCAGCGGGGACACCCTGTCCCCAAGGGGTCCCAGGGGAATGGGAATGAGGGCAGGGCCAGGCTCCTGTGGGGCTGGGGCAGGACGGGATCTGCACCCAGCTCTGGCAGCAGCAGCTGCTGGTGCCCTTCTTGTGTGGAGCCTGGAATGACAAATAGTTTATTTTATAATTTATTATTTTTTTAATTTATAATTTATTTTCCAGCGCAAACAGCCCTCGTTGGCCTTGCCCTGTGCCTGCTGCAGCCCAGCCCTGGCTGCTGGTTCAGAGCAGCTGGAGGAGCACAAGGGGTGGGAGGGCAGAATGACTTTAACTCACCAGCCTCAGGTTTCCTGGGATAACGAGCGCCTTTTGTCACCTCGGTATCAATCTATTTTCTCTTCTAATTAGTTTTCATCTGCCTACAAATGGTATTCCAGGGCCAGCTGGGAGCAGCAGTGAAAGGCCCCTTGCTGCAGGCTGGAACAAACCATCACAGAACATTCCAGCTTTTAGGAGCCCAGGACCTGTTGGCCAGCCTGACCCGTGTGGAATTTGCTGCTGTGGGAGGATGAGCACCTCCAGCTGCCCAAACAGCCACGGGATCAATCGCTCCTGGGCAGGAAACTGGTTTTGAGAAACAATTTAGATTCTCTGTAACACATCACTAGAGGACAAAGCATTCAGCAGTAGGCAGGGACAATTCTTGTTTAAAATGTATTCCTGGGTATTTGATGAAATGGAAAACATGAACTTGTTTTACTGCCATTTGGTATTTTCTGGCGTGGTTGGTTTGTTTGTTTTTCCATGTGAATTACTTTTTCCTTCATTCACTTCCATCCATGTTGGCTGATGAAGATCTCATGGAGGTTCACAGCTTTTCCAAGGCTGCTGTCTCTGGCTGCTCAGCCTACCTTGGAAGGTTTCCAAGGCAAAAATGTCAAAATTAAGCTCTGCATTAAGCTTTCATTTCTGGTACTTTATATTTGGGTTCATCAGGATTTATCCAGGAGTCTCAGGATCCCATAAGGCTCAATATGATCTTACTAACCAAATACTCATCAGTGTTTTATTCCTACACATCAGCCATAATCCCATGATTTGTCTTTGCTTCTGTCTTCCTACAGCTTTTGTCAATCTTTGGAGAAAGCACTTTGCTGTGCTTAGTTTAACAAAAACAATAATACATAAAATTTGCTCTGGATAGAAATGTGCCCCAATTCCAAATCCAAGAAGATTTTATCTAGATTTTCTCTTTTTCCTTTCAGAAGAAGGGAACTGTTCCTGGGAAGAGAGTGGATAATCAAACCATAGACTCCACACCTTGGAGGAATCTGTGGTAGGACCTGATGAGGTTGAGGCAGATGCTCCTTGAGGCTGGATGTGTGACCAGGTCAGGGTGTTCATTGTCTGGGCTGTCCTGGTGAGGTTCTGCAATTTAGGGAGTTTGGGTTACCTAAGTGAGGCACCTGACCCTACAGAGCCCCTAATGATGTCAGCCTCCTGCTGAGGAGCCCTTTCAGAGGTGGCTGATGGCTTGGCCAAAATTCCTGTCCCTGCTGGTCCCAGCAGCTCCAGGTCACCCTTGGCTCCCTGGAGCACCCAGCAGGCAGAGCCCCTGGCTGTCCCCAGCCCTCCTGGAGCTGCCTCAGGGACTCTGCACTGGCAGTGGTGATGTGTCCTGCCCCTGCAATGCTTTCCCCTCACGGCTACCAGAGCCAATCTATTTCAGCAGTGACAAGATCAACATTTAACTCAAAACCTTAAAAAAGAACAGAAAAGGCACAAGAGCACAGGACAAAGAAAAGGGAACTTCTCCCTGGACTGAGACACTAAATGTCAGAGTTATGTAAGAACTTTAGCTGGAGTGATTCAGGACAAAAGTGATATGAAATGTCTCAAATGCCATCTGCTTTCAGTTCAGCCTTGGGGACTGCGAGTGAGGGGCTGGGGAGGGCTGGGCTCAGCCCCGTGTCCTCGAGCCCAGAGGGACTGCGGGATGTGATTCTCCATGGGTTTTATTTTGTATTGTTCTGTCTGATTTCACTCGGTGTTCTATCTTTTAAGATGACAAAATGATCTTTTGTTTCGTAAGAGCAGTCTAACCTGGTCTGGTGGAGGTGTCCCTGATGAGATTTCAGGTCCCTTCCAGCTCAAACCACCCTGGGATTCTGTGGTGGTTAACAATGGTTTTAATTTGAGTAATGGAGTTCCAGAAGCCCCCTGGTCGTGCCCTGATCCTGAGCTGTGCCCGGGCTGTGGGAGTTTGCAGTCCCTGAGCAGCTCTGGGGCCGGGCTGTGACTGGCAGGGTGCTGCTGTGAGTCCCCCACGTGCAGCCCTGGCCGCCCCAGCGCTGCTGTCCCCACAAATGTCACCCCAGCCCGTGGCACGGACACTCCTGGCTGCAGGGAATGGATTTATGGGAGGGGGCAGCAGCCCCAGCACCCACAGCAGCGCCTGCCTCTCCTGTGCTTAGGGATCATTATGTGCTGCTCTTTCAGCCAGCAGAACTTTCATGTCTTGCAAATTAAATTCCCGGGCAAAATAATTACATGGAAATGCTGCTGGGCTGTGATTCACAAGGGGCCAATTTTGTAGCCATTTGTTGGCATTTGAAAAGTCAAATTCCTCGCGCTGTAACATATGCAACATATAATTCAGAAACAGAACATGAAAGGCTCCAACCCAGTCAGCAGATGTAAATTTTGAAGAGAGCTGGACATCAGAGAAGAAATAAATTACCCAAGTTCAGCTGAATGAGCACTTGATTCCAGCTGTACTTGGTGCCCCCGGTGTCACTGGGCTCCTGCAGCCTGGTGCTCCACCCCAGCAAATGTTTTCCTGGATGCCTTTTCCAGCTGGAATCCTGCCTGGGCAGCTGCTTCAGGAGCTGGGCTCGCTCCCTGCCCTCCCCAGGGGTGCAGAGGATGGTCCTGCCAGCCCCACTGGGGCTGCTGATGGTGAGGGATGATTTCACACGCGGGTTTGCATCCGTAATGATCACAGTTGGAAATAATTGTACTGAGAGCAGCAGTGCTGCTGCTGGGAGAGCCTAAGCTGTGCCTGCCTTGCTGTTGGGAGTTTCATGGGTACAGACTCAATTTTCCAGGTATCTGGATCGGTATTTTGAACAACTCCTCAGGATAAACAACACCTTTCAGTGGAAACAGTCTGGCCTCTGCTGTTCTTGTCATTGTGGGAATTCCCAGAAAAGGCCAGTTGGTGCCCAGGCTGGACGTTGTTTAAAATATTCCACTCTGCTCTGTGGGAAGGAAAGCTTTAGAGGCACACAGGGAGCTGGCAGAACGTGCTTGTTGCTGTTAACCAGGTACAGTTTTGTTAGCACAGTGCTGTGTGTGGTATTTCTGCATGGTATCTGTTCTCCCTGTGTTCATGCAGAGTGATTCCCGTGTGTGACCAGCCAGCAGCAGCACCCTGGAGCACAGTTCTGCTCCTCAGGGTGGCCAGCGTGGCCCCCACTGTCCCCCCGAGGCTGTTGTTGAGTTTTCTCAGGAAATTCGGGGGTTTTGCTCCCACAAAACACATTACAGCAGGGATACTCCCTGGTAGTGCAGTGACAGTCACCCCTCTGGCTTTAGCAGTTGTTTGGGACGTGCAGGAGGAGCTTTGGTGGCAGCTGATGTGTGGGATGCACAAGGGCTGGGCTGTGGGATCCCCCACACCTGCCTGTGCCCAGAAACGCCCCCAGGCTCACCCTGCTCCTGTCAATGTGTGTGTAAATGTGTGTGTCAATGAAAATTGAAGGGCTGTGCCTGCCTGTGCACCCCAGCCTCCCACCCGATGCCATCTCCCTGTAAAGTTTCTGTTAGCAGGGACCCCACACTCCCTTGTTTTCTCCTACAAAAACCATCGATCCCAATCCCGTTGTGTCTGTGTAGGGCAGAGGACTGAGGAGCAGTAATTGCTCCCCAGCCCTACAGGAGGGGCTGAGGATTATCCAGCTGTGTGTCCCTGGGAGGTTGTTATTGTGGGAAATTAATTAACTTAGAATTATTAGAAATGTAGAGGGAGAGCTGAGGATTGGTAGGGCAGATACAGAGCTGTGTTTGTTAAGAAATGGTAAAGACTGAGTGAATGGCATAATTTTAAGTTAAAATTGCTTCTCCCTCCTTTGGGACTTTATTGTTCTGAACATAAAACTCTGTGCTGAAGTTTTTGAAGGCAAACAGCTTTATTCTCTTCTCCTCCTGAACAAGGAGTGTGCAGGGATGGGAGGTGACCCGTGTGCCACCCTGAATGTCCACGTCCCCCCAACACCTGCAGCTGCTTTCAGCTCCTTAAACCTGCAGAGCATTTAGGGTCCCAATGGAATTCCCCTGCATTGTAATTGTCCAGCTTCCTTTACTCTTGTCCAACGTGAATTCTGACCGTGCTTTGTGCTGGCTGGGTTGGATCACAGCATTTTGTTGTGGTGTTTGATAAAGAGCTCGGGGTGTCAGTGAGGGGGCCCAGCCCTGCTGCCCCAGGACCCTCATTTCACCCTGCCTGTGGAAAGGATCCACGCTCAGGGGGGCAGGAGAGGGAGATGGCAGTGGGATCCCCCCATGGTGTCCTGCTGGGAGCGGCCGGCTGGTGAATCCAGCTTGGATTTGTGCTGTGTGGAGGCAATTTCCATTTTCTTGCTTTAACTTTGAGGAGATGGACTTTGGGCAAATGTAAAACGTGGCTGGATGGGGTGCTCAGGCCCCTGCTCTGAGAGCAGTTGTGCCAAGAAAATAACAAGCTCTGGGGTTGTTTGTTTCTGCAGGAGATTGGAGCAGCACGCCTAGGAGGGGTTTATCTCAGCAAGGGGGGAGATAGGGCCTGAAATGGATTTTCATGCTCAGAGCTCCCAAACACAAGCACTGTGCAGCTTTGTGTTTGTTTTGCAAATCCTTATCATCCCACAGTTATTGCTTGTGAAGTGGAGCAAAAAATGAAAGGCAGTGAGGGCTGGATGGCAGGACTCTGCTCCTCCTGGCTTAGCTGCTGTGCTCTGGAAGGACACACGTGTGCCTGCAGCAGCCTCCCAGACAGGAACCTCCAGAGTGGTTGGTTTGCAGGCTGAGCTCTCGGGGAGCTCGGTGTGCTGCATTTCTGCTCAGCACAGGTTGTTTACAGACAGCTTCTTTCTTGGGGTGCTCAAAATGATCTCATGGCTCAGTATTTTATTTATGCTGAGTTCTCATTGAATCCCAGAATGGTTTGGGATGGAAGGGGCCCTAAAGCTCCTCCAGTGCCACCCCTGCCATGGCAGGGACACCTCCCACTGTCCCAGGCTGCTCCAGCCCCAGTGTCCAGCCTGGCCTTGGGCACTGCCAGGGATCCAGGGGCAGCCACAGCTGCTCTGGGCACCCTCACCAGGGCCTGCCCACCCTCCCAGGGAAGGATTTCTTCCCAATATCCCACCTAACCCTGCCCTTTTCTGCCTCAGCTTTTAATTTGCTGTGATTTTAAGGCAGAAGAGGAAGAAGCAGAATTCTACTACTTATGAAATGTCACAACAGAGTTTATGTGGTGCAGCTGAGCTGAGGGGTGCAAGGAGGTGGGGTTGGTGTGTGAATGATGGAATTTGCTGTCCCACAGCCCCCAACGCTGTCAGGCAGGGCAGGTTTCCAGGGGAGGGTACAAATGGAGGCTCCAAAACCTCCAACAACGATGCTACAACAGAACTTAAACTGCTGGTAAAATTGTACTGTTATTATGTGTTATGATTCAATTACCCACAGAAAAGTTCTCCTCAAGACATCTGAGGAACAACAAAATACACATTCTGGCACACACAAACCCCAAATCCTTGCTGATCTAATGTTCACCTCGATGTGAGTATTCCTAGTTCCATTTTTATTTTATCTGTAACTGTAGGATGCTCATTTGGGGTCAGAGCTGGCTGGATCATACCCTGACCCAGGGGTGCTGAGCTGTGGGGGACAGGGGTGCTGAGCTGTGGAGCCCAGGGGTGCTGAGCTGTGGGGCCCAGGGGGTGCTGAGCTGAGGGGTGCAGGGGTGCTGAGTTATGGGGTACAGGGGTGCTGAGCTGTGGGGCCCAGGGGTGCTGAGCTGAGGGGTGCAGGGGGTCCCCTGGGTGGCCAGTGCTGTCCTGGCCCAGCTCCTGCTCCCACCCTGCTGGTGCCAGGGCTGTCTCTGTTTGTGCTGCTGCTCTTGGCACCCGTGCAGGAGGGGTTTGAGCCGTGCCCTTTCTCTCCCTTCGCACCTGCACAGGCAGCAGGGGAGGGCAGGGAAAAACCTTTGCACAGCCTGGCCAGGGTATGATCCAGCCAGCTCTGACCCCAAATGGGCATCCTACAGTTATATAAAAAAGTGGAACTAGGAATACTCACATTCGAGGTGAACATTTGATCAGCAAGGATTTTGGGGTTTGTGTGTGCCAGAATGTGTATTTTGTTGTTCCTCAGATGTCTTGAGGAGAACTTTTCTGTGGGTAATTGAATCATAACACATAATAACAGTACAATTTTACCAGCAGTTTAAGTTCTGTCGTAGCATCATTATTGCCTGGAAATGTGCCTGATCATTTCCTTCCCAGCACTGTTTATCTCAGCCCAGCCTGTTAGGTGGTTTGTGCCTGCTCAGGGTGGCCATGGCCTTCCTCAGCCTCACTGGTGCTCCTCTTCACAGCCATGGGGATTCACAGCTCCACCAGGGCAGATTCATCAGACAGATTGGGCATTCAGGTGTGTGCACTGCAGGGAGGCTGGAAAGGGAAGCCTTCAGCAGGGCAGGGAGGAGAGCTCCTGCTCCCTCAGCTGACAAGGCTGCAGCCCTCACTAGAGAGAGAAGGAAGCCGAAGTTCAGGTGAATCCCAAAGCTTTGGTGTTTGGGAATGCAAACACAAACACCACCAGAAAAGCTGTCCCAGCCCTGCTGATCTGGATCTGGAGGCCGGTGTGTGTCTGTAGGAGGCTGTGGGTGGCACAGAGGAGCCTTTGGGCTGTGCTGGGGGCTCTGAGGGCCTGGGGCACCATTTCTCAATGGAGCAACTCCTTTGCAGGAGGAGAGGGATTTCTGCCTTTCCCAATAAGGGTTACATTTGTCTGACAAAGGCAAATTCTGTTTACAGAGTGACTCAAGGCACCATGGAGCCCATGGAAAGTAGGTCAGTGTGGCTTTGCTGAGTGCAGTGGTGGTGTCTGAGTGTGTGTGTGGTGATGTGTTGTGGTGTGGCGGGTGTGTGTGTGAATGCAGCCCAGAGCTGAGCACTCCCAGGGACAGCACCGCGGGCTGCTCGGCTCCACCCTTGCTCTGCTCCCATCCCGCCACGCTGCTGAGTGTGGGGAGAGCTGAACTGGAGTCAGCAGCAGGAACGCTGCAGAACACCAACCCGGGCTGCTGCTCTGCCTGTCCTGTGCCAGCCCGGCCCTGCCCTGTGCCAGCCTTGGCTGCTGCTCTGCCCTGCCCTGTGCCAGCCCAGCCCTGCCCTGTGCCAGCCCAGCCCTGCCCTGTGCCAGCCTGTGCTGCTGCAGTCTGCTGGCCTGAGTGGCACAGGGAGTGCTGGAGCTGGGGATGCTCTGTGCAGGACAGCTGGGCCGGGCTCTGGTCACAGCCAGAGCTCTGGTCACAGCCTGGGGACAGCCGGGGCTCTGGTCATGGTCTGGGGACAGCCAGGGCTCTGGTCACAGCCTGGGGACAGCCAGGACTCTGGTCACAGCCTGGGGATGGTCACAGCCTGGGGACAGCCAGGGCTCTGGTCACACGCTGCAGAGCACAGCCTGGGGGAGGTGGGGAGAGGCACTTGGGGTCCCCAAGACCCCCCTTGCACGGATCCTGGCTGCAGGGGCTGCTGGGCTCCAGGGGACCCTGCTGGGCCCCAGAGCAGGCTCAGGGGCAGACTGGGGGCTCCAAGGCTTTCCAGAGCTGCCCCCCTGCTGCAGGATGTTCTGTGTCGGGATCCTTGCTGAGGTCCTTGGGCAAGCACGAGCTGGACACTGGGTCTGAGTCAGGAGTGAGACTGGGAGAAGGATGGTAGCAGGGCAGGGAACAGCAGTGGGACAAGGAAGAGCAGCACGGTGACAAGCAGGTCACGCACATTTCTTTCTCTCAGACATGGCAAAGATGAAAAGTGCCCAGGGATGAAAGGCTGAGAGGAGTGAGAGTTCTCCAGCAGCAGCACCGTTCACACAAAGTGCCTCAGACAGAAAAACATCGCCCCTCCTGCCCCTCCTCTGCCAGCACCCGGCACTAAATCACCCTGCTCGTCCTCTCACTGGTTATTGAGTGGCTGGGTAAGATGGAGTCAAATTATTTGCATGTTCAAAGGGAGAAGATAAAACCAGACTGCAGCATATTTTATGGCTTTTATGAAATGTTGATGTATGTTGTTGGAGTAGATGGAAAGGCACCACCAGTGCTCGAGGGCAGAGCTCCTCTCTGGGAACCTGCTGCTGAATTAATGTGGGCAGAGTCAGAGGAAAGCAGGAATATGCAGTAAAGTTGGAAAAATTAAATGTTTTAGGTTTATATTTGGACTGCAGAGTAAGAAAGGCACCTGAAAAAAATCTGATTCCAGTGCAGCCTTAAGGTTGTATATTTAGCATTTATAGCTCAAATTTGGGCAGTTGCTCATTAGAAACCAGGAAGACGGAGTCTCAGGAAAATGGGAAGAGCAGGGAAGGGAAGGAAAACAAACAGCTCAAACAGTGTGGGGGTTTGAGTGTGCCTGTGGATTTTTAAGCTAAAGTTTTAAATGTGTTTTTCAAAGGACAAGGTTCTGCTGTGGGACTGACACCTCCTTAGTCTTGTTGTCAGCTGTCAGCTGTAATTATTTCATGTGTCCATCTGCTGCAGGGCTGGTTTGTGTGGACTGGGACGGCCGCTCCTGCAGGAGCAGTCAGCACTTCCAGCACAGCTGCTTTGGGCTCGGGTTTGTTCCAGTGAGGAAAGGCAGGAACTGGGAAAACAAATACCCCAATTTCCTGTGTGTGAGGTGCCCCAGGTGAGCTCCAGGTGAGGATGGAGTGCTCTGCTGTGCTCTCTGCAGCAGGAGCCCTGACTCCTGTCCCTGCAGGCAGGGGAGGATCAATTATATCAATTATATTGATGACAATATAATTGTCATCATACAGGCACACACATGCAGCTGCTTGGCTGTACATATGAACGGGTTGTATGATTACATGTGCCTGTATATTTGTGACATGCCGGTTTCAGGGTAGCAGAACTGGAATTTAAATGCTGGAGAAAATATGCAAATACCTGAGAAACAGGAAAAGCTCAAAGTGCTTTGCAGGCTGGAAACAGTTGAAGAGCCCTCGGTGCTTCTCTTACCCAGGCACGCACAGGAGCCACCCAACCAGCTCTGCAGGAGTTGTGGAGAGGAGTTGTGCATCTCTTGTTTTGTTTTCGGTTGTAAACTCACAATCTGCCCATTTGCATATCTAAACTCGCCGGTGCTGTAGCAGGAGCGTGGCTGCTGCCATGGGAGGCTGGTGTGAATTGCTGAGGATCTGCCACATCCCATTATGCATTTTTGTTGTTGTTTTAGTGAATAAATTGCGGGGAATGCGATCAGTAATTAGCTGCAATATGGCACACGGGGAGCAGCGAGGAGACGCTAACTCGATGTGAAGGACTCATCTGTAGAACTTCCAGAACCGCAGCCCAGTCATCGCCACCCACTGGAGGGAATCGTTGGCAGTGGTTCAGTGTGTTGTGTGCCAAAAAGGTTCCTTTGGAAGAGAGGAATGAATTGGAAACGCGGGGGTTCGCTGTGATACACCTGCCACAGGTACCCAGCGTGGGGATGGCCTTGGGTTTGAATAGATGAGAAACATTCCGGGCATATGTTAAACTGTTCTCCACATGAATATGTCTCTAATTCGCTCACCACATTTCTAATAAACCTGGCAGCTTCTCCCTTCATCAGTGACATCTTCATTTTGTTGCTTTCTAGAGGTGGAATGTCTCTCCTGGCTCGGAGCACTCTGGTTTCAGGGCTGGGAGGATGCTGCAGGGACCAGCGGAGCAGCTGCATGCACGGGCTGCCTGTGTGTGCATGGCCAGGTCCAGGTACTGCACACCTACGGGAGAGGGAATGAAACCTGGATTTCCTAAAGCATTTCCCAGGTACTGCACACCTACGGGAGTGGGAATGCACACGTGGATTTCCTAAAGCATTTCCAAGTGTCTCACGGTCATCCCATCCCTATGAACAAAAACACACGTACTGTTCCTGGGTAATGTACTTTAAATTAATTTTTAGAAACCGAAATATCCTGAGGGGTCTGTTCCTTGTCCCTGGCAGCTTCACGGGCCGAGGTGAGCCCTGGGTGCTGGTGCAGGGCAGGGGCTGCAATGCTGCAGCTGCAGTGCTGGAGCTGCAGCACTGCCCCGGGACAGCTCCGTGCCTCTGATGCTGGCACAGCCTTGGGGCGAGCCCGAGCCGTTTCCCTCCTGATCCAGAGGCCCTGGAACAGATGGACAGGGCGGCACTGAGGAGCACAGCGTGCCTCAGCACTGAGGCTGGGGCTTGCAGCGTTTCTGCTCCCAGCTGCTGGCAGCCTTGCTGCAGGCATGCACCGCTGCTCCGGGTGCATGCACCGCTGCTCCGGCTGCAGCCCCGGCAGCGATTCCCTCTGGCAGGCACAGCCCTGACCCACCGTGCCGGAGCTGCTGCGTGTGGGGTGCAGCACTGGGGCAGTTTTGGGGTGGGGGCCCGGTCCCAGGTGCCCGCCAGCCCCGCAGGGCCCTGCTGTGCCCCGCGGCACGGAACCGGCTGCGGGAATTATCCCCGGCACACAAAAGTTCTTTTCCTCCCCCAGCTCCTCCTGCCTCCATGACCTAGTTACCGGCTCAGCACATGCAGGAAGCCACGGGAGAGAAAAACACATTTCTATTTGAATGAGAAAAGTTGATTACTATTTTAAGCCCCTTATCACGTAAAAGCGTTTCAAGCTCAAACACCCCACTCATCTCTAACTGTGAGGTAACCATAAAGGCTTCTCCCTCCTCATCCCGCAGCCTGACAGCCCCGGAGCTGCGAGCAATTAAAATCCCTTTGCTTGTCTCTGGTGTACCTGCTGTAGTCGCTGTGTTCTCAGCCTCTGCTCAGACCCGAAACACCAACTTATCTCGTCTGGGGGAGGCTCTGTAGGCTGTCTTACCCAACGGTGCAAGGTGAGTATTTCAGGTGGATTAATTTATCCAGTGCCAACTGATTTACTGCCCTGCTTTGGGGCAGAGGCCAGGAAAGCCCCAGTGCTAGTAAGTGGTGCAGGTAAAATGCTGCCTCTTTTTCCTGTCCTTTAGAAGGAATCTGCAGCCTTTCCCCTGAGTCCTCCCTGGGCAGGTTACAAAAATGCTGGAGATGCCAATCCTTGGCTTCAGAGGGTCGGGACCTGCATCTCTGGAGTGCTCGGATGTGGAGCAGGTGTGGCACTGCTGTGGGGCCCAAGTGCTGCCCTGAGCGTGTGGGGGCTCTGCTGTCCGTCTCTAGGATGGGCAGCAGCTCTCAGGCTGCCCTGAGGAGGGCAGGGAAGGAGCTGAGATCAGGGATGGTTCCTTTGGGACAGAGGGAAAGGCCCCTCAGTCCTGGCACCTGGAACAGAGAATCTGTGCAAAGAGCACCAGGAAAGGCCCCTCAGTCCCGGCACTTTGGGCAGAAGATCCGTCCAAAGAGCACCGGGAAAGGCCCCTCAGTCCCACGCCCTGCTCCCAGTGCCCTCCGCCGTTCCCAGAGCAGCAGAGCCATTCCCAGTTGCTCCTGCTTTCCCCGGGTGCTGCTGGGGATGTTTCTGGCTGAATGCACGAGTTCTTCCCTCAGTTTCCAGCCTCTGCGTGTGTCTGTTCCCCCAGCAGCTGCACATCTGTTCCGAGGGCAGTGCTGGTGTGCAGCCAGGGCAGCAGCGATGTCCCCGTGCCTGTCACAGCTGAGAGGAGAGCAGGACCCTGCACCTGGACCAGGTACACGGCATTTGGGCACAGGGGCACTGCCAGGGACGGCCTGGGAGCTAGAACACCCACCTGGATCAGGTACACAGCATTTGGGCACAGGGGCACTGCCAGGGACGGTCTGGGAGCTAGAACACAAAATATGCCAGGGAATGAAATGGTTTTGTTCCTGTTCAGTGCTGCATTGGTCAGGATAAAACCTCCCATAAAACACTGAGGGACCCCCTCACCGGGGCAGCTCTCCCTGCAGAGGTTCCCCCGTGGGAGCAGGGCAAGGCAGGCAGCTCTGCCTGGAGAGCAGGGAAGCTCTGTGCCTGTGCCAGCGTGTGACACACTCAGCGTGTGACACACTCAGCCTGTGACACACTCAGCCTGTGACACACTCAGCCTGTGACACACTCAGCGTGTGGCAGCAGGAACAGCCGGGGTGCATTCCGTATTTCTGATGTGCTCTGAAAGCTGTGCACAGATTGAAATCAGCCCCAGCAGCGGGCACAGGTGCACGGCGCTAATTCTATATTGCAATTTCATTCAGATAAATTACTCCTGTGAGCTCCTAATAAAAGCACATGTTGGCTTGTGTCAGAATTAGTGAACAATTCTGATAACAGGAGCAGCTATTTTTAGTTCGGTGTTATCCCAGTTCAGCCTCCCATCAGGTTGTATTAAATGTGGAAGATACAAATTGGATCCATGCTGGGCACTCATTTCCCTCCAAGCATTCCTGGCGGGGCAGGGATGAGGGGGTGGCAGGGAGCTGGTTCTTTGTCAGGGCTCAGGCAGCTCTTGTCACTGTGCTGGTGGCTGCTGGAACCTTAATTGGGGATGTGAGCACTGCACAGGCAGCAGAGCACGGTGGGAGGAGGAGAGCTCCCTGAAGGATCCCCAGGACCTGCGGGGCTGGCAGGGGAGCTGCTCTGAGTGCAGATCCCCCAGGACCTGCGGGGCTGGCAGGGGAGCTGCTCTGAGTGCAGATCCCCCAGGACCTGCGGGGCAGGCAGGGGAGCTGCTCTGTGTGTGCAGATCCCCCAGGACCTGCAGGGCTGGCAGGGGAGCTGCTCTGAGTGCAGATCCCCCGGGACACGCAGGGCTGGAGGAGGGTGAGGGATGGATGGCCAGGGGCACTGCAGGACCTGTCCTGTCACCTCCCGGCTGTCACAGAATCCCGGGCTGGTTTGTGCTGAAGGGACCTCACAGCCCATCCTGTCCCACCCCTGCCAGGGCAGGGACACCTCCCACTGCCCCAGGGTGCTCCAGCCTGGCCTGGGCACTGCCAGGGCAGTGGAAGTCCGTCCCCTCTGTCCTTCCAGGGTGTCCAGCACGTATGTGAGTTTATTCCCATGCAATCCAAGCCTTCCCAAGGGGACTCCTCTGTGGTGGTGGGATTTGGGGTGCTGTGTGGGAAGCACAGCTTACCCACTGAAGTCCTGAGCTGTCCCAGACTCGAGCAGCTTTTTGGAAATTTCATTTAATAATCTCAATGGTTACCATTTGGAAATATATAATATAAAGTTTCATTTTCTCCCAAAGCAACTAAAGTGGGGGGAAATGCAATGTAAACACAGAACCCATTTCCCCCCTTAGTTTAGAGCACTAATAGAGAATGAGCTTTATAATGATTCTTGACTCCAATTTCACCCACTCCTTTCTCCAAAATTTTAGATTTTATTGACTAATAGTTGCTTTGACATTAAGGGCACTGCTGCAAACAACTCAATCTATTTCTACCAATTTTTCTTTGCAGAAAAATTTTATTTCAGCTCCTCATTATTTGAAAGTGATTTGCAGAAAAAGTGCTATTAGGAAAATGAGGCTGATGGCACTCGAGGTGAGCTGAACATGCTGTTAAGCAAATCAGAAATTAGTGTAGGTTTCTTTCATTTGGCTTCGTTTGCTGTGGATCAAGTTTGATACTAATGATAAAATCCAGATCAAGCTTTTAAAAAATATTGAGCAGTTTCTGTGCCATGAAACTGAAGTGGAGAAAGAAAACTTTGGGTGTTTTATATTTCTGACCTAAATTGGAATTATTTTAATAATTCTGTTGTCTAATCAAGCCAAAGTGTGGTCTTGTATGAGAAGAAATATCAGAAGCTGCTGCTGACTGGCACAATAGTGAATATGTCATACAGAAGGAGGAGAGGGAAAACATTTGGAAGATGCTGGAGTGGCCAAGAATGTTCCGGAAACATCCCTGCTTGCTCCTCAAAGGGCTTTGGCTGCAGCAGGAACACCCAGCAGAACACTTTTGCCTCAGAAACCAATGTTTACAGGGTGAAGGATCGTTTTGTATCTTCTCAAAAGCCTTTCAGGAGGGCAGGAGCGAGCCCTGGGTGGGTTTTTTGGTGGGGTGGGCTGTGCTGCCCCAGCTCCTCCCTCGTCACACCTGAGCCAGCCCAAGGGACAGCAGCAGGTTCATACTGAGTCTCACTGCTGTGGGGAGGTCCTGCCAGCTCTGGAATGTGCTGGAAGGTTCTGGAGCTGCTGAGGAGCTGCTGGTCTGAGCAGGGCTGTGAGTGCTCGGGGCACACACAGGGGATGGTGCTACTTTAACATGAATAATTGTAAATAAATAAAGCTCAGCACCTTCTCCTGTGTCCACACTGAGTTCTGCTGTCCATGCAGGTGCCTTGACCCAACCAGAAACCATGAAAGGCATCACAGTGCTGTAAACCATGTGCTGACTGGGCTGTTGTTCATTTCTTTCAGGTACTTTGAGGATGAAGAGGAAGATTCCAGCAATGTGGAACTGCCCTGCATTCCTGCAGAGAATTCCCGGGAATGTGGGGCAGTTCCTGCCCCTGCCCTGAGACACAGGGAGCCCTGGGGGAGCACGGCAGGACCTGGCTCACAAGGGGCAGCAGGAGAAGCCCGAGAACAGGTTCAGTCTCACCATTCCTCACCCAAGACAGCCGAGTGCTCAGGGCTTGCTTTGCCTTGGTTTCCTTCCCACCCTTCTGTCGCATGTGATGGGACAGCAATGCTTCCATCTCCTCCCTCAGAGTAAGACAAAATGTACTTTGATTTGAGAATGGGATGCAATTTTAACTAGGAGAGTGGAAAGCATGTCACTGGTGTAACAGCTGTAAAATTAGAAGGAAAGAAAACCCCTAAGAGACAGGAAAATAGCTGCTATTAAAGTGATAGAATAATCTTACCCTGTGATGGTGTTCTGCAGCTCGCAGCAGCTCTCTTCAGCCCGTGTCTATCAAACCCCATCAGCATGGAAGGTGACATTATGGAGTCTCCAGATGTATTTTCATGTCATTTAGCTGATTTGTGTCATTTGATAAATTCCATGTTTGGGAAATCAATGTTCCTCACTGTGTGTCCTCCTGTGCTTTGCCAGCATGGAGGCTCCGTGCTGGAGGCAGCAGCAGAGGTTTGTGACAGTGGTCACAGTGAGGTTTGTGACAGTGGTCACCTGCTGCCACCCTCTCCCCTCCTGGTGACATCCCCTGCTCCCTGCCCAGCAGGCTGGGTGTGAAAAATAATGAGATCCACGGAGGCACACGGGGTGAGTCCTCGGTTTTGTTTAATGCCACCTCTGTTATTTCTAACACACGAGGTGAGGAGTGAAATGCAGGTGAGAGGCCAGGGCACAGGTCCTGCCCTGCTGGTGGCACTGGGCTGGGTCCCAGGGGAGGGAGGCAGGGGGAGCAGCCCTGCCCTTACCCCCAGTGCTCCCATCTCCTCCCCAGCTGGAGTTGGACCCCTGGGTGCAGGGGGTACCCAGCAGTGCTGAGCTGCTCCCACAGCTGTTGGGTGCTGGGTGAGGCCTGGGCTCTGCCTGCCCCAGGCACTCCAGGGCAGGGCCAGGGGGGCTCTGGATGTTGGCAGATGAATGCTGTAATTAGTCCTGTGAAGGTTTAAATAAGTTTGTACAAAAAGCTGGCTTGGAGAGGAATTTTTTAAGAGTTCTATTTTAGCTCCAGATGCAAAGTTCAATGGCTTTCTTGATGACTCAACTAATGCCTGACTTGTTTAGTAAAAAAATCCCCATAAAAATACAGTTTAAAAGTGAATTCCTAAATACTTGTATCAGGAATGGTGTTTGATCACAGATAACATGTATTAAGTAATAATAGTGTGCAGCTCTGGGCTGGCCAATTTTCAACACACCAGTGGTGGGTGGAGGATTTTAACAGCATTACTTGAGCTGTGCTGCACAGTCAAGACCACATCCACTGGAGAAAAAACGCTCCATTTAAATAGCCCAAATGAATAGATTTGGTCCCTTATTGTAATTTAACTGAAGTTTTGAAATGCGTCTTTGTTATTCCAAAAAGGGAGAACAGTATCAATAACTGCGGAGTGTGACATTGCATAATTAAGCGTATTTCTGGCTCTATCCATCTATCTAGCTGTCTATCAAACCCCGCAGCTTTCCTTCCCTGGAACAGCAGAAGGCTGCCAGTGCTTTCCACGCCAACGTGCTGGAAACCTTGGCTGGGCCCCTGCCATCCTCAGCGGGTGGGTGGGAGGGAAGGCACAACAAATTTGGTACCGTGGCTCTACTGCCAGAGAACTGAAGGGGATGAAGTTTGTCAGCCCACTTCAGGGGAAAATAACCTGAGGATATTTAGGAGAAGGGAATTAGAATGCTTCATCCTGAGCTGACTCGTGCAGGGAGGTGTTTCCCATCCCTGCAGCCCAGCTCCCCCTCAGCTGCTGGTCCTGGGGGGTGCAGAGGGGGACAGGGGCCTCCTGACATTTCTGGGGCTGCAGTGCCAAGGATAGAAATCAAATCAGATGGGAAACATGGGAAACACAGCCCTGAGAGAGGTTTTAGGGGCAGGTTAAATCGTGGTTCTGAGGTGAAAGCACAGCCTGCTCTGGGTCACAGTGCTGGCTGCAGAGCAGCTGCAGCTCTGTGTCCATAGCATCCCTGTCAGCCTGCATTGGAGCCCTGCTCACCCTGCAGGGATGGGGAGATGGAGATGCTGAAATGTTTAAAGGGGGGTGGGACTTATGAGGAGATAGGAAAGAATTGCATTTCCTGGCTGAAGGATGGCTCGAGGGGAAGTGTGACTCTCTCTGAGCATTTCAAGGCTGCAAACACCAGGGCTGGAAGGTGCACCTGGCATGCTGCAGGCAGAATTGCTGAGGGTTACATGGTGATAGTCAGAAAAAGGAAATTTCAGGTGCTGCTGAGACCACTTGATCATGTTGGTGTAAAGGAAAACCCAACCCTAACGGCCTGGAGATGACAGGGATGTCTGAGAGCTGTGGGGATCCTCTTTCTGATCTCCAGAGTTTTGATTCCTTGAGTCCTTGCATGGAGACCTTCCACCCCTCAGAAAGGTGGCCAGCTCTCCCTTCCCTGGCAGAACGGGAGTTCTGAGTTAGATCCACCTGCACAAGGGTGCACCTGCACAAGGGCTGAGGCAAAGGGAGATCAGCCTGAAAGGTTGTACTGGATTTAGTCTGTGCTTTTTGGTTTTCTTTTTTCCTGAAGCCAATGGGATTTTTCCATTGCATCCCAAGGCTCTGGAATTAAACCTGCTGTGGGGCCCTCCCTGGAGGAGTTTGTATTTTTCCCTTTCCTTTTCCTTAAATCTCTCCAGCCCCCGGGGAGCCTTGCTGCACTTTTCCCATGCCCGGTGGTGCAGTGCTTGCCCCTCAGTGCCAGGGCTGTGGGCAGTGCCCAGCAGGGGCCAAAGGCTGGTGACAAAAGCCTATCTGTGCTGTGACACGGGGCAGGGGGAGGTTTGTGCTCTGTGCAGCTGAAATTGGATAATTTCTGTTGTCTTTAGAGAAATGGAGCTCAGGCAGCCATCCTGCAGCTGAGCAGAGCTGCCAGCAATGCCTTTGGTTTGGGGTTTGGTGCTGTCTGCCCTGAGCTGTCCATAGGGTGAGCAGTGACTCTTTCCATGCCCAGTGGAGGTGCTGGGACCCAAAGCTGTCCCTGAGCAGTGTCTGTGCCAGCCTGTGACGGTGACAGGGCCGTGGGCAGGGGAGCTGTGCTGATGGGGCTGATGGATCCTGCACGGCCACCCCCGACCCCGCTGCCACCCACCCCCAGTCCCTCCTGTCACATCTTCAATTACACTGACAGGCCCCAGCTCCCAAAGATCTCTGTTTAGCCTTGGAAGATTAAAGGGTGGCAACTCTTTTCAATATGATTATCATCATTATCTCTGGGAGATTTTATACTTCAGAAGTCAAAGTCATAATAGCCCAACTCACTGCAATTATTTGCAAATTGCCTTAATGTATTTTGCAGAAGCTCTTTTGGCACTTTGTAATTTATTTATTTGCTAAGCCAATAGCACATTTAAATGCTGAAATGTCTCAGAACCTCTGTCAGCCAGTCTGGTGGGAGCTTGCATGGACTTTGCCAGCAGCCCCTCTACCCACCAGTGACCTCACTCTGTTTTTGTTAAAATACCTCTGACAACACACCTTGAAGGACTTCTCCTTTTTTGCTTGAAATTAAAGAGAATTTGTTAGTGTTGCAATAATTCTCCATGCTGATGCAAATGCTTATGAAAACATAGACTTAAACCAACATTAAAAAAATATTCAGACACAAAAAAAATTGGGCAGTTTCTCAAAAAATGCGATTTTTTCCTAAAAGTGTGTTTCAAAGAGGAATTCTTGGTGTGCCAAGGGCAGTATCAGAAGCAGTGAGGGGTGACTCTCTGGTATCTCTGGCAGAAGCCCAGGGTCTCAGGAGAGCAGCCAGGCTGGGGCTGGGCACAGCTGGTGGACGTGGCTCTTTGGATCCCAGCCCCATCTGCTCCCTTTTTCCTGTCCCTATTGCTGGGCAGGGAGCAAGAGCCACGGAGCCCTGTGCATCACACCCAAACCAGCCCAGAGAGCTGCTGGAACACGCTCAGCCAAGGGCTCCAGAGTCATTTACAGAGTCACAGCTACGGAGCAATAATTGTGAATAATGAGGAAACCACGGCAAAAACGGTAAATAGCTTGCAGGCATTTTGGGAACAGAAAATGAGGCTAAATTCATTGAATAAATTAATTGCTATGGATTATTCTCTTAGCTTTAATCTGCTGCCTGCTGAAGGAAGTTGTGCAAATGGCAAAGCTGGTCCACAGCTTTCATGTAGAAATGGGGCTGCTTCAAATGGGGCTGAACAGAAGAGAAAAGAGGCTGGAGGGGAATTTGCTGGGCTGTAAAAGTGTCTCACTCGTACTGCAATGTTCACCTTCACAGTTTTACTTGCCTTTGGGAGGGGGCAGTTTTATAATCCCATTTTGTTAGCAGATGGAGGTCCTGCAGGGAGGAGAGGTGGTTTTTCCCAAGGCCACGTTGTCTCTGGCAGAATCCAGGTTGGGGCTTGGGATTTTGCAGTTCCTGGATGATGCTTGTGATATTTTTCTCTTTGAAGACTTCCCCTTTCTGCAAAAACATCTGCACTGGGGGCTGAACAAAACAACCCTGAGCAGATTTGAGACTTTTCCAGTGAAAATGTAAAGAGAAAGGAGGGATGAGGAACCGCATCCCCCAGCCTGTTTTAAAAGATCAGTTCTAGTAAAGAGGAATTATATTTTAAGAACCAGACAGATTGTCTCAGATTTACTATCTCAGAGGCCAGCAGTGAAGGTGAAGTATTTTTCTGTCAGGATTACGATTGCCTGACAGGGTCTTACCGTTACCAGGAGAAATGACCCTGATTTAGAAAAGATCTGTTCATTTTTGTAAGCAGCTGTTGCTTTTTAATAGCACAGCTCTTTCATACAGCTATTAGTAGTAATAAAAATAAAACTAAGGCCTGTGTCTTTACTTGCATGAAATTTGTGATTTAAAACGAAGCTTGGAGAGCCTTGCAGATCAATCCTGGGATTTTATAAGCTGCTATTGGTGATTTATGTAGGTGGAGACCACAAAGCCTACCCAAGTTCTGTGCACAAGCCGTTTGTCAGCTTTTAGCTCCTGGCAGCCTTTTTGTCCCTCCTCCAGCTCGTGCCTGCAGCAGCATCCTGGAGCTGGGAGTGCCTGGTGCCAGCTCAGGACAAGCTCTGCACCACTGACGGGGCTCAGGACGGGGCTCAGGGCAGGGCTCAGGGCAGTGCTGGGCTCAGAGCTGGGCTCAGGGCAGTGCTGGGCTCAGAGCTGGGCTCAGGGCAGGGTGTTGGGCTCAGCTCTGTGCCCTGAGCATCCCTCGGGGACGCTGCAGCCCTGCCTGTGCTGGCTCTGACATCCCTGCCTGTGGTGCTCAGAGCTCTCCTGCACTCCCCAAGCAGCTCCAGGAGTTCTCCCCAGCTGGCCCCAGCCCAGGGTGAGCTGCACAGAGCTGGGAGGAGCTGGGAGGCCGAGCTGTGCCCGGGAGTTCTGCTGAGTGCAGCACTGTTACCCCAGCTGGCTTTAGCACATCCGCTCAGTTTATCCCAATCGATTTTTCCCCTCCATTTGCTGAAGTTTAACAGAGCAGAACAAACCCGGGAATGCTCAGGTTGCCCATGGGGTGGGCAGGGAGGTTCAGTCACCTCGGGCAGGGGGAGCACTGCAGCAGCCAGGCTCTGCCCCTGACCCTGGGCTCTGCCCCTGACCCTGGGCTCTGCCCCTGCCCCTGGGCTCTGCCCCTGCCCTGGGCTCCTCCCTGACACAGGGTGACCCCGGGGATGCCCTGGCACCGCTGGCCCTGGTGTGGGGCCCTGCTGTGCCAGGGGCACGTGCCATGTTGAGGGTGTGTGCAGGGATTGGGGTTGGTTTGCTCTTGCTCTTCATTCTCCTTCTCTGCTCCAAACATTGACCGAGGATCAAACTTTGTCTGCCTTCCCTTGGAACCCACAGGAAGGAATCAAAATACATCTCTCTTCAGGGTGTGCCCAAGGCCATGGAAAGGGCTGTACGCACAATCAGACCAGATAAATCAGAATCTCCAGTCTGGGAAGGTTAAACCTCCAGCAGCGATGGCAGCCACACATGGCACTCCATTTTGCAGACACAATGTCAGTCTTTTATTTTAATGTACAATGCACTTCACCCTAAATTACATTTTCTTCTTTTAATTTATTTTCATGAAAACGATAGCATGGCATAAATCATCTTGTGGGGGTTGCTGGGTTATTTGCATTTCAGAGGTTGATTTTAACTTTGTATTGTAAAGGAATTTGCAACCCAGAAGCTCTGGGAAGCATTAACTTGCAGTGATGGTGCCTCTCCAAAGGTGATGAATGACGTTCATTTGGCTTAGGACAAACAGCCTCCAGTTTGTGTCTTTCTAAAAAAACCTGTCAGAGGCAAAGAGTGGGAGCCAGTGAGTGATGCTTTCATCTGTGGAATGAGTCCCTGCTGGGAGAGCAGGGTGTTTGGGAAAAGGCTCAGCACAGCTCCTGCAGTCAGCCTGTGCCCCGTGAAGGGGTCACTGGCCCTGTGCCCAGGGAGGGCTGGGAGAGGCTCATGGCCTGCAGGGGGCTGGGGGCTGCCCTGCCCCTCTGGGGGTCCTGCCTGTGCTGGGTGCTGCTCTGTTACAGCACGTGTTTAATGCCACCTGGCACAGGGCAAGCCTGGAAAACTTTAATGAGTCTTCAGATGTCTATTCTCTGCTAAGAAATGTGGCAGGAAGCTCTGCCTTAAATTCAATACAGCCTGGAATGCTCAGGGAATGAAGCAGCGGAGTAAAACGTGTTTTATTAGCGATGAACTGAGGCTGCACATGAAAGAGCCCTTTAAATATCTGACATGTTAAATGCATTATTTTCCCTTCAGGAGAGAAGGAGTCAAAGGGACGGGGCTGATGAACTGTGCTCATTAACCTGAGTGATGGGACTGGTATCGACGCCGGGGCTGTGCAGACTTCAAACACGGCTCCTGCCGCCGGGCTGGCAGCCCTGCCAGGAAAAAAGGTGGAATTACTTCGGGCACTGAGCAAGGTCTGCAGCGAGGGGTTCCTCTGCAGGTGAGCCAGGAGCTGAAACGGGTCAGAGCTGCAAACAAAGCAGAGCAGCGCTCCCGCAGCAGCGGGGCTGGGGAGGGGCAGAGCCAGCCCTGCTGCAGGAATGAGCCCTCTGCTATGAACGTATCCACAGCCCTCTAAAACAGGGGGAATTCACTTACTGCTGCATTAGCATAAACTCGTGGAATGGTTTGGGTTGGGAGTGACCTTAAATCCCAGCCAGTGCCACCCCTGCCATGGCAGGGACACCTCCCACTGTCCCACGCTGCTCCAGCCCCACCTGGGGCACTGCCAGGGATGCAGGGGCAGCCACAGCTGCTCTGGGCACCTGTGCCAGGGCTCTGTTTTGTACCAGAGATTTTTGTGCTGGAGAAGTTTGTTACAGGGAGGGTTGTTGCCCATTCTAAGCAAGAGCAGACACGTTACACCCAGAGCTGCAGGAGAGTATCAGAGCTCGGGAGCTCAGCAGTGTCTGAATTGCCCATATTTCACACAAAAGCTTCATGTTCTACATGTCGTAGCATTCCACATGTCATTGGCTGCCTCTAAAAGTGATTCATGAGGCTGTCACAAAGGAAAGGATTCTGAAATTTGTAGGGGATGAACCTGTGTGAAGCACAGGCAGTGAGTGCCAGTGCCAAACCCAGCTGTGCCCATGGCCAGGGAGTGCAGGGCAGTTCAGGTCACCCTATAAACCAGTGGCCCCTCTGTTCTGGCACAGCCACAGAGTTCACAGGTCACTGTAGAGCGTTCACAGGTCACTGTAGAGCACTCACAGAGATGTTATTTTCCTATGTTTCTAATATATTTTTAAGGCAGAATTAATATTCACTGAATTGACGCAGATGCAGTTTTGTACTTTCTGCTGCCTGGGGTTGTTGCACTTCAGCCTTTGATGTGATCAGCTCTTGCAAGCTCAGCTGGTTGGAGCTGGTCAGTGCTTGGGTGAGAGGTTTCACAGATATTTGGTGTTGCTGTGAGGAATTGTTTGTGATGAGGGCGGCACTTTGTGCAATGAGTCAGTGCCAAGCCAGGGAAGGGCCCCAGGGGCTGCACAGGGCACCTCCAGCCACAGGATGAGTTCCTGGCCACCACCAGGCATGGATCAGCCCTGCAGTCAGATCTCTCAGAGAATTTGCTGTCATTTCTCCCTGTCCCCACCTGGGGCAGGGTTTGCAGTGCAGCTGGGGCAGGGTGGAGTGTCAGTACAGGGGGCACAGCTCCTGTGAAGCCCCCGTTTGTTTGTTTGTTTGTTTGTTTGTTTGTTTGTTTGTTGTGGTAGCAGTGCCAGGATGTTCCTTTTGTCTTTCCCCATTATCCCTGCGTTAAATGCTCAGTGAGGGCCTCCTTAATCAGGGAAACAGGAGTTTCTCTTGTTTCCTTGCCAAGGATTCTTCCACGCCTGGAGGGTGGGCCCCTTTTTGGTAGAGCCGTAATTTTTTTTTGGAAAAATTGTGTTCCAGCAGCAATTCCTGCATAATCTCCAGAGGAGTGAGGGAGAGAGCTTAAGAAGAAATCCCTGCAGTAACACAGGGAGAAACACAACCTGATAACTGCTGACAGATTGATGGCTTCTTCCTTCACCTAAACCTTTATAGATTAGCACGTCCCCTTTCCATGGATGTGTTTGTTAGCACTGCATGATCTAACCTAATCTGTGTGGGAAGTTATTTATCCCAGGGCTGTGGGGCATTTATTCCATTCACTTGTCACCAAGAATAATGGCAAGGACAGGTAAGATAATTCCAGCTGTATTAAGGGCTGAGAGATGACTGTTTGTGTTTTGATAATGGGACACTCAGAGTGAAGGATCTGAAACGGTTTTGGAACATATTTGCTGAAAACACCCATTTTGAATGTATTTTGTTCCTTTTATTCCTCTGTTCCATGAGGGTGCCTGGGGTTGCTCTGGGAGAAGGAGACATCAGCTGCCACTCAGGGGTGGCCCAAGGGACTTGGGAGGAAAGATGTGAGAGTGCCTGGGAGTGTCCTGCTCACTGTGCTTTGCTCCAGGCAGCCCCAAAGTGTGGGATCCCAGTGCCTCTGCTGGGATGGGGACACTGGGCAGAGGGGACACTGGGCAGGGCAGGGGGGACACTGGGCAGGAGGGATGTCCTTGGGCAGGGGGCTGTCCCTGGGCACAGCCAGCCCTGGGGGCTGTTCCCAGGGGCACAGGTGGGTGACAGCTGAGCAGGGCCCATTCCCAGCCCCTGGAAGTGGCTGATCTCCAGAGCCCTGTCCTGGCCCTGTGGCAGCTCCTTTGCAGGCCAGGCTCTGTGTTCAGAGCTGCTGTTTCCTCCCCAGGCATCAGAGGAGCCTTTCCTGCCATCCTGCTGCTTGGCCAGATGTTCTCCATTTTCTGCCAGTGCGGTGATTTCTCCTCTCCAGGCATCCTGTAACTGCCTTCATCTCTCTGATTTCACAGCACTCCCACGGCATCAAGAGCACTTTGAATCCTGGCCCCATCCTCCCGAGCTCTCACAATCACTGCCAGCCTCCTGTCACCCACAAGTGCCATCAGCAGCTCCTCAGCTGCAGCCCAGAGGGAGCAGGAGCTCCCTGGGGTCCCCATCAGCCTCTCATCTTCCCAGGGGACACCAGTGACCGTCCCTGGGCTGGTGACGTTCACTGGGCTTCATTCTGGCCTTGTGATTTTATCCAGACTGTGCTTGTGGAGCTTCCCCCGTGGTGTGTTTGAGGACACCTGCTGGCCGTGTCACACCGTGTGTCACACACCCTTGGTGATGGACATTTGCCCCCCAGGACCTCCCCACGCCCTCCCCTTCCCTGACCAAGCCCTCCTTAAGCTGCATTTTATTTTCTATTATTTATTCTCGAGAAATTTATAAACTTCTGCTGGCTGTGTCTCCTGGGCCACCATCTAATCTTGCAGGCGATGACAACTTGATTGGTGAATAACAGATTCCAGTCTCTTCCCAGCTGCTGAATGGAGCTATAATTTCTAAACGCATCCTTGAAGATGGAACAGAGCTTGTCCTTCTCCAGGGGTTGGTCTTTAATCAGCCCAGTTGTCTCTTCAGTTCTGAAACCTTCTTTTCACTGTAATATGCAAAAAAAAAAAACCCCAAACTGGAAATGAGCCATTTACCTTGTATCAGTGTGTAAATGAGGGCCCAATGTTTTGGGTGCTGCAGAAATCCTGTAAGTGATATTCCCTGCTCTGGAAAACTTTAATATGAAGCAGGCAAGGTAAGCAAGTGAAAGGACTGAAAACAGACACTGGGGATTAACTGAATTGCTGAGGCATAGATCAGTGTCATGATGGAGATTAAAAGTCAGTCTCTCTGAAATCCAGAAGAAAACTTTGCTGTTGCTCTGATGGCCTTTTTTTTTTTTTTTTTTTTTTGATGGGCTATGGAAAAGACAGAAAAATGAAACTGGTCCCTTGAAAACATTCCAAGTTGAAGGATAACATGAAATGTGATTTTTATAATTTCAAAGATGGAGATTTTAAAAATTCACTACTATCCCAGTAAGAACTCTCAGAACAGATTTTTTTTTGTTGTTATTCTGTATTTGTACTTTCAATGCAGAAAGAACTGATATACTTGTTTTATAATGTTAGCAAAAAAAAGTACTTGGAGAAAGTTGAGTTTCATCTTCCTCCCTTATTGTGGATACAAACAAAAAGTGGTTGTGAATCACTTCTCATGGATAGAATGAATGTATTTATTCATTTATTTTACTGGAGCGTCTGCTGGAATTGAAGTCGTTGATTAATGAGGTGCAGGAGGTAACGCTGGGGAAATTGGGGTTTGCAGCTGCAGGAAACTCTGCAGGGCTGGGGGGCTGCCCCAGGGACCCCGAGCAGGGCAGGGGTGCAAACACCCCTGCCAGGAGCTGTGTGGGACAGGGATCCCTCCTGCCCCATGGGTGTGGAATGGCAGGGCCTGTGTGGGACAGGGATCCCTCCTGCCCCATGGGTGTGGAATGGCAGGGCCTGTGTGGGACAGGGATCCCTCCTGCCATGGTGGGTGTGGAATGGCAGGGCCTGTGTGGGACAGGGATCCCTCCTGCCATGGTGGGTGTGGAATGGCAGGAGCTGTGTGGGACAGGGATCCCTCCTGCCCCATGGGTGTGGAATGGCAGGGCCTGTGTGGGACAGGGATCCCTCCTGCCATGGTGGGTGTGGAATGGCAGGAGCTGTGTGGGACAGGGATCCCTCCTGCCCCATGGGTGTGGAATGGCAGGAGCTGTGTGGGACAGGGATCCCTCCTGCCCCATGAGTGTGGAATGGCAGGGCCTGTGTGGGACAGGGATCCCTCCTGCCCTGCCATGCTGGGTGTGGAATGGTGGTGGGTAAAGCTGTTCCAGGACCTGCCTGTCAGCAATGATCATTATTACAGCAATTCTGCTGGAAATACAAACAGACCCTGTTTAAGTGCAGGTTGTCAGCACCATCATTTCCCAGGATCTCCTCTCTCTGACAGAATGATGGAGCTGGTGCAGTCCAGACCTCCAAACACCGGTGGAATAGAGGCCGGGGGGATGTGGCAGGGGACATCAGGGTGGCTTTAGAGTGGCCTCACGCCAGGCTGCCATGCCCATCCCCTGGCACCCTCCTGCTGCCTGCTGCCATTTTATTTTACCTCATTCTTCTTTTCCCTTGCACAGCTTGTCCTTTGCCGCTCCGGGTATAAATTCTCCCTTCTGCTGTTTCCCGACCTGCCCCTTACACCGACAATCCCCAAACCCGGCGATGCCAGACAGGCGCTTCCCTCCCTCCTTCCCTCCCATCCTGCGGGGCTCCCGAAATAGCTCCGCTCTCCCGCCTGAGTGGGCTCGGTGACATCGCAGCCTTTTGGGGAGTGCTGCTGCACTGGCTGAGGCATTCATCATCATCATCATCATCCCGTGCTTGTCGTGCAGCCGGCCCAGCTCCCTCGTTTGTCGCTCCCGGGGCCAGGGCAGGGGGGTTGTTCTCACTTTCTGCCTCCTCCTCCTCCTCCTCCTCCTCTCCCCGGATCGGCCTCGCTGTCCCCAGCGCTGCGGGGCAGTGACAAATCCGCACCCGTGGGGCTGTTCCGCTGAAACCTGGGAAGGTGTTTTGGTGTGGAAAAGGTGTGGAAAAGGTGTGCAAACAGAGGAAATGGTTGTGCTGCTCTCGCAGGAGCCCGGCAGCGCACGAGCAGCATCCTTGGAGCTCCGCGGGTTCATCTGAAGGCAGATTGCTGCTCCCACAGGTGACACCGCTCCGGAGAGGGGTGACACCGCTCCGGAGAGGGGTGACACAGCTCCGGAGAGGGGTGACACACCTGCCGGGCAGGCGGCAGGGCTGACCCAGACAGCGGGACCGAGTGCGGGGGAATTTGGGGAATGTGCAAAGGTGGGATGGGAAAGCTCCGCTCGGCAGCCCCGGGCTCGGCACTCACCGCAGATCCGCGGGCAGCGCTACCCTGGGGCCGGGCTGGGGACATGGCTGGGATGGGGACACGGCCGTGTCCTGGTCCTTTGCAGGCCAGGCTCTGTGTTCAGAGCTGCTGTTTCCTCCCCAGGCATCAAAGGAGCCTTTCCTGCCACCCTGCTGCTTGGCCAGGGTGAGCTGGGATGGGGACATGGCCAGGATGGGCTGTGCAGGGGGGACACTGCTGGGATGGGGACACGGCTGGGATGGGGACACGGCTGGGATGGGCTGTGCAGGGGACACGGCTGGGATGGGGACACGGCTGGGATGGGGACACGGCTGGGATGGGGACACGGCTGGGATGGGGACACGGCTGGGATGGGGACACAGCCAGGATGGGCTGTCAGGAGGAGCGCCCACTCTGCTGTTTCTGCCTCTGAACATCCCTCCTCTCAGGCTGCCATCCTCCAGCAGGGAGGGAGGGAAGGTGTTTCCCTGCAGAAACCCCTTCTGTGGTAAAAGGGCATTCGCTTGACAAGCCAATTTGCTGTTGAAAAAAAAGTCCTGACCTTAAAAAATTAATTAGTTTTGTAGGTTTGCTGAAGGTTCTTCCCTAAGTCCTGCCCTGGCTGAGTCCACTGGGATCCTTCCTTTGACTTGAGCAGGAGTTCAAGCAAATCTTGTCACAAAAATAACTGGAATCAATACTCAGACTTCATCCTGGAGAATGGCAAGTGTGATCATGTGGTAACTGCAATTTTCACTCCCGATCTACTTTTTACATTGTCAGAACTGATGAAGCATTTTATGGGAGGAAAGAGAAAAACCAACAAATCAGGGAGTATTCCCCTAGGCTGATGAGTGCATGTGGTGTGATAAACTGCCGTTATTAATCTCAGTTGGGGGCAAATAATGGCTTCAGAGTAGAAAAAAAAGCCCACAAAAACAACCCCAACCTCTTGGAAAAATCTCTTGAACATAAAAGCAAAATAATGGCAGTTGTTCCATGAGGCTTTGTGTGTAATGGGCCAAAATACTCCCAGGCACCGAATCAGGGTTTGAGTGCAATTACTTGTGTGTATTAAAAATAGCACTGGGTACCAAAGCATGACATGACAATATTTACAGTGGGGAACACGTTCATTTCTGTGTCTGGCTCAGCCAGCCTGTCCAGGACAGGGCTTGGGGGATGCTGCCATGGGGTCTGGCTGGACATGTATAATTAATTCCATCTTGAATCAATTTACGGTATCAATAATGAAGCACTTCTTAATGGGCTTTCGACTGGTCAAGTGACAAGGCAGATTGTGCAGCCTGGGGGGAAAGGAGAGGAGCAACTCCCTCCTTGCATAAGCTCCTTGTAGATCATGAATAAATCATTCCCTCTGGCTGGCAACTCCTTCACACTGCTCTGAGATTTCTGAAGTATCTTCCTTCTAATTTAACTTGTGCCTCAACTTTCAGAGCAGCCTCGTCCTCTAAAGAAAAAGCACCTAATTCGTGTGCTGCTCTCAGCTTTTGTTACAGGAGCAGAATAGGAGGAACACGGAATCTGGAGCTGTAGAATCCTTTGGGTTGGAAAGGACCTTTGAGGTGCTGCAGTCCCGGTGCTGTCCCTGGGGCCCTGCAGGTGTCTGTGCACAGCCTGGGCCAGGCTCTGCTGCTGTCTGAGCTCTCATTCACTGCCCACCTGAGCTCCCATCGCATCCCAGGGCCACGGGAAATGACTTTTGCTGCTCCTTCCATTCCATATTCATTCATCATTTCCATATGGTAACGACACAGAGTTGTGCCATGTGTTATTCAGCACAGCCACACAGAAAGCTGCTAAAGATAAAAATCGATTTTTTTTTCTCAGAACCAGAAACTGGGAGCTGTTTCTTGTCACGCTTCAAGAGAGTGAAAAGTAGCACTGGCTCAGACCTGTGGGCTGCAGTTTTCCCATTCCTCATATGTCCTTGAGAAAGCAGAAAGTTTTCTTGCTCACACTGGATGGAAAGTGGGAGCTTTTCAAGATTTCCTTAGGAAAACAACAAAAAAAAAGATGGTCGGTGTAGAGCCAATGACTCAATGTGAGGTCATGAGCACGTTTTTTTGTAAATTGGTTCTGTTTTGGTGTGGTAGCACAGCCTGGGTGTCGGGAGCTGTGTGGCTGGGCTGGGGTCTGGCATTTCCCTGTGTGCAGTGGGGCAGAGCTGCTGCCAGCCCTGGGCTCCAGCTGGGCTGCTGGGGCTGTACTGGCAGCCAGGGAACACTCACACATCCCTGAGGGATCTCTGCTGTCCTCACCCGTGAGCAGGCACTTCCTGAGCTGTGTGTGCTGCTCCTGCTCAGGGGAAAAGCACCTGGAGCCCCTAAACACGAGGTTTGGGGTGTTTTTCCTCAGGTAAGAAGTTTGGGTTTGGGGTCTCTGCCAGCTGAGCCTGATCCTGGATCCCCCTCAGTGCTTCCTGCAGAGAGATGGAGGCAGGAGCAGAGTGTGGGTGTGGGTTTGGTGTGGGTGCAGCAGCTTTGTCACCACCCTGAGTGGCACTTGCAGCTCCCCAGAGCCTGGCCTGGAGCTGCACTGGTGTTCCCCTCATGGGGCTGCACTGGTGTTCTCCTCCTGGGGCTGCACTGGTGTTCCCCTCATGGGGCTGCACTGGTGTTCCTCTCCTGGGGCTGCACTGGTGTTCCCCTGGGGCTGCACTGGTGTTCCCCTGGCGGGGCTGGTGCAGAACCAGGCTGGAGGAAAGCCCGGGGATGGCTGCAGTGGGACCAGCTGCAGGGAGGTGTTTTCCCGTCTCAGAGTACTTTGTGGGTTGATAAGGAGTTTGAAAGGCACTTCTTTTCTGGAGAAGAGGCAACGGGAATGAAGGTGGGGAGCGGTGACGACAGGAGGTGGGTGGTGAGTGCTCCTCACGGGTTTCCAGCACAGCCAAATTCTCCCTGCACCGCCCCGCTCTGGGGCCCCAGTGCTGCAGGCACAGCTGGGGTTGCTGTGGGGAGGAGGATGAGGAGGGATGGGCTTGGCAGTGCTGGTTTCACCTCAAAGGTCTTTCCCAGACTAAAGTGGTTCTGTGATTCTCTGGCTGTCCCATGCCCAGGGAGTGGCCTGGCAGCACCAGGCACTCACTTTCCAAAGCAGGAGCTTCCTCACACTGCACGTGGGAGTGCAGCTCCCCAGGGCTGCTCCCAGTGGGGTTTGGGGCTGGCACCCAGTGGGAACAGCTGGGTCACACTGACAGAGCAGGGCTGGGGTTTGGGGCTGGGTGACACTGACAGAGCAGGGCTGGGGTTTGGGGTTGGGTGACACTGACAGAGCAGGGCTGGGGTTTGGGGTTGGCACCAGTGGGAACACTGGGCTGGGTGACACTGCCAGAGCAGGGCTGGCACCCTGTGAGAACACATTGGGTCACACTGACAGAGCAGAGCTGCTGGGGGCCCAGCAGGGTGACAAACGCTCCACAAAACACAGAGAAGTAAAGACAGAAGATGTAGAGGAAAAAAGAACATTTACATTTTTTACTTGGAGGAGTAAAATAAACATGGGAACGTTTCCCAGGAGAGGAGCTGTTGTGGTGTCGATGCAAAGCTGCAGTTGCTGCCTGTGAGGTATTTGCAGAAACATGTCAGTCTTTGCTGCAGATTGCTGGGGCACCCCAGGCTCAGCTATCCCAAACTGGCCAAGGGCTTAACCTTTTCCTAACATTTTAACAAGAGAGATCAAACAGGGAAAAACAGGTTTCAGTTCCTTGATTATTCCTTTGCTGATATCTCAACCAAAAATGTAACATCCTTGAGTCTGCTGAAAAAGCCAGAGATGGTGTTTGCAGTGCAGCAGCACAGGCAGCTCTGCTGGGCAGGATGGCTCCTGCTGTGCCTGGGCTGCCAAGGCTGCGTGGGCTGGGCACCACGGGCATCTGGTCATCTGGTCATCCACCATGGGCTGGGCACCACGGGCAGCTGGTCATCCACCATGGGCTGGGCACCACGGGCAGCTGGTCATCCACCATGGGCTGGGCACCACGGGCAGCTGGTCATCCAGTCATCCACCATGGGCTGGGCACTGTGGGCATCTGGTCATCCATCCTGGGCTGGGCACCACGGGCATCTGGTCATCCATCATGGGCACTGGAACATCCATCCTGGGCTGGGCACCACGGGCATCTGGAACATCCACCCGGGTGAGCTCCTGTGCTGAGGACTCAGCCCTCAGCCCTGCCTCGCTGTGTCCTCGCAGTTTGTTGTGGCTGCAGTGCTCCAGTGCAGTTATTTAACACAGGTAATTAGGGGAATAATAACTTGGGAAAGGTTAAACATCATGAACTGGGGGACGGCCGTGGCTTTGGGCACTGACCTGAGGAGCGTGGTGCAGATACTTATTGGAGGGAAACTTGCAGATTCCGTACATTTTAACCCAAAGCACATTTCTGTCTCTCACAGCAGCTCTTTGATTAGTGGTGCTCACCTCGGGGTCAGAACGTGGAGAGAAAATCATCAGTGAGAGGCTGAGCTCTGCTGGGTGGGTGTGAGCAGGCAGGAGGGCGATGAGGGAGGTGGGGATTCAGGGCCACTCGGGGCTGCCCTGGTGCCACCTCATTTCCCAGGCAATGAGGAGGATCCCACACAGTGCTGCAGGCTGCTGAAGGAGCTGAGTTATCTGCTCTGTTCTGTGAGGCACAAACACAGGAGCTGCTGGGTTTGACATCCCTTGGTACCCGTTTGGGTGATGGCATCAGAACTGCTGGGGGCAGCTGCAGGGAAATGGGGCAGCTGCAGGGAAATGGGGCAGCTGCTGGGAAATGGGGCAGCTGCTGGGAAATGGGGCAGCTGCAGGGAAATGGGGCAGCTGCAGGGAAATGGGGCAGCTGCTGGGAAATGGGGCAGCTGCTGGGAAATGGGGCAGCTGCTGGGAAATGGGGCTGCCCTGTGGGATGGGAGCTGGGAGGAGCAGGAACTGTCCCAGGGAGGGGTCTGTGTGTGGCCCTCGGCTCTGTCACTGCTGCCCTGGTCTGATGAGCTCCAGGAGGGATATAGGGAGGTGCTGGCATGAGAAAGGACAATGTCTGTGCATTCCTGATCTCTGCAGACACCAGAGAGCAGGAATTTCTGGAGCTGCATCCTGAGGCACCCCTGAGGCACCCAGACACTCCCTGTGTGTCCTGCACTGTCCCCAGTTACACTGTGACCTGGTGAGGGGGAGCTGGGCTACAGAGGAATGAGGATTTCATGGTAAGAACAAATGGTCAAGTGCACTTAACACCTTTACTTAACTGACTCTCTCCTATCCACTGAAGGAGGCCTCTTATCCAACTTCCCCTGAGAGCTCGGAGTAAAGGGAAAGGACAGAATCCCTCACTCTCCACCTGTCATCCTCCCATGGAATCCCTCACTCTCCACCTGCCATCCTCTGGTTTGTAAGTCCTTTTGAAATCCCCCATCACTGCCTGTGCCATGGGAACAGGGCAGGAAATGAACTCCCACCCAGTTTTGCTTTATGTCTGGGAAATCCAAAAGGCTGCAGGGGCACAGGGGGGTCAGGCAGGGACACAGGGGAGCCGGGCAGGGGCACAGGGCAGGAGCCCCAGAACCCCTCTGTCACACCTGGGAAGGCCTGGCAGGTGAGCCGTGGCTGCTGTGGGTTTCAGGTAACTCCTGTCCCCCCCGTCCCCAGGCTGGGGCAGTGACAGCAGAGGGGACAGCAGGTGGGGCTGGCCCACCCGGGCTCCCTGCACACTCTGATGGGAACTGCCCAGCCCCAACCTGCACTGCGGCCAGGAGGGTCAAGTGTCTGAGATAAACACTGTGCTCTGGACAATTTTTATTGCCTTTGACATTCGCTGCTGCTCTATCAATTCTCAGACACAAAAAACGTGCTCTGGCTCTCAAAATCTCTGGTTTGGAGCTTTTTCTGTTTGCCAAAGGACTTGAGGCCCAGCGAAATGAGATAAAATTAAATCATATTAATGCTGAGGAGTTGAAACCAAAAGGAGGTTGTTTATCAGTAAGAAATGTTGAGGAAAGCTTCAGGCCTGAGCAGAGACCCGGCCAAAGCCCCTGTTTGCTGTGCCAGTGCCAGGTGACCCTTCCTGGGTGGGGTTTCCACAGCCACTGTGCAGTGGGGAGTGAGCAAATCCCACCCCAATTCCTGCCCTGTGAGCTGTGGGTGCCCGGGGCTGGGGGCTCTGCTGAAATCTGATTTCTGCTGCTCCTTTAGGCAGCACAGATCACGCTGCACTCTGGGGGAAAGGAGGAGCTGCTCCAGGAGCTCCAGGAGCTGTGCCCTGGGCTGTGCAGGGCCCCGGGGCTCCTGCCTGGGGACCAGAGGGGTGTGTGGGGTGTGTGGGGTCAGGCTGATCTCCATCCCACAGTGGCTGACTCGGAAATGGGCACTGGGGCACACCAGAGGGGGAGGATGAGGATGAAGTGGTTCTTACTCAATTCCACACCTCACACCTGCATAGCTGCATCATTAGCACAGCCTTGGCCGGGAGTTTTCCTCCTTGTTTTCTGCACACACTCACACATGGTGTTTTTTCAAAGCATGGGCTCCAAAATAAATTACATTTCTTTTTGTTTTGGAGTAATCTATTGCTATGTCCCTTATTCTTGTATTACAAAAGGACTCATATTTTCCCTGCTCACCTTTACTCACTACTCCTAATTTTACAAAGTTCATTAGTCCCTCCCCACTCGACACACAAAATGATGATGTACAGCTCACGTGGCTTTGGCATGTGACAAGCCATCAAATGTTCAAATAAGAAAGCCATCCCCACAAGCTATGGCATCAAACAATCCCCAGCTGAAAAATGCTGGAGATTTGCACTGACTCCAGCTATTTTGGCCAAACAGCTCAGCCTCCGGGCAGATTTACACCTGCAATTACAGAAATAGATCTCCCCGTGTGCAGGCGGTTTGGGAAGACAAAGAGCAGCCCCCGATGTCCCCGGCAGCCCAGCCCGGCTGTGCCCGTGCCCGGGGCAGGGCTGGTCCTGGCCGTCCTTTGCACAGACACAAACGAGCGGCGCTAACTGTGATTAATACGAAATAACTAATTGGAGCAAACCTCTGGGGAGAGAGGTAAGGATTCGAGATAAGAGAAGCACAAAGCTTTGTGTTTGTTCTTTTCAAATGAAAGACTCCCGGTGATGAAATTCCTCCCCATTGGTATTCCAGGTGGGGACTTTCCTCTGTGCTGCTGGCAGATTTTAAAGGGTGACCTTTCAAGTCACTTAATGGATGTGCCACATGCCCAAATATCAATTGTTTCTTCCACCGGAACGCTGGTTCTGCTCTGTCCTGCCCCGTGGGAAGGGGATGCTGGAGCTGCTACGGGCAGCCAGCTGTTCCTGCCGTGTGCCCTGGGCAGCACAGCTGGGCTGGGGACGCTGCAGCCACCTTCCGAGGGAAGGGATCCACGTGAGAATGTTTTCTGTGACAATGAAGGTTATGGACACCTGAGTCTGTGTTTGTCTGCTCAGATTAGATTCGGAGGGCTGGGAGGCTGCCTGGCTGCCTGCTGGAGACTGAGATGGAATTGTTCTCCCTTGGTGCAAAAGCAAAGAGTTGGCAGGGTTTGGAAAGGAGAGGGAGAGGATGGCAGGGGTTTATTTCTTCAGCTTGAGCCCGTGGTGGGAGCCCTGTGCTCCTGCCCCTCGTGCCAGCTGGGCACCGTGCTGGGTTCTTGGGGTTCCCTGGGTTCTCTGTGTTCTCTGTGTTCCCTGGGTTCCCTGGGTTCTTGAGGTTCCCTGGGTTCTGTGGGTTCTCTGGGTTCTCTGGGTTCTCAGTTCGACCAAGACTTCCATCCAGCAGCTGGAAAAAAAATATTCCAGTTGAAAATGTAGTTGGAAGAGCTGTATTCTCACAGTGTTTGCACTATAACAGATCAGCTCTTGAGGCAGGGGTGAAGGACCTGCAGTGGCTCTGCTGGTGCTGCCCTGAGGCCCCAGAGCAGGGGCTGGTCTGTGCCCACTGTCCCCAGAGGCAGCTCTGCCCCCTGGGCTCCAGTCCCTCAGCCCCTGCCCAGGGGCCCCAGGTCTGCTGGGGGACCAATCAATAAACCAACAAAACTATCTAGGTGTGAGCTACCTGTATTTTTCTTTTTTAAAAATAACCGTGGTAGTGTAAGCTCCAGCTAGCAGCACACACGCAGCATTCCCCTTTGGAAGTTGGTATTTTGAAGTGCAGTGAAAATAAGAACAAACACACTGAAAATGCCCAGGCTCAGAGCATTCTGGCCAGTCTCCTGAGCAAGGTGAGTTGGTTGCTCCTTCATTATAGATGAGGAGAAAACCAGGTTTGTCAGCCCAGTGGAGATTTGAGGATCCTGGTGTTGGGATGCAGCAGCAGTTTTGGTTTGGAGGGCTGTGGTTCAGCAGGTCTTGGCTCTCGGGGGCAGTGGCAGCTGCAGGCCCCATTCTGAGCCAGAGGAGCTGCCAGCTCCTGCTTTGGATGCAGCATTTGACCGATGCTTGCACCCCAGGGCTGGCCCCAGCAATATCCTGTCCTTGCACCCCAGGGCTGGCCCCAGCAATATCCTGTCCTTGCACCCCAGGGCTGGCCCCAGCAATATCCTGTCCCGGGGCTGGCACAGCTCCATGCACTGTAAATGCAGGGAATTCTCTGCAGCCTGCAGCTGATGCAGTTTGACAGAAGCAGGAATGCAGGGTCTGGGCAGTTGCACCCTGAATTACAGCCTGAGCCCAATGAGAAATGCAGACATGCCCTGATACCCACTGACAGTGCTGGGCACTCCCAGCTGGGGCTGAGGAATATTCTGGGATTGCTGAAGCACTTCAGCTTCAGAGGATAAAGCATTTCAGCCTCCCTGACCACAGAGAACATCTCTAGTTACCAACCAGAGAAATATCCTTCAAACAAAAACGTTTGTTTACTCCGAAGGAAGGAAGCTCAGGTGGTGGGAGAGTAAAAGCTGTTCTTTATTTTTTTTCTCTGAAAAATAAACCAGCCCATTTGTACATTGATTTATCAAGCTTATCCCAACTGTCTTCCGGCCAGGATTCACAATCCTGGCTTTTTGTTTCTCTACATGCTCCAGCACACAGATATGGCTTTCAGAGTGGAAATCAATACATCTGCAGGACGCCTCTGGTGCTAGCAGAGTCCACGGCTCCTTTGATTAAGCTCCACTAAAGCATAATTATCTGGAACGCCTTGTCATTTCCTTGGCACTGCTCACACAGCTTCCCAGGCAGGAAGGGTTTTGTCAGGGTGTTGGAGCCCCACACAGCACACGCTGGAGAGGGAAATGGGAAACGTTCCTGTGCCACCCAGTTCAGCAGCCAGGGGAAAGGAGACCCAGGTCTGAGAGTTCAGCAGCCAGGGGAAAGCAGCCCTGGATCTGAGAGTTCAGCAGCCAGGGGGGTTTGAGTTCAGCAGCCAGAGAAAAGCAGCCCCCGGTTTCAGCCTGGCCCTGGCTCTGGGGCAGCCCCTGGTTGTACCACACCAGAGCTCTGGCTTTGCTGGGCACCCCGGGGATGATGGCAGGGGGACCCCAACATCTGCTCAGGAAGGGATGGATCTTCTGGGACGCTCAGGGCCAGCTGCCCCAGCCTCTGGAGGGGACACCATGGTCCTGTCCTGGGCTCAGCCCCCTCCCCAGCCCCCCTGGTGCCAGGGGTGCCCCAGCACTCAGGGCTGCTCTGCTCTGTGGTTCCCATTCACCCATCACAGCCACAGCAACAGAACAATTGCCAGAGTGACATTATCCTCTGGCACGGGGGCCCAGGCAGGCTCCAGCAGGAACAGAAGGAGAGCTGTCATGTTAACATTTCAGCTGACTCCAGCCTCCCCCTGTTCTCCTCTCTGCAGGGCTGTGTGTAAAATCCGCCCCCTCTCCCCGCGCTGCCAGCTGGAGCTGCTGCTCCACGGCTCCGTGGCTGTGCAAACCCCTGCGCCCCCCAAGGGCCTGAGCACCCAAAGGTGCTGCAGAACCGGGGCTGAGGCTGCTTGGGATGGCTGCCCGGGCACCGTGGGCTGCAGAGGAGCTGGTGCAGTCCTGCGGGGTCCCATAATGGTTATTTGGGAAGGTTTCTATCCCTGCAGAGTGGGCGATGCTGGCCAGGGGCCAACAGCCACATTTCAGCCCTTTCTCTACTGCTGGGGTCAGAGCTGAGATGGGACAGGCACGGCCAGAGCTGAGATGGGACAGGAACAGTCAGAGCTGAGATGGGACAGGAACAGTCAGAGCTGAGATGGGACAGGAACAGTCAGAGCTGAGATGGGACAGGAACAGTCAGAGCTGAGATGGGGCAGGAACAGTCAGAGCTGAGATGGGACTTGCTCTGTGACAAGGGACAGAGGTGGAGCCGTGGGCACAGGAGGGAAAATTTCCATACAAACGAATTCCTGTGGCTGCAGAGCACGGCCAGCGAGGATACTGCTGGAGAGCACCAGGGCCCAGGGGTGAGGGGGTGTCCCCTGCTCTCACATGTGCTGAGGGAAGGCTCCAAAGAGGAAAACCCCAAAGCCCCAGCACCAGGAACATGCTCTGAGCCACATTCCTGCTCCCTCCAGGGAGCCTGCAGTGGTTTTTTTTCAGATTTTTGGGAAATCATCTTGCTCTGCTTTCGTTCTGTGAGGCTTTAAAGCAATTCTGCTCCATAGCTCAGTTCATCAGCTGCAGCTTCTGCAGGCTGGACTGCCCGAATATGATTTATGAGAAATCTTAATGGTGAGCCACTCCAGCCTGCTTGGGGTTTAAGCTTTACTGAAAAGGGATATAAACAACTCTAGAATCAACAAAATGAACTGAGGGCCTTTTGCAGCTGTAGCTCACTGCACAAGGTGCACAGGGCCTGCGTTCCTGCTGAGGTTCACTCACTTCTCGTGGATATTCACTGTGTGAGGCATCCAAAACCTGAGTGTCCTGGGGAGAGGGACCTGCAGCCAAAAGTGAAACGCAGAGCTCGCTTCAGCATGAGGAAGAGAATTTGCAGTGCTGATTCTGCCTTTGTGGGTTTTTTCCAGATGACCAACACCAGTAGAAATAACAATTAACATAAAATGGAAAAGGGGATACCCAGGACCTGATTTTTACAACCTGCAATGTGCTGATGGTGAGATGCTGACAACAGCCCGTGGAATTTGAGGTTTACCTGAGCTACTTCTTCTTCCTTCTGCTCACACAGGGACAATTGCACAAGGACAATGTGGCTGAGGCAGCTTTGCTGTCTGCCAGGGGCACAGCTGACCCAGGGCCTCCTGTGGTGGGTTCAACTCTCTAGCTGTTCTCCTGCCCGGGTCCATCTGTGTGGCACCTTCCCCGTGTCCCTGCAGCTGGAGGGGCAGCCAGGAAGCTCAGGGAGTGCTCGGCACCCCGGCTCCTGCCCTGCAGCCCTGCCCTGCAGCCCTGCCCTGCAGCCCTGCCCCTGGCCTGGCTTTGTTGTGTCTGCAATCATTTCCCAGCCGTGGGGGGTTGGTTTCCAAAGTTCCTCACTCCAGGGCTTTGGGAAGGCATTTTCCTTGTACCAGGGGCTGGGTTTGGATGGAATGCTGGGCCTGTCCCCAGCTCAGGCTGATTGTGAGCCCTCTGCTATGAAAATTGCAGGGGGCTGCCGGGTGGGCACATCCTCCCCTGCAGCTGTGCTGGGGAGTGCCCTGCCCTGCCCTGCCCTGCCCTGCCCTGCCCTGCCCAGCTGCGGATCCTGAGAGTCACTCACTCATCCCTTCATCCAGGAGGAGCCTCCTAAGGCAATGGACGCCCTTTAAATGAGGCACGGGCGCTCTGGGTGTTTGCTCCCCAGGGTGTGCCCAGGGCAGAGCCCAAAGGTCAGCAGTGGGATTGCCCCGGGTGCCCATCTCAGCCGCTGTGAGCACACCCAGAGTTGGTGTTTGTGCCAGGGGATCCGTGCACGTCCAGAGCAGCCAAAGAGGAACCCGAGGATGACCTTCAGCAGCCCCTGGTGAAGGTACGTGCAGCCACACAAGATAAGAGTTCCGTAAGAACTGCTCATGGAAAGGAGGAATTTAGTCTGGTGTGTGACTGGGAGACACAACCGGGCCAGTTCAATAACACACAGCTCCTGTCTGGGAGGGCACGTGTCTGCAGCTGGGCTCGGGGAGCAGCTCCTGCCTTGGCCCCGAGTGCTGGGGGTGACCGGGGGGACGCCGGTGGCCCTGCCGAGGGGGTGCCGGTGGCACTATCAGGGGACGCTGGTGGCACTATCAGGGGGTGCCGGTGGCCCTGCCGGGGGGTGCTAGTGGCACTGCCAGCAGCCTGGCCCTGCTGTCCCCTCCTCTCCAGGACACCCCGAGCCCCCTGGAGCTGCTCCTGCCTCTCCTCTGTGCCTTTTAGAAGCTGTTTCTGTCTCTTCCCTGACCGCGGTGCTCGGCCAAGCGTCGTTTCAGGGAACATTAGGCTGTGTTTGGGATATTCGGTGCTTTTGCAGTTTCCTTCTTGACCTTTCCTCGACCTCCTTCTCTTGGGTGAGCGTTATGCGGGGAGAAATTGCCGTTCCCCTTTTCACCATTTCTCTCTCTGTAAACACAGCAAATGGCAACGAGCTCTGTAATTCCTGTTAAAAGCCCTCGAGCCCTGGAGTGAGCCCCCAGACAAGAGATTGAAAAGGCAACAATTAGGGGGGAAGAGAGGGACAAAAGGGACGTAAACAAGTCCCTGCTGCAGCAGCCCCTGAAAGCATGGCAGGAGCTGGGGCTTCAGAGGCTGCAGGCTTTTGGATGGTTTTGAAATATAAGCTTAATAAATATTAGAAATCATCTTCAGCCACATGCTAGCTTTCTCCACTCTCAGTGTTATTTTTTGACATTGGATCTTGGCCCAGATCCTTCATTCAAAGCAAGACAAACTCTCCTAATCCTTGTTTATAGCTTGGGAGAGACAGCACTTTGTGGTGGTTATATTTGTGAGGGATTATTGGTTTGGTCTGTGCGCTTTCAAACACCGTTCTTTGCTCCTTCTGGGCAGCCAGGGGTGATTACAGCAGTGAGAGTGCTCACAGCAACTAATTCCAATGTCTTTCCATTTGCCAGTGGTTAACTTTCCCATGGCCAAGTAAAAGTCTTTGAAGGAGAACCAAGAAGTGTTTTACAGTTCCATGCAATAGCAAAATCTCTCATAGCTGGAGTTGAGGAGGTTTTGGACAGAAATGTTGATTTTCTTAGGGCCCCTGCTGACACCTGTGGGTGCCCCTGGGGCTGCTGGCACTGCTGAGGAGTGGAGGGAGTCCCTGGGGAGCAGATGGAGGGAGGGATGTGGGACCCACCTGGCTGAGCCACTCCTCCCCTCGGGTTTGTAAAGCTCGGTTTGTGCCACAGAACCTCAACACACAGGGAGTGCAAAATAATTCTGTGGGTCTGGAAGAAAACAGAAACCATTTCTGCTCTTGGAGCCCCTTTTTTCTGGCAGAGTTTGAGTTCATGGGCTCTGACCACTACTCCAGACCTGGACAAGGAAGGGACAGAACCTGGTGTGTTATGGCAAAGATGAGTTCTTTCTCAGGGTAAAGTTCTGTACTCCTGAAGGGCTTGGAAGTCTGTTTTTGCCACTTGTTTTGGAGAGGCTTTGAGGCAGTTTTCCAAGGGCAGGGACCAGCAGTGCCACACGTGGCTCTGGGCTTTGTGCAGCCAGCGTTTCCTGGGGAGGCTGGAGGGGCTGGGCACCCTGGTGGGCACCACGCTGGACACGGGGCCAAGGGCTGCTCAACCAGTCTGTGGTGTCACCCAGCTGCGAGCAGAGGCAGAGCTGAGTCCAGCAGAAATCCTTTCATGCAAGGACTGTGCTTTTGTATTGATTTTGTAAAGCACCAGTTAATATAGGAATAATAGCCGGGTGTTTATTCTTAAAAGGGCCAGACTGTTCTGCCAGGAAAACTAGGATTCGTAACAGCCTTGAGATATTTTTCTCGTTTTGTTCGCAGTATAAATGATACTTGAATTAATATTCATGTTGGAACAAAATCTGAGGGGGCCTTGGTAGTAAACCAGCAAACAATGTGAGGAAAAATGGCTTTTTATGGCTGCAAAGAGATGCAAAACGACAGGGGGATTGGGAGCTTGTTTTCTTCTGTCACATCTCCCAAGAAAGCAGAGCAAGTGCTCCTTGCCTGTGTTTTGTTGTGCCTTTGCCCAGGGACATTCGTTATCCTCACACAGTGCAGGGGTGACAGAGCTGTGTCCCCACGTGGAACAGGGAACCGGGGGTGAGGATCCCATTCCAGGGACAGCCAGGCCTGCAGTGACCACAGCTGTGCCAGAGCCCTGTGGGACTGCCAGGTGGGTCTGTGCACCTGGGAAGTGTGGGATAAATGTGGGATAATCCACCGGGATCTGTGCTGCTGGGAAGCGTGGGACAAATGTGGGATAATCCCTGGGGAAACGGGGCTGGCACTGCCTGCCTGGGGACTCTGCACAGCCAGGCTGGGCTCTGCCTCCCCAGCTTTGGGGCTCCCCTCTGTCCTTGCCTCCTGGATCAGCAGGATCACACCAGACAGTGTTGCTGCTTTATTCTGAGTCTCCTGCAGAACTCCTGGGCAGTTCCCCCAGCTGGCAGGAACTGCTAGCTGTGAACTAAGTCGATGAGTGCCCACCTCCCATTCCACTGCCCAAAGATAAGGGATGAACCCAGATTAATCACAACAGGGCTCGTTTGTGCAGAGCAAACAGCTCTGAGCAGCCTTGCATTTGCTGTTGAAGCAAATCCTTACCAAGGAAGACATTTACAGCAATTAGTGCAAGCTGAACAAGGCTTGTTCCTCCAGCTGGTCAGTAACTACCACAAACCACTGCAGCAGCTTCTTGTGGTTGTTATCCCTCTTCCTTCAGGTAGTTATGGTGCAGTCACAGAGTCCCACATTGCTTTGGGGTTGGGAGGGTCCTCAAATCCCACCCAGTGCCACCCCAGCCATGGCAGGGACACCTCCCACTGTCCCAGGCTGCTCCAACCCCAATGTCCAACCTGGCCTTGGGCAGTGCCGGGGATCCAGAGGCAGCCCCAGCTGCTCTGGCAGCCTGTTAAACCTGTTTTCCCTCCCTGCTGTGCCTCCTGACCACCTTCTGCTCGTGCAGGGAGTGAGCAGCTGGCCCAAGGCCATCTGCTCCTGTGCTGCTCAGAGGGGAGATCAGCCCATGAATCCCAGCATTGCTGTTTGTGTGCTCAGTGTGCCAGTGGGACCAAGGGAGGGAGACAAAGAAGTGATGGAGGAGGTTTGTTCTGGATTATCCTGCTTATCCTGGGCACTGTTGGGGTTAATGAACATGACCACATGCAGTTTTAGATTGGGAAGGGTGACTGGGAGGATCAGGCAATTCCCTGTGTCTCCATCTCTGTTTGTTCACCCTTCACTGGGAGGATCAGGCAATTCCCTGTGTCTCCATCTCTGTTTGTTCACCCTTAGGGGTCTCTTTACGAGGTGGAACTGGGTTAGGAACAGGAGTCCAGGGTTATTCCATCTGTGCACAGCTCTCATGGGATCAGATTATTTTGCTCATGCACAAAGTTAAGAGCACCCTGACCCCTGCCCTTTCTTGCCTCATTGAGGTATCACCACAGAACCTTTTTCTTTCCTCCCTGCACTTGGGAGCCAATTAACATACCCCCAGGAAAAAAAAAAAAAAGGAAATAAAAACTGCAGCCTAGATGAATCTGCCCATACAGCTGATAAAAGATCTGGCTGCTGCTTTTTAATCTGCTTTGAAGAAAAAATTTATGGACACCAAAGAAATTTGTTATGTGGCCACATGAGAAACCTCCAAAGGTGATGGAGGCAGATGATGGACAGGCAGCAGATGAAGTCACTGGTACCTGTGCAGGGCATTGATGGATACTCAGGCAAGGTGTGGGATGGAGCCAATTCTGCCCCACAGAAACCTGACAAGGGATTTCATGGGTGCATGGCAGGCTCAGCCAAAAGCTACACTGGCCATTAATTCCAGCCCATAAACTCCAGAGCTGCTGCAGACTGTGCTGGGGACTCAGCCACAGAGCAGAGCTGCTTCGGGGGCTTCAGGAAAAGTAGTAATGGCAAGAAAAGCAGAAAACAGTTGTAACTGCCAGGAAATGATAAAGCATCAACATCAAGACGCATCACAGCACAGAGTTGCTCAATAACTCCTTTGGCACATGCAGTGAGTGGTTAAATGTCTGGAGAGGAGCCACCCCAGCGCTGTCCCTGTGAGTGCTGTCAGCAGCTCAGTGAGCATCATCTGCCCAGGGGGCTCACGGGCACACTGGGGGCTTTGGGGTGGGGCCAGGCTGTGTGGAAGGCTGGGGCACCCTGGGGCTGGGGACTGGGACAGGGGTCTGAGCCCGTTTGGGCTCTGCACCATCACTTGGGTCTCCGGCTGTGCTCAGACTGGGGGCATTTCCCACGGGGAAATTCCTATTTCCCACTTTAGTGCAGAACATCCTCCCTCCAAAGCTCCCGGGCTTTAGGGTATTGCTGATCCCCTCTGCTGCAGTGCCCTGCTGGGTCAGGAGCAGGGGGATTGCCCCAGGTGCCTGAAGGGCAGGGCTGGGACACTTCCATGACCTGGGGCTTGGGTTCCAGACCAGGAGTGGGAGCTCTGCACTTCGGGGATGATGCTGACACTTGTGCAGCACAGGAGCTTCCTCGAGCTTCCAAACAAAGCTGGGCCATGATGGACAGTGAGAGCTGCCCCAAAATCCAAACGCCTCCTTCCTGCCTCTGAGCAACCCCCTGGGGGTTTGCCTTAGCAGCCACCCCTTTGTGTGGTTGTGACAGAACCTTCTCACCATCACCGAGGGCAGGGAGGCACCATCCCTCCCTGCTGCCCCTCAGCGCCTCAGTGCAAGGGTTTTGTTGCTGAACAAGGTGAGGAAAGGCTTCCTTTGGGAAGCTCAGGGAAAGAATCCCTGGGATTTGGGTGGGGGCAAGCAAAGCAAATATTTCCTTCGTGGCAGATGTTCTTATAACTGCTCTGAAATTTGCTTATTTTCATCCTGTGGGATTTCCAATCCCAGGATTAATTCCCCAGTGTGCAGTCTCGGTTGTCAGAAGCTGGGGTGGAATAAAAGCACAGGTAGGATTTCTGAAAGGGGAAAAACCCCACTGCCTGCTGAAGAACTGCCTGTCCTGCCAGTGCTGTCTAGTCTGCTCGGAGTTAATATTTTTTCACCTTATTTCCTCAGAAACATGACTGTTATTTTTTCCCCCGGTTTCATGGAACCAATTTGCATCCGAGATGCATTTTCTGGGACCTCGGCAGCGATGGGGCTGGCATTGCCTCTCTAAGCAGAGCACCATATGCTTCCTTCCGCGTGTGTTTGCTGCCTCAAACCCTCCCAGATAATCTCCCCGGCTGAGTGCATGACAAAGTACCAGAAAGGCGTTACCACACAAGTGCTGACACTCCTACAAAAAGGGGAGAAGTGATAAATGCTTTCCCGTGTAGAGAAAAAGATAAGGATGTATTTTGGGAACCGAGCTGACAGTTGCAATACCTGCGAGTATTTTTAAATTGAGATCGGGAATGTAAGGAAAGGTAGATAGAGGCTATCATTAAATCTGCATTGGTTTATTTGAAAAACAAACGCTGTATGTTACTTTCAAAGCTTCTCTTATCAGAGATGCAAAGGAATTGCATTGGGGTTTTCAAATGCACCTGAGGATGAAGGGCCTTATTTCCTTTCACATGAACTTAGCAAGAGTTACTCCCAGATCAAACCTGGGCCTTTTCCTTTTAGAATTGGAAATTCTTGTTTTTCACTCAGGCAAATAACAATACAAATTTCAGAGAACACACAACATTCCGCCGTGCAGGAAAACCCCACCACATCTGAGGAACGGCTATAAGAGAAGTGTTGCTTTTCAGAACACCTGCCTGGCTGCCCTGGCCCCGGTTCTTGGGAGGTTTTAGGGCTGTCTGTGCTTTGGGGAGCGCTGTGCGGATTTGGTGATGTTTGTCTGGCTCTCCTGCCTGCCAAGCCCGGCTGGAAATGAGATGTGAGTAAACATTGCGATCAGCTTTGGTTAAACGGAGCAGCTGCTGCAGGGACACTGCCCCGCAGTCCTGGCCAGGACGGGGACAGCCGGGCACGCTCCTCCCGGAGCCCCGAGAAGGGTTTGGGGGGCTCTGAGGGGTTCACACAACCCTTGGAGGGGGATCCTGCTCTGCCCAGCCCCTCCTGCCCGCCCGGCAAGGTGAGGGCAGGTGGAACATTGCTCAAGGCATCGATTCTCCGGCAGCAAATGATGATAAATTCCCGGCCGTGCCCCGCCGGGAGGGCTGCACACCATCATTAACCCTCGGTACCCTGGTGCCTCCCGGGGAGGGTTCATGGTCTGCCAGAGCAGCGGGGCTGGGCTGGCAGCAGCGCACGGGAAAGGCTCCTCGCAGGTGTTATTGCCCTGTCAAACCTGCGGAAGGGAGAAACGCCAGCTGAATTTTGGCACGGACAGCAGGTCGGTGTTAATCTCCAGGGCAGCAGGCAGGGCCGCATAGGTGCTGCTGCTCTTCTGGCTGGTCGCTCCTTCGGTAATTATCGAAGCACAGCGATTCCCTCCCTCGCTCATTCTGCTCAGCCTCTCCCCCTCGGCTTCATTTATCTCTCACAGAGACGCTCCCCGCGCCTGTGAGGAGCGAGGGCCGCAGTTTCACATTTGTAATCCGTGGGCTCTCGCTTCCAATTTGCCTCCTGCCGCCGCTCGTTACCGCGGGCAGTGTTTGTGGAGCGATCCAAGGTAGCGCTGCCCTCCAGCTCTTCCCTGGGGGGCGACAGCCTCGCTGATATCCTCACCCGCTTTTGGAGTACCCAGCATCCCTGCACGCTGCCCTGCTCCTGAGAGCCGGGGGTGGCTGTGCAGAGGTGTCTGAAATGACGGGATTTCCTAGGTAGGAAATCCCTCTGACACCAGAGTCCGGCTGTCCCATCCCCGCCAGGGCCACCGCCAATCCTGTCCCCAGGTGCCACATCGGCACGTCTGGTAAATCCCCCCCCGGGATGGGGACTCCGTCAGTGCCCGGGCAGCTGTGCCAGGCTGGACAGCCTTTCCATGGGGGATTCTCCTCATGTGGGATTGGAGCCGTCCGTCTGTGCGTGCTGGGGGCACTGATGGGGTCAGAACCGGAGCGGCTCTGCCCAGCGCGGGCAAATGTCTGTGCTGCGCTACGAGCTCGGTGGGCAGAGGCGACAGCTGCTGTGTGAGAGCTGCAAACTAAGTGGGAACATGGTTTTGGAATGCTCCCGCGCCTCCTGTGCCTCCACAGCAGCGTTCCGTCCCTGCCTCCCGCCAGCCCCGTGCTGCCTGCCCGCATCCCCCCGCAGCAGCAGGGCCTTTAGGGGGGTTTGTGCTCCTGGAACAGGAACATCCCGGCTGTGGGAGAGCAGCAGCGAGGCAACAACAGCCGTGCTCTTAGAAGTAGACAATTAAGTGAGATGCTTGTTTCCATGAAAGACAGCAGCAGCTCAGCCAGGAGCTGTAAAACTTGTTGGGTTCAGAAGTTGCTTCATTAGTGAATAGCCCCCAAACTTCCCTGAGAATGAAGTAATTTGGGCTTCAGATGATGTGTTCAAGTAATTTGAAACAGTTTCATTTTGAAATTAATTTTAGTGTAATTTTGGAAGGGTCACGATGCACAGAATTACCCAAGTAGAATTTTCCTGAAACCAAACCCTCCGGAGAGTTTGAGCAGGGGTTTTGCAGACAGTCACAACACTCCCGTTGTCTGTCAGCACCAGGCATACTAATGAGGCAAACATTCCCTGAAAGAATAGCTTGATCCAACTATAAACTTCCAGATTCTGAGGGTGTGGAGCAGATGATGCTCCCGAGTGCAGAGGGAGCAGGTCAGCGTGCTCTGCTGTGCCGTGCCGGTGTGGGGAGCAGGGGAGCAGCTGCTGTCCCTGTGCTGTGTGTGTCCCTGCACGGCTCCTCCCTGGAGCTGGCCTTGGAGCAGACCTGCAGAGCTGTGGGTGCAGTCTCAGTGCTCCTGCTCCTCAGAACACTCCTCCAGAAGCTGGGAAGGGAAAAGGATTTTTTTTCTGCTGCCTTGAGCCTTTGCAAAGCTTTTTCTCTTTTGTGCCGTGGAGTGATGGTGAATAAGTGGTGAGTAACCAGCCCTACAAAGCTGTAGGTGCTGTGTAAGGTGCTGCCCAAATGGATCTGTGCCCCCGACATGTCCCTTCCCTGCAGGGCCTGGGGGGTGGCTGTGGGCTCCCTCTGTGTGCCCCCAGCCTCACCCAGGGGAGAGCAGGCACGCTGCTGGTGGTGGCGTGGGTGGGGTGTGGCAGGAGGGTGTCCCGTGTGCCACCCTGCAGGGAAGGGCAGCAGCAGCACCTGCCCTGCTCACCCTGTGCCAGGTGAGTGCCACCCCTCAGGGAGCTCAGGTGTGCTGTGGCTGCAGCCTCTCCATGTGGAGCTGCTGCCAAGCACTGACATGGGGGCAATGAGAACCCCACTCATGGCATTTTCTCTCCTGGAGTTGGGTTTCTTACTGCTGCTTTCATGCTCAACTCCTCCTCAAACGTGACCTTTCCACTCCAGACTCCTCCATCCGTTTTTCTGATGGTGCTTGTCTGATTGAGCTGTTGCTCACTAATGTCAGCAGGGAAAAAAGAGAAAACTATTGGAGCTCTTCCATGCCTTGCCTGCTCGAAGCTCCTGGAAGCCCCACTCAGTGCATTTATTTTGTTATGATGTTACATCAAGGGTTGGTTTCTTAGGGAAAAATCTCCTTGATGTCCTCGATGTCACTGTTTGGTCTCTGGGTCACTGTGCTGCTGTTGGAAGCACAGGGAGGCATCCTTGGGAGCGTGCAGGGCTCCACTGGGATGTGCTCGGGGATGGGGTGTGTTAAATGTGCCCCTTGGCACAGCCTGCCCGGGGCTGTAGCCCCTCAGTCCTTGGAGCATTTATCCAAGGACAGACGTGAGTCACGGCCGCTTCCTCTCAGCACAAGGACATTTAGGAAGATAATAGGTGGGAAAAATAACAGTTGATCCTGAGGCTGAAACTGGAAGCTGTTTCTGAATATAAATTAGAATGTGACCTCAAACTGTCCTGGTTCCTGTCTGCTTGGCAGTGTCTCTCCTTGCCCGAGTCCAGCCTTTGTTTTCCCTTTGTCCCCCTGTCACTTCCACGTTGGAACCCCCTTATCTGTGCTGTGACTGACACTATCCTGTGCTTACAGGTGCAGGACAGTGCAGCCTGTCTGCGAAGGGGTGCTCTCCATCCCTCCCTGTGACAGGAAAATCCCATGTTCCTGCTGTGGGGTTGGCTCTGGACCCTGTTTTCCATGGGCACGGCCAGTCTGTTTCTGTAGTGCAGTCCCTGAAACCTCTCCCAGGGCAGAAAAATGAAAATTTTCATCATCACCACTGCCAGAGTGGGAGATGTTGTAACTTCTGTCAGCTCCCTGCTGGTGCAGCCGTTCCCTGGCTGAGGAGGTCGTGGGGCCAGAGCTGGGTGGGCACAGGGGCTGGGTGGGCACGGGGTGGTGGCAGTGCCAGTGACACCGTCCATCCTCACCTGCACACAGCAGGAGGGGTTTGCTTTGTGCACACAAATCACTTGGGGGGCACTGTAGAAACAGAGCAGAATGCTGGGCTGGCTGGGGAGCCCTGGGGAGGCCTGGGCCCAGCTCTGTTTGCTGAGGCCATGCAGGGTGTCCTCGTGTCATGGAATATTTGGGGAGGGCCTTGGCTGGCCTTGGCAATCCTTGTGTCATGGAGGGTCTGGGGAAGTTCTGGGCTGGCCTTGCCAACCCTCGTGTCACAGAGTGTTTGGGGAAGTTCTGGGCTGGCCTTGCCACCCTTGTGTCACAGAGTGTGTGAGGAAGGTCTGGGCTGGCCTTGCCAATTTTTGTGTCATGGAGGGTTTGGGGAAGGTCTGGGCTGGCCTTGCCAATCCTTGTGTCTTGGAGGATCCAGGCAGGCCTTGGCAAGCCTCGTGTCCCAGAGTGTGTGAGGAAGGTCTGGGCTGGCCTTGCCACCCTCGTGTCACAGAATGTGTGAGAAAGGTCTGGGCTGGCCTTGCCAATTTTTGTGTCATGGAGGGTTTGGGGAAGGTCTGGGCTGGCCTTGCCACCCTCGTGTCACAGAGTGTGTGAGGAAGGTCTGGGCTGGCCTTGCCAATCCTTGTGTCTTGGAGGATCCAGGCAGGCCTTGGCAAGCCTCGTGTCCCAGAGTGTGGGAGCAGAGCCCGGCTCCCCCCGCTGCTGTCACTGGGCATCAGCAGGGATGTCCATGAGCTCCTGGTGCTGCTGCGGTACCAGCAGAGTGTCAGTGCAATCAAACAGTCACCACGGCCCTGCTTAATCAGAGTGTACAGTTTATTTTTTTACATAGTAAATTTGCTATGATCTAGGTCAGTGCTTGCGACACCAAATTCCCCTTCCAGAGCTGTTTGTTGAGCTTTAAAACCCCCACAGAATCCCAACTTACAAGGGCTTTCAGACTTGCAGCTTGCAGAGTGGCCCTTGCTGGGTTTTGGCACTCGGCTCTCTGGGGGAAAAGTTTGGATTTCTTTTTCTGGCTTACACTGACTGTCCTTTGCTTTGCCAAGCTCAGAGTACCAAATTTGCTTTTCCCTCCACAATTTCATTAATCATGAACTGGCTTTTGTTTCAAGTGAGAGAGATGTGAGGAGAGCTGTGGTCAATAAGCACAGGCCAAAGGAGTAACTAGGAATATTGATTGGGAATGAAGGCCTGATGTAATAAACTGCTCTCTGGAATGGAGGCTAAGTGCTCATGGAGGTCCTGGGTTGTTCTTCCCACAGGGTTTCAGAATGGAGTAGGAAATGTTTTGGTTTTGTTTTTTTTTTTTGGAATTGAATCACTTTGTGGCAGTAAAATACCAAATTTATGCAATGCTCATCCTCCAAAAGTAGGACTTGGCATTTTTTTCCTCCCTCAGGCTTGGTTCAGAGCACCAGCCCGGTGTGCTCATGTGCTGCCGATTGTCCTCGCCCACTTTCGCCCTAATTTGATGTGTCACCATAAAAATGGGGTGACTGAGCAGCTTCAGTTCTTGACAACCTGGATTTAATGGAGTTGGTGAGGAAGGCAAGCAGTAAAATTTGTTTCCTTCAGCAAGGCTCGGTGTGGCCCCTGCTTTGTCAGGTGGGATTCCTCAGTGCCCTGTCACATCAGGGGACACTGGGGGACACTGGGGCAGGGCTGAGCTGTGGCTGCAGGACCTGGGGCTGCACAGCCCGAGGTGGTGCTGCCGAATTCCCGGTGTGGTGAGCACCTCTGCTCACACAGCTGCACTCACTGCTGGCTGGAAATGCTCCCGTGGGCTCCTCTGCCCCAGGCTCAGCTCTGTGCAGGGACCCTGAGGGACTGTGGGAGCTGGGCTGGGTCAGTCCAGAGGAGACTGAGAGGGGATCCCATCAATCCACACAAATCCCATCTCCCAGGGCTGGCAGAGGATGGGGACAGACCCTGTCAGTGGTGCCAGAGACAGGACAAGGAGCAACAAACCCAAACACAACCTCAACACAAGAACTTCCTTCCATGGGGGGTGTCAGGCACTGGAGCAGCTGCCCAGGGAGGGCTGGAGCTGTCAGAGCTGCAGCAGCAGCTGCTGCAGTGAGCAGGGCTGTCTGCACACCCACACCCTGCCCTGGGACAGCTCATGGCTGGTACCCACGGGATGGCTGCTCACTATTGGTATTATTCCATTTCTGCCTATTTCAGCAATGTTTCCAAAAAGGTTTTGTGGCAGTGAGATACTATCTCGAATTCCTATGGCTTCTCTATTTTTCTGCAAAACCATACAGCACCATTTTTACTAATGAGTGTTATGAGCAATTAAAATGAAATTGCAGCTCTCAAAAGATGGAAGCAGAGGGTGGGAGCCTCTCCTTGCTTCCCTGGCGTGGAAGTGCCAGAGCTTCACTGTCCATCTCACTGCTCTGAGATGGTTTTAAAGGGAAAGGTTTTAAAGGGAAAGGTTTTAAAGGGAAATGTTTTAAAGGCTCAGGAGCAGAGTTCCAGGAGCCATCGGGCACTGGGGGCCTCCATTACTGTTGTGTTCTCAGGGCTGATCTATTATTACAGCCTCTTGCACTTTGTGCAAACCAATTAAAATGAATAAGTGTGCTCTGATCTAATATCCAAGTCACTTTTTGGCACACAATCATTCATCACAAATGCACATAAAACTAGAATTCAATTAATCAGCTCATACAAAGAGCCTGTCTCATGCTATTTTTTCCTAATACATTTTTTTCCTTTGAATAAAAATGTAATTGTCAGTGCAAAATATCAAACCAGAGCCACATAACAAATAACTATGGATTTGTAATTAAGCCCAATAAAGCCTAAGATGGAGTATAAAAGGCAGAGAGCTAAAATCCAATTAAAACTTATTATGAGAAATACAATGCCAGGATATTTTTCAGGCGGAGAGCAGCATATTCTGGTCTGTAAGAGAACACTGCTCTTGGGTTTGGTAATGAAACCCGAGGGCTGGTTCCCGGAGTGGGGAGCAAACCACAAATGCAAGGGGAGCCAGGGACAGAGGTGGGGGCTGGAGGGCCCTGGCAGGGCTGTGCTGCTGGAACCAGAGCTGGCCTGGCCATCCCCTCCTCCAGGGCTGCACCAGGCTGGGAGGGAGCAAAGGAATAAATCTGAGTGCCCGGGCTGGGGCGGGTCTGGCTGTGTTTGTGTGCAGGTGAGGACAGAGGCTCATTCCCAGCAGGGTGGCCATGAGTGCAGGACCTGGACAGGTCTGGCTGTGTTTGTGTGCAGGTGAGGACAGGCTCGTTCCCAGCAGGGTGGCCATGAGTGCAGGACCTGGACAGGGACAGGGACAAGGACAGGGTGGCACAGGTTGGCTCCCCCAGCCCTCCCTGCCAGCATCCCCCATCCTCCTGCTGTGCCTGGGGCTGGGAAGGGATGGGCACCATCACTGCTGCCTCTGGGAAAGGAGGAAAATAAAAACCTCCGGCCTTGTCTGTGACTGACTTCACATGCTGGCCTGACTAATCCTTATTTCTCAAACAGAAATGGTTACAAATATAAATCGGTTGGGGAGATCGTTTTTCTTTCACTTTTTTTTTCCCCAGTCAGGAAGCTTCTTAGACATGGAAAATGAATGTGTGAAGTTAGCCTAGTCTGAAAACAACTGGACTTTGTGCTTAAAATGAAGAAAAGATAGATTAGATTTCTCTTCCCAGAATTCTCATTGTTCCAAAATAACTATAATTATTCCCTTTTTCTTTTTTATTATTGAGTTCTTCCATTGTGTAGCACGTAATTCTCTTAACTAGCAGAATATTCCTGGCCTTGCATTTTGTTCTGACCCTACCCCTTTTTAAAAGTATAATTATAGGTACAACTCCCATGTGCCTATTTCATGTCTTTGTAGCATTAATGGGCTATTGAATAATACCCAACTGCTTTGTTTATCCCTTTTATTTTTGCTAAAGGCTGTCATTGCTGTTGCAGCTCGCTGTTTCTTCCTCTCTGTGACTCTCGTGGGGCTCAGCCTGGGCAGGGCTGAGGATGGGGAAGGAGACAGAGCTGGGAGCCAGCCTGTTCCCTGCCTCTGGTCAGTGCCTGTCCTGCCACTGGCATGCCTGGGCAGTGTTTATAAATCTGTTATAAATCTGTTTCTGTGGATTTATATTCCAACTCCCATGAGCACCAATGCCCCAGCCCCCACGAGAGCCCTGTGCAGCCCCAGGAGCCTCTCCAGGACCAGGCACAGCAGCTCCACCAGCACCTGGTGGGACCCCCAGGACCCCAGTGGGTGCAACCTGCCCCCGGCTTTCCTCCCAGGGTGGAAACCCAGAGTGGGGTGGAGTTCCCCCCAACACTGCTGCCACCTTGAAATGTCTGTTGTGAAGCCTGGGCAAAGCTGGGGTGTTTTACAGAAAAAAAGATCCCTCATTTTCAGTAAGCTGGCTGTCAGAAGTGCCCAAGACATTGTGACCAAACTTTGTCAGGTGAAGAGGCTGGAGCACAGGAGGTGCTGCTCCTGCTCCTGTTCCTGCCCACGTGGCTGGGCACAGCTGGGCACAGCTGGGCACAGAACTGGCCAGCCTGACCCTTCCATTCCTGTCCCCCAGCCCCAGGGTGCTGCTCCAGCCTGGCTCAGGGTGGGTTGAAGAACACAGCTGGGCACAGCACAGGCCAGCCTGACCCTTCCATTCCTGTCCCCCAGCTCAGGGTGCTGCTCCAGCCTGGCTCAGGATGGATTGAACATTGAACAGGACGTGCTGCTGCCCTCGGCCTCACCTGCTCTCCTCTGTCCTGAGCACCCGGCAGCCCCGGCCCTGCCCTCAGACAGAGCCCCTGCTCTGCCTGGGGAAGCTGTGCAAGGCCAAAGGCATTCAAGGGTTAAACGCTGAAATCTTCTGCAGCCAAAATTGGAGACATTTTTCAAAGCAGCTCCTCTGTGCCTCTGAAGTGTCTCTGAGCTCCTGGGGAAGCGCAGCGCTCGCGGTGTGACCCCGGAGCCAGCATGAAAGAGGAACAGTCACGGACACACGGACTGCTCCAGCTGGCCCAGCTGGGAGCACCTCTTAGGAAATCCTGATTAGAATTCACTCATAACATCACTTCTCTCTCTTTTTCAGCTTTCATTAACAACAGCTGTAGCAAAGCAATAGGGGAATGAGGTGACTCTTCTCACCAGATGGAGAGTAAGAGACAAAAGGTACCTGAAATCAGAGAGGGAACAGGATCCCAGTTTGTGTGGCTGAATCTGAGATGGGCAGAGGACACCCTCTTTGAGTAATTTGGTATTTTTTGTATTGAAACCAAACACCGAGCAGTCAGCCTAGGACCTGTCAAACACGGTTATTTAACGTAAGAGGTAAATAACAAGTATTAAAGTTGTCTGGTGGAGACAGCAGCAAGCAGCAACTCTCGGGTAGAGACCGAATCCCAGCGTTCAGCTATTTGTGCCTTGCAGCCACATCCACCCCGAAGTGTCTCCTGCCATCTATTAATTCACTCGCACACATCCCCTGGCTGAACGCTGACCCTCATTTAGCAGCTCTCACCTCAGCCCGTTGCCCTGGCAGTTAATAACGGTGTGTGCAGGTGCTGCTGACGTGTGATCCATCCTGGCTCCGCGGGCTCTTCGTTAACAATTAACAGCATTAACAACACTCGATTCGGTGTCAGCAGCTCGCTCATCACCGTGGGGCTGTGAGGGGCTGTAATTGGAGCCATCTGTTTGAAGGATTCTGTGCTCTCCAGCTTGCTGGTGGAGCTGTCGTCTCCTGCTCTTGCTCAAGCAGAGCTCACGGAGAGGAATTCCTTCCCGGGGTCCCATCCAGCAGTGGGAATCCATTCCCCGTGTCCTGTCCCTCCAGGCCCGTGTCCAAAGTCCCCCTTCATCTCTTTTGGAGACCCTTTGAACACCGGAAGGGGCTCTGAGGTCTGTCTGGAGCCTCCTCTCCTATGGGAGCAGCCCCAGCTGCCCAGCCCGGCTCCCTGGGATGAGTATTTGGTGTTTAACTCCATGGGGTGAATCCTGGTGACTCCCAGGAGTGTGGGCTGTCCCCAGGCAGGCAGGGAGGTGACAGGCAGGTGTCCATCTGAGGGGTTGGTGTGCCCTGCAGGTGCCTCTTCCTTCAATTCACTGCAAACAAAAGGTGGCTCAGATGGAATCCCTTTTCCCAGGCCCCCTCAGGGCGGAGGGCAGCGCTCCCCTCCCTGCTCCCAGGCCCCAAAGGCTCTCCCAGGGCAGTGCAGAGCTGCTCCCGTGGGTGGGAAGGGCTGCTGGGGAACACTGGTGGCCTTGGCACCGGGCAGGACACCCGGGGGACGCTCTGCCCTCCCCTGGGAGAATCCCGGTGGCCTCAGCCCCAGGCAGAGCCAGCGCTGCCACAGCAGCCCTGAACCTGCACAATTATGCATGCGAGCTGCTCCTGAAATCAGCTGCACATGTTTATATTAACATGCAAATAAAGCAGCTTCAAATAAACCAAAACATGAAAATGTCTCTTCATTAGGTTGGGGTTTATGGCATAATTGATTTGGGGGGTGCAGGGCTCTGATTACCTTCCTGACGCTGAAGGGATCCACAGCAATCACACTGATAACAAACCATTAAACATATTCTATTAAATTACTGGTAATTCTGAAAAAGCTCAATATTGCACATGGGTTCATTTAATTTTTATGTAAATTTTATCCCTGATTTTGCAAAGTCTTAATAGTTTAACAGCAGATTAGGCTAAATTATTTTAATTGAATTTTATGTGAATTTTTTCTTTCTGCCTTTAAGGAACCCATTCATAAAGGTTTCTCTTTCAGACAGAGAGAGCTGGATGCTGGTGCCAGCTCTTCCAGCTTCACTGTGGGCCACCATGCCCACTGGGATTTGAAATCCAAGCAAATCCAAACGTTGCTCTTTTCACATGGGATGTTCAAATCAGGAAGGAAATACTGAGTTTGGAAACAGAACTAGAGGAGAGCAAAGGAAATTTGGGAACACTTTTTCCAGAGGTCAGTACCCTGAGGGTTTGGGCCATTTTTTATCTTCAGGCAGATTTTTTCACTGTTGAGATTTGGAATTCTGTACCTGTTGTTTAGGTGAGGGGCTGGGTTTGGACTGTTCCTCACTGACACTTGCTAAGGAACAACACCTAAACTAAAGCTCCTAAAGGTTGGCACTGCCAGGATCCATATCCATGGGCTGGGTTTGGACTGTTCTCACTGACACTTGCTAAGAAACAACACCTAAACTAAAGCTCCTAAAGGTTGGCACTGCCAGGATCCATGTCCATGGGCTGGGTTTGGACTGTTCTCACTGACACTTGCTAAGGAACAGCACCTGAGCTGCACCTGAAGGTTGGCACTGCCAGGATCCATGTCCATGGGCTGGGTTTGGACTGTTCTCACTGACACTTGCTAAGGAACAACACCTAAACTAAAGCTCCTAAAGGCTGGCACTGCCAGGATCCATATCCACGCTCCCTTTGGTGTTCCATGTGGCTCTGGCAGCCCTGGAGCAGGAGCAGACACCAAAGCTGTGCCTTCAGCAGGCCCTGCAGCCCTGCAGTGACCCTGTGGAGCCGTGGCACCCGGGGCTGGTGATCTCAGTTATCCTCTCTGCCTCTCTGGGCCTTGCTCTCTGTTTGTTTTTCTCTCTTTTTCTGTGGTTACTCTATTAGTACAATGTTTTAAATGTCTTAACCAAAATGATGGCAAAGGGTTTCTCCTTGGGTGAGTGTGCCAGCAGTGATCACGGCTACGTCTGGAACAATTGGAATAGTGAATTGTCTCACTGCCAATGGTCCCTCGTTTGTACCGAGGTCATTCCTGCAGTTATTTCAGTGGGCCTGGCGGTGCTGCTGGGCTCTGGGGTCCAGGCACACTGTGGATCATGCCCAGCTGTGCTGCCCCGGGGCCGGGGCGCTGTCCTTGCACAGCCTGGGAGCCGCGGGTGCCTCTGGAGCTCCCTGGGGTGGGAATCAACAGCGGGAATTGCACCCCTGAACCCCCTGCTGTGGATCCTCCCTTTTTGCCTTTTCCTTTGTGCCTTTATCAGAGGGAACCTGTGCTCCATTCCTGTCCCACAGGCAGCCGGGGCGGTTTGTGATCTCAAAGAATCTCTCTTACCAACCATGGAATGAGACATTTGTGTAGGGCCGCATCTCTAACGGGGCTCGGGCCGCAGCTATGACATCGCTTTGTAAATGCCTCTGAATTATTCAGTGTAAAAGGGCCCTAATTATCTTAATTGCCCAATGAGTCAGGCCTCTGGGGGCACCTGGCACTGGGAGCGAGCCGGGCCCTGCCGGGAAGGGCTGAGAGGATGCGGCGCTCCAAAGCCATGGCCCGAGGAAAGCTTTCTTGTCTGAGGTTTGTTTCTTTTCAGCATTTCTATTTTCGAGACTTGTTTGGATACCAGCAGCCGGTTATTTTTAGAGCCATTTAGAGCGTGCTTTTGTGCGGCTCCTGTTTCCCAGCTCCATTAAGGAGCTTTCCGGGGAAGCCGCCGAGTCCCTGCGGATGCTCCTGGAGCCGGGGGTGCGCGGGGCTGCGGGGAGGAGCGGGGGGAGCCCCGAGTCACGGCCCGGAGCCCCCGGGGCTGCGGGTACCGGGGCCCTCGGCAGCCGGGCTGGGCGTTCTGCGGCCCCGGTACCAAATTCTGGGGCTCGTTGTACCATTGTGGGGCACTGCACTCTGCTGGGCTGGTCACAGGCTGAGGAAAAATCCCTTTGAGGCACACGGAGATAATGTTTGGAATGTGACATATGTCCCTGCACCGTTCTTGGGTTTGTTTTTTTATTTTTAATACGACTTTTGAATGAAGTCATAATCAGCAGAATATTTTCAAATGCTCAAGCCAAACCGAGCTAGAATTTGGTTATTTTTCCTCAGGGAAGTAAATTCAATTTTAGATGAATTCAAACCTGTTGGTTGCATACTTTTTAATCACAAAGGCTCCTGCAGACACAGGATGATGAGCCAGGCTGGGAATGTCCCCCCAGCCGGGAGGGTAAAGGGATTTCACACCCTGCGGAGGGCGGGGGGCACACTCGGGGGACATGGAGAACGTGAGCAAGCACGGCTGCTTCAGGAGGGAGCCTTGGCAGATACATTTTTCAAAAGAAATGTGAAAATATATAAACTAACTTGGCACAACACAACGAGCTGTGAGGATTATCAGACAGACAGGAGGAAAACTGATTTCTCCAACAATAATTACAGAGTCAATGCGAGCACCGAAAGAGCCGGGGATCTGGGAACGTGATGGATGTGGGAATTGATGGGGTTTGGGCTGGGTTTTGCCTTTTCCTGCCTGGGGAGCAGCAGCATGGAGAGCTGTGAGTGTGTGGATGCTGAGTCCGGCAGCGGGAGGGGTTGGCAGGGCTGGACGTGCCCCAGGACGGGCAGGGCTCACACGCGTGTGGCAGGAGGAGTTCAGCCCCTCCCTGCCTGCAGGTGACATTTCGCTGCCTCTTGCTTTGCTGGGCTTTTCGTCGCAAGCCTCGAATGTTGGTTTTTTTTTTTTTTTTTTTCCTTTGGCTTTTCAGCAATTTTTTAAAGTGCTAATTAGAGAATTAGGAACACTCACCTCCCACACATCAATTTGTCATGTTCTGCTTTGCCACAGTAATTCCAATAAAGGATTCGGAATCAGTTTAACACAGACACACCTAAAGCAGAAACGTGTTATTCCATTACAAAGGCACGGCTGGAAATGGGAAAACACGACCGGGAGCTCGTTTACAAATGGCGACACCTCCCTACAATGCGAAGGGATTTCCTCGGGAAGGGTTAATGCTGGCTGGCACAGGGGAGCGGGGTCCCTGGGCTGGGCTGTGCTGCCTCGGGGTCAGAGTTTTGTTTCTAAACCTGCACCCATTAACTGGGAAGTGATTCCAGCAGCTCCACGTGCTCTGGAGTGACCCAGAGATCCCAGGGAGGGAGAGAGGCACAAATCTGCTCCACCGTTTGTTCAGTCTTCCTGCTCTCTGTCAGACTTTTAATATAATTTAATTTTGCCATTACTTTCTAAACCCTGTCGTGTCTGAAATCCCACATATTAAGCAGGCCTGTTTAATGATGATATATCCAATCTTTCCTCCCGTTGTGATATTAATTCTTGAGAATGAAAATTAAAAAGAAGCAATGAATGTTATTTCAGTAAATTTACTGGAAGCAATTAAAGTACAAACACGTTTTTTATGACTGCAGAGTGTAGCCAGTATTAGGAAACGTAATTTTTTCCCTCTGCTGACTATATTTTTCCCCTTCAAGCAGAAGTTGAATCTATCTATAGAAATGATGGCCTTTTTCAGATTTTTTTCCTCATCTAATTGAGTGTTGCTTTTGTACTTGTATCTCGCACAATGTTAAATCCCATCCGCCGAGCCAGGAAATCTTCTGTAGGTGTGAAGGTCATTAATTTGAATTCAATGGAACTTTTTTACACTGGCTAGAAAATGAGGATAAGTCTCAATGAGTTTCCTTAAATAAACAGAGCAAATTAAAATCTGTGATACGGCCCAGAACAGATGA